>QEPC01005117.1:1453599-1576333 GCA_003113815.1 Sphenodon punctatus
GCTGTGGAACTCCCTTCCGGAGGAAGCTCGCCTGGCCCCAAGCCTTTTGACATTTCGGCGGAACTGTAAGACCTGGCTGTTTGCCCAGGCCTTTGGGAGGGAGGGTGGGGGGGGTGATTTTAATCCCCCGCCCATGTATTTATTTATTACTGTCTTTTAGCCCTGTTTTATTGATGTATTTTATATTTATATTTTAATTGATTTTAATTGTTTTTTTATTGTTGTTAGCCGCCCCGAGCTGCATTGCAGGAGGGGGCGGGATAGAAATCTATGAAATAAATAAATAAATAAATAAATAAACTGTGTAAAACTATTACACAGTGCTTGTAGTTTATTTAATCTTACCACTAGCTGGTCCCGCTCAGGAACTGTTAGGCATTGAAGGGTCTTTTCCCATGTAGCCATTAATCCTGCCTCCTCCTGTTCCCTTAACCCTGGAAAAATATCAAAAGAACCTAACATCCTTCCAGAATCCTGTGTGCCCATGGGAGAGTTCCCATGATCTAGTCCTGCAATTTCCCCAATATGAGATTGTTCTACTGTCTGCAAATTCTTGGGCAGCTGAGCCTCCTCCTGCTGGGGAGAACCGCCTATCCCATTAAAGTCCCCCCTTAATGGGGGTTGTGAGATCTTCCCCATTTCTAACTCCATATCCTCTTCCAATAAAGAGAGTGTAGATGGAACCTGGGTCCTATGCCCTAAGAGACATTGGGGGCCGGCCAGAGGATCTCCCAATATCTGATTTATCTGTTTCGGCAATATTGGATTTTTAACATTGCTGGTTTTATCGGATCTTTAACATTGCGGCCATTGTTAAATGGTGTCAATGTTAAAAATCCAATAACATCGGCAATGTTAAAAATCCAATATTGTCTATACCGACAATTACTGGTATTATCGGATTAATCCGATACTGCCCATTTTTGAATTATCGGATTAAAATTCATAGTAATTAAAATTCATAGTTCTATTGGAGATCCAAAAAAAGGGACAAAGTAAAGGTTTGGGGTTCATTAGCCACTGTAGAAACAAATATATCATAAACAAAGAATCTGCCTCTTGTATCTAAATCTACTGTTTCCCCTGTAGTTAAATGGTTTGAATGGCCAATTATGACCTTTTTTTTCTCCAAACAGCCACTTTCTAAGTGATTCTGTCATATGTCGATTAAACCCAGTCTGCATGAGCTCAAACTCTATAGGAAGGAAAGATGTCTGAGGAAGGTGTGTGGCCATAAAGGTTGCATACCCTCACCAACTCTCACCAATAAAATATACCATCTTAACTACTTTGTTTCCCACCTAGCTTCAGATTTGTCTTCTATCAGAGTTTATTCTGCATCGTCTCTGTATTCAGATGCTGACATAATGTGGCTTCAAGTCTACTGCTGCAAATGAATCAGCACCTGAATATTTCTTTATTTGGATTAGCCACAAAATTTGGAATGAAAAACAAAATAAGTTATACAGGCATAGAAGTAAGAATGACATATTTATAAGATCTGAGAACGCTAATGCCAAGTCTCTTTCTGCTTTCAGGTTTTTCTGGCCTGTACTGTGAAAGAGAAGCGAATGAGTGTGATTCGGGCCCCTGCTTGAATGGCGCTGTCTGTCGGGATGATGTCAACAGATATGATTGTTTTTGCCCCGAAGGTAACTTGTTCAAAATAATGTATTTTTTTGTTATTATAAGTGACAATTTGCAAAGATTGCCTGAAGATTGTGAGGTGTCTTCCTGACAGACTTCAAAGCAGTTGAGAGAGTCCGCCCCCCCCCCCATTCAGTTCTGAAGTTTAATTTGCAGCTGTGTCCATCAAGGCAACCTATATACCAAATATTCACACAAAGGCGGTTAACAGTAATATGTGCAAATGTTATTTTGTGTCTGACACTATTTCTGTGATTTTAACAGTGTTAGAATAACAATGGTAAAAATAAATAGACAACATGTTAGCTTTACTGAAAGCCAGACCAACAAATTTACTAGGAATCAACTCAGCACAGCTGTCCTGGAATGCATCCTTGGGTGGGATATACCCCATAAGGAAAAGTTTCGCGAAAATAAGAATTCCCTTTTCATTAAAGTTACAGTAGCAAACCCTGGGAGTTCTTTCATCCATTCAGCAAGCTGTGCTAAATATTTTCTCTTTTCCTGTCTCTGTTTTTATTCCAGAGAGAGAGAGAGTATAGTTGCCATGTTGATCCCAAGTGACAGAGAAACAAATGGTTTGAATGAATGATATCTTTTATTGGACCAACTGTTGTTGGTGGAAATAAGAGAGCTTTTGGGCCACACAGGGCCCTTCCTCTGGCACATCTCTCTTTCTTTACCCCTATCCCAAATGCTACCTTGTCCTATCCACTCCCACCTTTTCTATGCCCCCTCATATATACCTACCTTACATTTGTTCATTTCATATATTTCTACCGGTTATGGTACATGCCTGAGGAAGGGCTCTGTTTGGCCTGAAAGCTTGCTTATTTCCACCAACAGTGGGTCCAATAAAAGATATCATTCAAACCACATTCTGTCTCTTTTTCTGGAAAATACAGAATGGTGCATTGTAATTATTGCAATTTAAGTCCGTAATACTGATTTTTAGGTTTAGTGTTAGTACGTTAACATAAATTAGCAAGAGTTTAAAGGTATCTGATGGTTTTATTGGATGGTTTTCATCTAGAATAGGTTACAGGTTTATTATTATGGCATCAGCTTTCGCCATAGCCAAACAATACAACAACAGATCAACAACAGCAACCACAAAATGTATACATACTATTTCGATAAAATCATCCAATACAATTAAATAACATAACAGTCAATTGACCTCCCATATAATAGATACCCAATGGTTTATACATATCCCATAACTAATCTCATCTAAATGTACATAACACCCCTAAAATCCAATATCCATTTAAATCCTTCCATGTGGGCTAACTAATAAAAATAGTCATAAGTTAAAATTTAACAATAATAATAACAACATAATATCAATTTATAAAAGGAGGAAATTTAGCCACAATAATGATCAGCCACTAGTAGGGCTAACATAACTAAGTTTCAAAAACACAATAGATCCAACTAGCTTACTTATTTGCCAACTGCTTGGCTCTTATCCATCTAGAATACTTATGAATTTATTTGTTTTTTTGTGATGGAGAGAAGGATCGGTCTTGTGGTTTGTAACTGGTCTAGATGAAACAGTCCAGCTAAGCTTAGAGTGTGATCCCCCAGACTTTTATCACTAGTGCTAACTAGTGCTGAAATGAGATTTCCCCCCCCCCCATGAATAATTTGCGAGAATCAAGAGGGGGGCCAAGAACACGGGTGTTCTTTCCCCCCCCCTTGAGTTCTAGCGATTTACTCAAGAGTCCGGGATTGTAGGCAGAGGAGGGGGGTGTCACAGGAGCCAGAGGTGACTAGGGGACGAATACAAGCCCCCTGGGCACCTCCAGCACCTACTCAGCCTCCCCGCCTGGAGGGGAAGAGAGAGTCCCTTTTCACACGAGACACCCCCACCCATCTCCACACAGTTTCATTGCATGGAGATGGGTGGAGATGCCTGTGTGAAAGCCGTGGAGGATGCCTATGGGTGCATGCATGCTACATCCACCACCACTCACCTACACGCATCACCCATGCACAGAACAATGGGCTCCAATGCCCGACGCTCTATGGGCGGAGGTGGGTGTGAGCCCATGGGAATGGGTGGACACCCACCGCGGCCGCACACCCATCCACCCACCCACTGCGGTCCGTTTAAAAATGGCCAAAGTATGGTAAGGCATTGGGGGGCCTAGTTGAGGGTTCAAGCAGGGCATTACTTACTGTTGAGGGGGAATCCCAACCCCACCACTGTCCTCTCCGCGCCCCACTTCCTGGGCTGGAGTTAAAGAAGAAGAGGAGAAAAAAACCCAAACCTCAGGTATGCACAGAAGAGCTTCCCTTTCTAAAGATGGCACCCGCAGGGCTGAGCAACTCTTTAAAAAGGGGTAAACATGTGCAAAAGAGTTGCTCGGCCCTGCAGGTGCCATCTTTTAAAAGGGAAGCTTTTCTGCGCATGCCCGAGCTGCTGCTGCTGCTGCTGCTTCTTCCTCCTCCTCCTCCTCCTCCCCCCCAGCCTGGGAAGCGGCAGCGTGACATGGAGAGGACAGCATCTGGGTCAGGACACCCCCATCTCAGACAATAAGTAACGCCCTGCCAGAACTCCCTGTTAGGCCCCCAACCCCCACGTACATTTTCTCTTCCCCCACCAGGTGGGGAGGCAAGGTGGGGGCTGGAGGTGCCCAGGGGGCTTTTCTTTGGTCCCTGGTCACCTCTGCCTCCTGTGCCAGTAACCTGCAACCCCAGCCATTGCCCGGCCCCTTCACATTCTCGCTGGTTCCCGACAAGAAGCTGGGGGGGGGGTCTCCTCTCATCTTGAGGCAAGATGACCCCCTTCCCCCTTCTCATTGGGAACAAGCGAGAATTGTGAGACGCGTTTCTCCTGCTCACCTAACCGCCTTCGACCCTTTTCCATCACTGCCCCCCATGCCTGGAACTCCCTCTCTACCCACATCTGCCTTGCCCCCTCCCTCCGCTCCTTCAAATCTCTCCTCAAGACCCACTTTTTCCTCGCCGCCTTTCCCAATGCCTGCTAGTCATTCCCCATATACTTACTGTCTGCCCTCCTCTGCAGACTGCTGCAACCAACCTGATTGTAACCAAGCCAAGCACACGCACCTGAGACTTCGCATCCACCTGAATGTTTGTTTGTCTTCTCCCCTGTCTCTCCCACTGTCCCCTCTCCCTGTCTCCCCCTCCTTGTCTTTTAGATTTAAGCCACAGGCAGGGACTGCGTCCATTTCTATGTTCTGTATGGTGCCAAGTACATGACTGGCGCTATATAAATATTTATAATAATAATAATAATAATAATAATAAAACACCAATATGAGTCTGATGGAAATGAATACAACTCACATTGGCACTAGAAGATAGGGTCAATACTAAATAGCTTGAGAATTATGCTGTGAAACTTATATTCTACCTTATTTCTCAGCTCTGAATGTTTGATTTTTTAATAGACTGGAGCTGGGTGTTGATTATATTCTGTAATTTTCAAATACAACCTGTACCTCTAAAAACACTAGATTTCAAATATTCTCTTTTGAAACTTGCTCACAAAATGAAATAGTTACAATTAATTTCAACAGACTTGTAGTCTCCATCATTAATCAATTTAAATTTGAAACCAAAGAAATCAGCTAGAAAAAAAGCTTTAAAAGGATAATTTCACTATTTACTCCACTTGACTAGCTTCTATCATTTGAGTTTGGGAAAACAAATTTTGGCATTTTATACTGATAATTTTGTAGCCTACGTGTTAACTGTGAGACATGGGTCTGATTAAACTTTGATTGCAAGAGATGTCTGTTACTGTATACATTATTAATGAACTCAGGGTAATTGTAAAGTTTTATGACTTAAGGATCAGTGGAAATTGGTTCCATGGTCAGTTTGAGAAATTATGAGAATATGCCTTGCACTGTGGGTGCTGATAGCTTGGAATTAGTCATGGCCTTCCTGCAGCCATGGCCTGTGACAGTGTTAATGATAGTCATTTTGTAGTGTGACCATGCATTAGAATACATTTATAAGAGCATAAAATGTCAGATATTGGAGTGGAGATTCTTCAGCAGTTCTCAGCAGAAGAAGCCTTTTATAATGCAAGAAGTTAGAATTTCTTAAAAGTCAGTTGCCACATGGTCAGTGTTCTCTAGCGCATACAATGAAAGAAAATACAGAGAAATAAAAACTGCATCAATGCTGATTTTGAAATCATATTACCAGATCAGTCACATAAATCAACACAAACTATTGTCCTTCAGAAATGTTCTTAAAAGGTATATGTTTGTCAGAAAGCACTTGGGTCTTCTCCAGCGACTATTACTGAAGCAAAAAGTAGATATAAGTGACTATAAAAACCTTATGAATTATATGTGTGTTTTTCCAAATACCAGATCTTTAAAAGGACAGTCAAAAGCCAAATGTGACGATTTACTAATGATTTAACAGAAAAGAGCATGCAGTTTTCAGAACGGGAGAACAACAAAACCCATAAGAGAATTATTTTTTAAATATATATAGTTACTTGATAAGGATTGATTTCTTATTTACAAAAAGAGGTCTCAAGAAGGCACAGGTGTAGATTAGTAATACACTGCTCTTTCTTTTTCCAACCCAGGATTTGAAGGTCTGAACTGTGAAATCAACTTTGATGAGTGCACTTATGGCTTCTGTAAAAGCAATTCAACTTGTTTAGACCTGGTTGCAGACTACACTTGTGTTTGTCCTCCAGGCTTCACTGGTAAGAGTTCTTTGAAAACTCTAAATGAGACGATAAATATTTAAATGTGCAATTACTTATTTGAAAATTAAAAGTAAATAAACTGTCCACTTCCCATTTTGTTCATTATTGTAGTTTTCATAAAAATAAAGTCATCTCTCCACAGTGCCCTGGCTCATCAATTACCTAGCTTAATCCCCTGCTTATAAGATGAAAGCTGGGAGTGCTGGCAGGATTGTAGTAGTGTTAATTGATAGCAGTTAAAAACACAACATCCAAGCCTATCTGTTAGAAAAGCTACAGAGAGAGTGTGTGCCAAAAATACTGCACCTCCTTTATGCAGAAGAGTAGCATTTCAAATTTAACCATGAACAAAATGAGATGTACACAAAGTGACATTTTTCTTTTGGAGATTGTATCACCACCATGTTTGTTCTGTGGTTTGGATAAAAATGAGAATACGATTGATTCCCAGGCAGGAAAGCACTGTGTTCACTTCAATACAATACAATACAATACAATACAATACAATACAAATCAATACAATACAATTCTGATGAAAAATAGCTTAGAAATGGCAAACTTATTTCAGGATCTAACAGGATTAAGAAAACTGGCAAATAGTCATTGCATCAGAATTCAGGCCCATCCATGATTCTGCTCCACTTTAAAAAGGCATAGAAAGTATTTGGTAGGGATGGGACTTTTGGTTTAATCCAAAACTGACCAGAAAAAAAGTGTTTTCAGTTTAAACCAAAGCACTCGTAAACCGGCCTATCATTTACAGATTGTTTCGGTTTCATATTTTTCCCCACTGAAGTCAATAGGAAATCTTCCCATTGACTTCAATAGAAAGTGAAACCGATCTGTAAACCTACACCACCACCACCCCACCCCCACTGGGGCCCTGGGGTGTACTTACTGGCCTTGGAAGGCTTGATAGAAGCTCCGCTGACCCACCGCTGCTATTGGGGGGGCCTCCTGGCAGGCTCTCTTGCTGCGGCGTGCTGCCAAGCTCCCTGCACCACAACATGCATAGGGATGGGGTGGAGAAAATGGTTTAACGGTTTTAATGGATTTAAATACAGACCTGAAAAAAACTGAACCCATAATTAAATCTGCAAAAACCTTTCAACTGAAACCTTTTGGGCCATTGCCCCGCCCCTAGTATTTGGGCAACCAACAGAGTGGCCTTTTCAAAGGCACACTCACCAATGTACTACTAGATCAGGGCCTTGAGCATTTTGGAGTTGCTACTTTGGAAAAAGAAATAGGACAACAGGACAGTGAAGGGAACTGGGAAATCAAACAGTAATAGCAGAGGAACAGGTTTCCTACTTACATTGGGTAGCAGACCATCACTATGGAAACAGGCAAAGACAAGGTTAATTCCCCAGCAGGCATACCTGGTTAATTAGTATAGATCTCCACAGCAGTGCCAGTCACGTAACAGTATAAGTCTGTTGGTATAAACCTGGTCTGGGAGCATGGGGGCCTCACCAACAAGAGAAAGAAGACAGCACAGAGAGAATTTAATTATGCTAGAGAGGGAGAGAACTCAAGGAAACAAGAGCAAGAGAATGTGTGCGAGATGCCAATGAGCAGCGTTAGAGTACTGAGGAAAGTCTGTCTTGAAAAATAAACCACCTCGAAGAGGGGACTTTTGATGCAGTTGGTACCAGGGTGGGGGTGGGGGGTCACTATAGATCTGAGATCCAGGCCTGAGAAGACCAGGCTGCTTAAACTTTTTTTTTTTCTTAATTGAAATCTAAATGAAGTAAAATAGCAACTACAAGCCAATAACATGTGATGTAGAGGGAAAGCAGAATGGAAAGTGATTTACAAAACACACAAATTACAATAACAAAAAAAATATGGAAAAATATAGGAAGGAACATTTGTGTCAAATAATGCATTTCCACAAAAATAACAAACTTTCACAGTTTCAAGCTTTTTTTGACCAGCTCTACTCTTGTATTTTTGAAAAGCTGTTCTACTGTATATCAAACGTAATGTCCAGGCAAGGACTCTAATCTAGCTCATGGATTGCAAGTGCCTGGACAATACCTTAACTGAGTATTATAGATGGAATTGAACTTGAAAATGACATGGTAACCCCATGTTTAGAAACAGTGGCATTATAATCCTTTTGCAAGACTGGGGCCTGGATACCTATGGGTGTGGAATATTCTGTATTTGTGCTATTATAAGGTAAACAGATATGCGGGTGGTGCAGCAGCTCCCCACCCCAGGGCAGGAACCCACAGTCGACACATCAGGTCAGGACACGGAACAAATGTGCCCATGGCTGGAGATCCGTCCCACCACCCACATGGCCCGGGTAGGACGGGGAGCTAAAAAACATGCAGGTGGGTGGCTCTGCCCCTGGCCTGCTCTCAGGTCCCATACCATGCCGTGATGGACAGTCATGGTGATGGTGCTCGGTCATGGTTGCCCCTGCCCCAAGCTGGGTATGGCGGAGCTGAACACACGTGTTAACCCGCATTAGCCCACCATGTTGGTGGCCCTTAGCCTGGGCTGCGTCCTTTGAGATTTTCGGAGGACACAGCCTGGTTTAGCCTCCTACCTGTCCAGGGACAGTCCCAGGCTAACATCTGATGGCACGTAAACAGATGTGCCAGTGGGTCCTGGGCCACTGTCATGTCTGATTTTACCCATAGCCAATAATAGAAGCCTATAATAAAATAGACTAATGGTCTCATGATCTAACAGTTCTGACCCCTGTGCATGTTGCCCACAATTCATTTAGTCAGACAGCAAGGAGAAAATTACTTTTTGGAATAAAGTCTGTCCAAGCCACTCTTTTTAAAAAAATAAGCAGGAATCCCCACAGAACCTTTGTTAAACTTTGTACTTGAAGGAGAAAAGTGCCTGAAACTGCAAGACATTTTTTTATGTACAACTAAGACTTTAATAAAATTAATAACTGAATTCTAGTTAAGATTCTACAATGTGTTGCCTCTGAGAAACGTGATTTATTACCGTGTCAGCTGCATGCCGTTAACTTACAATTTTCCCCTTTCATGGCAAGCATTTAATTTCATTATGCCTTTATTTCATAGTGGTTTTATCAGGAATATGTTGAAATATGGACCTGAGGTTTTTGGTGGGTTTGATCCACATGACCAAACTCATCTGATCAGGCGTGCTTTAGTGTGAATATGGAAAGGAACCTGGCCACAGACTGACTCAGCCAGGAAATGGGTAAATCATGAGCCAACGGTTTTTGTAATGAGGCTCTGTGGGGATAGAACTTGCACCAGACACCTGAGCTTTATGAAGCTAACATGCTAAATTTACTTGTGGTTGTCATCATATTAGCTATTGTGCTGCAGATCATCTGAGATTCTTGAGTTGCGTAGAAGATAGCTAAGTGTTAACCTTCCGTGTCCTTACAGAGACTACCCTCTGAAGCCAAGTACATTTGGAACTAGCTCAAACAAGTGATTAAGTAAAATGAGATGCTGGCTCAGAGGGCTCCCTCAGGACTGGCCTTACAACAGAGCAACCTGGGGCAACTGCTCCAGGACCCATGGGGAAAAACACTTTACAAAATGTCTTGAGATGTGCAGGGGAATTCTGTGAATCTGACAGAGCCCCTTCCCTCTTCACAGAAGCCCTGGTTGGGGTCAAAGGGGTGCCATGCTGCACCACAGCAAGTCTGTGGGTAGAGAACAGGACACTTGCTTAGCAGTGCTGCTTCCTTCCTGCCATTCCAAGGTGCAGAACTCTATAGGTCTGACCAGGGCTTCTGTGAGCAGGGGCAGAGCACAAACCTCATCCTCCAGGAGAGGTAGGTGAGGGGAGAGAGCACTTCTGGGAGTAGAGAGAACGAGGCACAGTGCTGTGCCGCTGTAGCTATCAGTTGCATGGGAACCCAGCTCTGGCCGCTGCCATTCCAGCACCTGCCCCTCCCATCTAGGAACCCCTGTCCTGAACCCTTCCCCAGGTTGCCCCATTCCTCTTTCCTGCTTTCCCTAGCACAACCTGGGGCACCTTCAGTATTTAAAAGAGGGCATCTCTTTAAGAGAGGTATGATGGTGATTGGCAGGCAGCCCTGAATACTAGAGGTGTGTACCAGGGGCCCATGTCATTTTTGGTTTTATTTTTCATTTTGTTATTTAAATGTGTCGTTTTTGTTTTCATAAATATCAAATTTTCGTTTTCGTTTTTGCTTTTGTTTTCGTTTTCCATGGTTTCAATGGAAAACACATTTCCAGCTGTATCTTTTTTGTTTTTCATGATATGTGGCTGAAACATGGAGGGCATGTACCTCCAATGAAAGGAATTCAGTGTACCAAATTCCAAAAAGATTGGATAAAGGAATCCAATATTAGAATCTGTTGAATTATATTAGGCATTTTTACCCACACGTTAAAGTTCCAGATTTTTCAGTCTTCTGGGTTTACAACTCAACGAGTAAGTTACGGATTCATTTTTCACCCACACACACTTCCCTGAGGCAGTTCCTGGATGCATCCTTCACACAAACACTGTCCTGAGGCAGCCTTAAAGTAGCCACAGCTGTAGATGTGACAGGCTGCCATGGAAACCAAGTGACCACAGCTGCCTGGAGCAAAGCAGTTTACCAGGAGAACGTTTTACACACAAAGGTTCTGGGAGAAGTTCTACGCAGAAGTTCAAAGATCTGGATGTTTAAGATCTGGTTGAGTGATTTAGACACACAGAAAGTACAGAAGAAATGTGTGTGTAAAAACACCCATTATTTTGCAAACATCTTCATATACATTCTTAGCTGCAACTTCTTTGTCTCACATTTGATGTAGATGTGTTAGGGAAAATGGGAGGGGGAAGGGACGGGAGAGGACGGAACAAGAGGGGTGATACCCCCCGGGCTGACGGGGAGGGCCCTTCTGGATTTACGACCTTCTCTCCTCGGGTACTGCGGAGCCTCAGTAATCCCCTCAGGTTATTAGTTGGGCTTTCCTCCGGAGTCAGGAGGCAACCCGTGTCATCATAGGGGAGTAGAGAATGTGCCAACCAGAAGCAGGAGGGGAAGGGGAGTCAGGAAGGGGTCAACAACCTCTCCACCAATCTCTCGGGCCAGGTCACCCGTGTGGCGTAGTGAAGGTGTGCAATGGTGGAGGGGAGGGAGGAAGGGGATAGGGTCCAGGGGGTGAGGAAAGAAACAGGGCGGGGGGGGGAAGGGAAGGGGGTCTAGGAGGAAAAGGGGCGGACGTGGGGAAACGGGCTCACAAACCTGAAGGGAGGCGCAGGGGCTATGGGATGCAGGGGAGGGGAGCAAAAGGGGACCACGGGGTAGCTCTTGGTTTGGGGGGAAGGGAGTGCACAGAAGGGCGCTCTCACACTCTCAGGCACTTCAGGGGAATAAGGTAAGGTAGCCTCCACAAGTCTCACACACGCACTCTCACTCGAGACAGACAAAAACACTTAGCTTCCAAGGTCAGGATCAAGAGGGGGGCCAGCTTCTCTCTGAAATAACTGGCGGGGAGCTGGTGCCCCGCCGGTGCTTTTATTCCTTTCCCAAACGCCCCAGGTGAGGGGAATCGCTCATTGGTTCAAGGCTCCACCCCCCGCTGTGCGCGTCCTGCCGCCAGGCGCGCGCTGCATCGGGGCGGGGCTAGGGATCCCCTACGTGGTGTGCCCTGCTGCGGGGAAGGGCTTTGCCGCTTGCCTTGCTTCTGGGGTTACCAGGACTGGTGCCTTTGCTGTTCTCAGGGAGGGACCCTTCTGTGATGGGGGTGAAGTGCTCCTTGTAACCCTGTGAGTACCTTGGGGCTTTCGTTGCCTTCCTTGTTGTCGCAGCTGCTTAGACCTTCACAGCGTGACAGTACCCTCCCCGTCCAGGCCCCCCTCCTCCCACCAAGGTACGGAGACCTGGGCGGGAAGGGTGGTGATGATGAAAGGAAAGGACAAGGTGGGGGGCGTGGATATTCGTAGCGGGTTCCCAGGAGCGTTCGGCTCTCCCATAATGTTTCCAATCGACAAGATAGTGTAGCCTGGCCCCGATATATCGGGAGTCTAGAAAAGCCCGTACTTCATATTCCGGCACTCCTTGAAGCAGGACTGGTGGAGGAGGGGTTTTCCCTTGTAGCAGATAGAGCGGAGGGGCGGCCTTCTTTAACAGGGATATATGAAAAGATGGATGGATTTGGAGATGAGCAGGGAGGTCAACGACATACGTGACTTTGTTCAGCTGCCGTCGAATGGGGTATGGACCCATGTAGGCATCATCGAGTTTTGTGGAGGGGCGAAGGAAGGGGTAATTTTTCCGCCGAACCCATACAAGGTCTCCCGGCTGGAACGAAGTCCCGGCCTTCCTTCTTTTATCTGCCATAGCCTTATATCGTTGTCGCGCAAGCTGTAGGTACTGTTGTGCCTTCCGCTGAGTCTGCTTAATTTGTTGGACGAGGGCTCCTGCGGCCGGAACGGTGGTTGTCGGTACCTCGGGTAACCCTAGTGCGTGGTGGAAGCCATACGAGATGAAGAAAGGGGAGTTACCTAAAGAGGCATTTGGGCTATTATTGTATGTGAACTCTGCCAGTGGAAGCTGGTCGGTCCAGTCATCTTGCAGGTAGTTGCAAAAGCAGCGGAGATACTGTTCTATGTGCTGGTTGGTACGTTCCACCTGCCCATTGGCTTGGGGGTGGTAAGCTGTGGTAAACTGAACCTGTATTCCAAGAAGTTTGCATAGTTCCTTCCAGAACCGAGAGATGAACTGTGAGCCTCGGTCGGAGACGATTTCTTGGGGAAGTCCGTGAAGACGAACGATTTCTCTTAGCAGGTACTCAGCGGTACCCTTTGCTGTTGGTAGACCAGGGCAGGCGATGAAGTGTCCCATTTTTGAAAAATAGTCCACCACCACCAGGATGGTGGTACACTGTTTCGAACTAGGTAACCCCACAATAAAGTCCATTGCAATTTTCCGCCAGGGTCCCTTCGGGCTAGGGGTCAATTGCAACAATCCCACTGGTTGATGGCGCTGGGTCTTGGTGCGAGCACACACTGAACACCCCTGCACATATTTCTTTACTTCCTGTCAAATCCCTGGCCACCAGAAGGCACGCAGGATAAGGCTTAAGGTACATTGGCACCCAAGGTGTCCTGCCAACAGGGAGTCGTGCAGGTCCCATAAAACTTGGGCCCGATACTTGGGGGGAATTACTACCCGTCCCTCCTGGTAATGTAACCCATTCGTATTAGTATAGGGACCTTGGGGTTGGGTCCGGGCGCTTTCTCGCTGCAGGTCCTGTAGGGAGGGGAGTGAGGCTGCAAATACTCCATGGGGAAGAACCGGTTCTGCCTCTACCGGGGGCGTATCCTTTGTCTCCTCACATCGGGAGAGGGCATCGGCCATAGTATTTTCAGGTTCAGGGCGGTATTGTATTTTAAAACAAAAGCGTGAGAAAAAAAGCGCCCACCGAGCATGTCGCCCATTGGTGATTCGAGCTGTCTGGAGGTAGATTAGGTTCTTATGGTCTGTTAACACCAATATCAGGTGCGGCCCGCCCTCTAAAAGGTGCCTTCATGCCTCGAAGGCAGCTTTAATCGCCAAGAGTTCCTTATCGAGAATCGTGTAGTTCCTTTCCGCGGGCGTTAGCTGGCGCGAATAATAGGCACATGGCAGCCGTTGTTTCTGGTCTCCCACCGTCTGAGTGAGGACAGCCCCTAGAGCTCAGTCTGAAGCGTCCGCCTCCATGATAAAAGGTCATGTGACGTCTGGGTGTTGGAGCAATGGAGCAGATAGGAATGACTCTTTGAGTTGGAGGAACACTTGCTGTTGTGGTGGTAGCCAGTGGTATGAAACTCCCTTTTTTAACAACAACATCAAAGGGGCTGTCTTCTTGGCATATTGGTGGATGTACTGGCGATAATAATTGGTACTGCCCAGGAATCGCTGCAACGCCTTGACTGACGAGGGGGCCGGCCACCGATGGATCGCTGAGACCTTGCTGGGGTCCATTCGCAGTCCCATGGCAGAAACGATAAATCCCAAGAAGGGAACAGAGGTGGCATGAAATAAAAAATTTTCTAGTTTGCAGTACAGTCTGTGTATCCGTAGTCGCTGGAGGACAGTGCGGACATGCTTCACGTGATCCTGGAGGGACAAAGGAAAGATCAAAATGTCATCCAAATACACCACAAGGAAGGTGTCTAACGCGTCGTGGAAGATGTCGTTTATAAAATGCTGAAACGTGGCAGGTGCATTTACCAGTCCGTAGGGCATCACCAAATACTCGAAGTGACCGAACCGAGTGCGGAACGCGGTTTTCCACTCATCTCCTTCTTTAATGCGGACAAGGTTGTAGGCCCCCCGGAGGTCCAATTTTGTGAAGATCCGAGCCCCTGTGAGTTTTCCTAATAGTTCGGAGATGAGCGGTAAGGGGTAACGATTCTTGACCGTTATGCTGTTGAGGCCCCGGTAATCTATACATGGACGGAGATCACCTTCCTTTTTGGGAACAAAAAAGAGCGGTGCCCCCGCAGGGGATGAGGAGTGTCTGATAAACACCTTCTCCAAATTTTCCTTAAGATATAGTCACAGCGTCTCTGTTTCCCCTGGCGCTAAATTGTAGCTTCGGCCATACGGGGGTTCTGATCCGGGGACCAACTCAATCGGGCAGTCGTATGGCCTATGAGGGGGAAATACGGCCTCTTCCCTTTTATCAAAGACACGTTCCAAATCCTGGTAAACTAAGGGAAGTATGGGGGTGCCATCACCAATGTAGTTGATGGTGGTGCCCAAGGAGGCTGGCTTAGGGCTGAGGCACTGTTCCTGGCATCAGAGTGTCTTAAAACGTAGGGTTTGCTTTACCCAGTCAATGAGGGGGTTGTGAAGGTTCAGCCACGGGAAGCCCAAGACTAAGGGGAATAAGGGCGACGCGATAATATCAAATTGTACGCACTCATGGTGTGTCCCAATGGTGCAGGGCAGGGGAAAAGTACACTGAAGTATTGGTCCAGAAGAGATGGGGGAGCCGTCAATAGTTTGCACCATCTCTATTCTCCCCCGGGGTTGCAAAGGGACCCCATGGCTCTCGGCAAACGTGAGGTCCATAAAGTTTCCTGAGGCCCCATAGTCTATCATGGCCTGGACTATGATCGAGGTGGAACGGGCTGGCTGCACCATCATTGGGACAAACAGTTGTTGGCAAGGTTTCCCTGAACCCCTTTGTTGGCAGTTGGGGGCTAGTGAAGTTACCAGGAGGCCCCCTTCCCCTCCCGGCCCTTGGCGTTTCCCAACCCCACAGGGTGGGGCGGTTTCAAGGGGCATTCCCTAGAGAAATGAGTGTTGGGCCCACAATAAAAGCACAGATGCAATAGGCGTCACCTTTCCTTCTCTGCAGGGCTCAAAGGGCCTTTTGCGGCACCAATCTGCATAGGCTCCCATGCGGTGTCTCCCATCCCCGAGGGAGGGGGATTGATAGGTAGTCGCGGGGGCCTTGTGCTAACTCCCTTATCCAGCTCTCACTGGCGTTCACGCCTCCTTTCATTCAACCGGTCATCGATATGAATGACTAAGGTTACCAGTTCCTCGAGAGTGGAAGGAGAGGAGGCAGCGCCTGCAAGCTGATCCTTAATCTCCTCAGTTAACCCTTGTCGAAACAATGCTCTCAGTGCGGCATCGCTCCACTTCAGGTCAAAGGCTAAACACTGGAACTGCGTGACATAGTCTAACAGCGGGGTTTTACTTTGTTTGATGTTTAGAATTGCCTGTTCCGCATCATGAGTCCTATGTGGGTAATCAAAAAGGGTTTTAAACTGGTCAACAAACTCCTCATACTTCTGCAGGAGGGGGTTATTCGCTGCCAGAGGGGGGGTGACCCAATCAAGGACCACACATCCCAGCAACCCTATGATAAAGGCAACCTTAGTAGCCTCAGTGCTATAAGTCAAGGGCTGAGTTTGGAAGGTTAAATTGCATAGGGCAAGGAACCCTCGACAAGCCTTCCGGTCCCCATAGAACTTTTCTGGTCAGGGAGCCGTTGGCTCACGGGGCCCCAGGGCCAGAATAGCCAGGTTTGGGGCCGGGACTGGGACCTGAAGGGGGGGCCACAAGCGGGCCACTGGCAGCTTCTAGGGCATTCTGTAGGAATTGATTCTGAGCTAGGAGAGCCTGATTTTGTTTTTTGAGGTCCTGAACCTCCATAGTCAAGCCCTGCCCTGCAAGGAGCAGGTTTTGGATTTGTTGAGTGGGGTCCTGGGGTTCCATGATAGGGGTATTAATGCAGGTAATTCTGTTAGGGAAAAGGGGAGGGGGAAGGGACGGGAGAGGATGGAACAAGAGGGGTGATGCCCCCCGGGCTGACGGGGAGGGCCCTTCTGGATTTACGACCTTCTCTCCTCGGGTACTGCGGAGCCTCAGTAATCCCCTCAGGTTATTAGTTGGGCTTTCCTCCGGAGTCAGGAGGCAACCCGTGTCATCATAGGGGAGTAGAGAATGTGCCAACCAGAAGCAGGAGGGGAAGGGGAGTCGGGAAGGGGTCAACAACCTCTCCACCAATCTCTCGGGCCAGGTCACCCGTGTGGCGTAGTGGAGGTGTGCAATGGTGGAGGGGAGGGAGGAAGGGGATAAAGTCCAGGGGGTGAGGAAAGGAACAGGGGGGGGGAAAGGGGGTCTAGGAGTAAAAGGGGTGGACGCGGGGAAACGGGCTCACAAACCTGAAGGGAGGTGCAGGGGCTATGGGACGCAGCAGAGGGGAGCAAAAGGGGACCACGGGGTAGCTCTAGGTTTGGGGGCAAGGGAGTGCACGGAAGGGCGCTCTCACAATCTCAGGCACTTCAGGGGAATAAGGTAAGGTACAAGTCACACACACGCACTCTCACTGGAGACAGAAAAAAACACTTAGCTTCCAAGGTCAGGATCAAGAGGGGGGCCAGCTTCTCTCTGCGATTACCGGTGGGGAGCTGGTGCCCCGCCAGTGCTTTTATTCCTTTCCCAAACGCCCCAGGTGAGGGGAATCGGTCATTGGTTCAAGGCTCCACCCCCCGCTGCATGCGTCCTGCTGCCAGGCGCGCGCTGCGTCGGGGCGGGGCTAGGGATCCCCTATGTGGCGTGCCCTGCTGCGGGGAAGCGGGGACAGGCTTTGTCGCTTGCCTTGCTTCCGGGGTTACCGGAACCGGTGCCTTTGCTGTTCTCGGGGAGGGACCCTTCTGTGATGGGGGTGAAGTGCTCCTTGTAACCCTGTGAGTACCTTGAGGCTTTCGTTGCCTTCCTTGTTGTCGCAGCTGCTTAGACCTTCGCAACGTGACAAGATGAAACTAGGTAAGTCTACACCCCTTCCTATATTTACTCTCTATGCCAACTTTCAAAAGTATTGGAATAAGGGTCCTGGTGGTATAAGCAATTAAACTGTAAATGTATCTCTGACTGTAACATCTTTGTAGTCCAACCAGTGTACATGAAATTTGGCAGGGCTGTATATCGCACATTCACAATAATCTCTGCCAAATATCAGAAAGATGTGATAAAGGGTCCCAAGTTTATATGCCTGAACAGCATACGCAGAGAAGGAGCCTATGCTAGGAATTCTCTTATGTGTCACTGTGGTATAAGATCGGTTTGTGATGCCAATTGGTCAGCAGAAATGTCAACCAAATATCCTCATTCTGTGCTGTGACCATCCCAACTTCTCTCCCCCACTTTTTACTGGGAAGTCAGAAGCATCTGTTTAGGAAAGAGCCAATAGAGATTCTCTTATGTCCTCTGTCACAGTTCTGCAGGATGTGATTGTGATGATAATTGGCCAGCCTGGATGTGTAAACTGTGTCTCCTGATTTCTGGGATGCTACCCCCAAAGTCAAGGTTATGTCCCTTCTATGCCCAACTGAGGGCTGTCCCCTATGCCCATCTCAAAGCCACTAGCGATTGGTCCTGTAAATCTGGAAGCATGCATTAATTGGCCAGTGAATGTGTCTGTCAGTCTTTTGGGTTGCTCCACATCCTCCCTCCTACAGCCTCCCTCCATCTGCCATGCCAGGTGCCTGCCTCTGACTGGCACTGCATGTGCTGCTATTTATCTGAATAATGGTCTTCAAGGGGACAACCTCAATTGCTTATAAAATTGGTTCCCTTTATCAATATTCTTCTATATTGAGAAGAATATTAGATGCCTGTTGTATTTCTACAGTATTTCTATAGGCCACTATATTCAGGCCTATTGTATTTCTATGGATATCAGTTTTCCTCATAAAGTCTCTCCAGAGCCAAAAAGATGTGGGGAAGAAGCAAAAGGTCTTCTTTCTTCCTATGCTGAAGGAAGCGGAGAGATGTCCCAAAATAATCCTATTTCTCTTTACATTCAAGGACCAGAAAGGAAAAATTGCAGAACTAGAGGAGTTCCTGTTATAAATGCTCCCAATCCCAGGCTGCTGAAGACAATGGCAACATCACTGCTGTCAGAAATAATTATAGAGAGGGCATACTAAATAACTGGTGCACAAATAACACTAATATTTGTGTTATTCACCAAGTTAATTATTCATTTTCTTCATTTTTATAGCCACTAGCACTACCAGTTTGAAAAAATTAGTATTCAGCCATGAGATCATTGTAGCACTTCATTGTAATTTATTCATGTCAAGTGTCTGATTTATCCTCCTTACTTAATTTATGATGCACATGTGCTCTCTTATTTTACCAAATGTGTGCATCTCACAATTGGTATATTTTATGTTTCATGATTCTCTCAGTCATGCCTCTCATGTAAGAGTGCCCTGGAGATGTACCCTCAGTGGCCTATATTGATTTAAATCCCAGAAACTTTACTATCCAAAGCAGAGATTTTTCATTTCACAATATTTAGCAATATATTATCATGCTAAATTTAGAGATAGAAATATAGATAGAAATATATATATATATATTAATATATTTGAGTTCATATAATGTGGCCACTCACATCATTGAGATTTTCGAGAATGAGCAAGCCTTGAAAAAATTAATGTTCATGAACGCTGTTAGTTTGAATTTTTTTTTTTTTGTTCCGTTCCCTTCAAGTTGGATGAAAGTATCAGAATAGCAAAAAGGTGTTCTAACACCCCACCCACTTTCTCTCCTCTCGTAGAAGTATTTTTTCCAATGCTAACCTGTGGCAGAAACCTAAAAGACACAAGCTGTTTTTGTGAGGAGTTTCAATACTTGGCATAAGGAGAATGGCAGGAATAGTAGCCGGACCAAAATGGGCATGCTTATTAAGGGTGAGACCATAGCTTTTATCACTGGGTGAGATTTTGGGCAGTTCCAACACCTATGTTCTACCTGGCATGGGCTGTTATAATTTAGATAGAGGCCCAAGGTTGTGCAAGTTGCACAATGGCTGTGAAGGAGCCCAGGATCAGTGGAGTCAAAAAGTACAGTCCTGACTCCACTGCAGTCAATAGATGCAAACCAGCTCCCATTGAAGTCAATGGCTAAACTCCCATTGACTTCAGTAGGAGCTCAGTTGCATTCATTGAGAGTTTAGTCCAAAGGAAGGGAAAACTTTTCCGCCCAGGGGCCACTTTAAAATGAGTACAAGCTCCTAGGGTGACGTTGAGATTGGGAGTCAAGTGCTGAAGGGGTGCGCTCAAGGAGAGTCCAGATCATGGAGCTGTACCATGGATCTGCCTCCTAGCCTTGAGTTGATGACTTCATCTCTGCCTCTTTCCTTTGAGCTCAGTCTTTCAATGCTAAGGGGTTGGAACTAGATCCATGGGCCAGTTCCAGGAACTTGAAAGAGGCCAAATAAAAGTCAGGCACATTTTGCCCCTAGCTTTAGGTGCCCCACTCCTGGTTTAGCAATTGGGGCTGATCTCAAGACCCCCACGTGTGATGCGGGCTGTTTCCGTGCGGTGCTATGACCCTTTTTACATGGGCAACGGTGGATGCGGGGATGGGTGTGCTGCCGCGGTGGGTGTAGGTGGGTGTGTGCCCGTTCCCATGGGAGAACACAGGTAGAACACCCATCCACCCACTGCCGCGCCATTTTCATGGACGCCCCCACTGGTGGAACACCCTCCTGCACACTCAGCAAGGGGGTGCGTCCATGTAAAAACAGCCTATGTGCCAGCAATGGTGGTGTGTGGTTTCTGCATGCATGCGTACATGCAGATGCACATGGGTTCTGTGGGGCTTGGAATTGGCCCCATTGACTTCATTCAGTGGAGTCAGTATTGCACCCAAAAGTTCTTGAACCACCATTGTGCATCTACTGTGTGGGAAGATACAGCACAGAGTTTCATCTTAGGAGTCCTCAAATACCTTGGTCTTTCTATGGCTAGCTAGAAATTTCTGAGCATAGCAGCTGCTTCCTGCCTATAGAGACCTTCACTCCATGCCTAAAAGCTCTTCTAGTTTTTGTGCATGTGTGTGTGTGTTTAACCAAAATATCTTGCCTAAAGTTTATTTATATTTATTTGGCTTTTTACCCATGGTGAAATGGAGGGTGGGATACTGAATTAAAACAAGCAAAGGAATGGGCTCCAGGTCTACTTGATTACAGTTAGCTTGTTTAGACATTACACTGTAAATTAAAGGATCATTTTACAGTAAAGTACTGCACAAAGCAACATGCTTAAAATGAAAGAGAAAAATTAATTATGGCGCAACAATACCACTTTCACAATCAGCTAGAAATTAACTAAAGTGCCTTGTTTGCATGAAATCTGATGACATCATTTTCTGATAGCTTCTCATTAAGCGTGATTTATTTAATTAGAAGCAAAGAGTAACAGTTGAAATTGTCTTGGGGAAAATGTGCATTTTAGAATAGAACACATAGTTTCTTCGTTTACAATGACTTCATGGCTTAAGCGAGAGAATTTGAGTTAATATTTTTTTTCTGAACATGACTAAAGTTTGCTTAAGTAAATTGGAATATATTAAAATTAAAAAATAAAAACACTTGTGTGCTAGGTTGCAAGGGGCTTCTTATTATTAAAATCAAAGCACCATTGTTGCCACATCCTGGAAGAAGACAAGGACACCAAATGTAGAATTTAAAGACCACACTCTTTTTATTTGGATTGTAAGATTCAGATATCTAGGGAGGGAGAATATCCTCTGTCCTGGGTCCAGTAACAAAATTTAGCAAACAGTAAGGCTGGTCTGATGTCTCTTCATATATCAGCCCTTTACAAAATGTACTACTAGGTCACTCTTCCCGAGTCACCTGGCTGGATTAGGAAGGCATCACTGTATTCCCTTGTGACCTTGAACCATGTAGGGATTCCAATGCCCACTCGAGGCCACCCTGTCCTTGAGTGTGGTGCTTGACCATCCCGGGATGAGCTTGTCACAGGGTACGGCTTCGCCATGTCTTAAGTGTGTGCAGGATCAGGCCCAGATCACTCATGCAGTCATAAATAAATAAATAAAATATAATTCAGGGGATTGACTTGTCATCAGTTTATTCAGTGGTGGCTGGTGGGTTATAAGGCTGGTGGGGCTAACAGTAGGTGGAGCCTGGTCAACAGTAGGTGGAGCCTAGCTGAACTTTGAAATTAATATGGAAATTTACAGTTCCAGTTCCCCATCTGTAAAAAAATATAATGGAAAAAAAATCTCTAAAAATGAAAATGGGTGTGTGCACATCTCTCTCTCTCTTTGTTCCCCTCATCCTTCTCCTTCTTAGACTGTAAGCTCACTGGGTCAGGGACCCGTCTCCTCCAACAACAACAACAACTGTAAAGCACCAAGCAGGTACACTGCTTGCACTATATAAATGCCTAATAATATTATGCAATCAATAAAAATACCACACTGAATGGCGATTTCAAAGCCAACTCAAAGCAAAGGTTTATTAAACTGCAACCAACACACCCACCACCTAGGGGTGTTCATGTTGTTTTTGTTATTACAGTAACGATAATGAAAATTGTTGCTTTCATTATTGTTATTGCAATAACGAAAATGACAAATAATAATAATGAAAATAGAAATGAAAACAACATTTTGTTTTTGAAATAAAGGGAAAAACCTGAAGAATGTATTTCTGGCTATAACATTTTTGTTTCATATTCAATTCTTCTGAAACATGGGAAGGTTGTGCCTCTAGTGGAGGGCACTATGTGAACCAAGTTTCAAAATGATTATCTAAAGAGAACCAATTTAAGAAGCAATTGAATGTTATGATTTTAAGAAAAGCTCCATACACATTCAAGACTACAACTTCTTTATCTTCAATCCAATGTCTTTGGAACCTAAGAGTATTATGTCCCTACAAAAGCTAAGCACTCCTGCCAATTTTCAGACATATTGGATAAAGGGTCCTGATGGTATAAGACATTAACTTTAAATTACATTTCCAGCTGTAACATGTTTATATTCCATCCGCTTTACAGGATATTTGGCAGGAATATATAATATATCTTCCCTGTAATGTGTTCCAAACTACATATCAATTTGATAAAGGGACCCAATTTTATAAACAATTGAAGTTGTTCCTTTGAAGACCATTATTCAGATAAATAGCAGCACATAGCGTGCCAGTCAGAGGCAGGCATCTGGCATGGCAGGGGGAAGGAGGCTGTTGGAGGGAGGATTTGGAGCAACCCAAAAGACTGACAGACACATTCACTGGCCAATTGCTGCATGCTTCCAGCTTCACAGGAACAATCGGTGGTGGCTTCGAGGTGGACATAGAAGGGACATAACTGGGACTTTGGGGGTAGCATCCAAGAAATAAGAAGACATAGTTTACACATCCAGGCTGGTCAGTTATCATCACAATCACATCCTGCAGCACTGTGACAGAGGGCATAAGAGAATCTCTATTGGTTCTTTCCTACACAGATGCTTCTGACTTCCCACTAAAAAGTGGGGTAGAGAAGTTGGGATGGTCACAGCACACAATGAGGATATTTGGTTGACATTTCTGCTAGCCAATTGACATCACAAACCGATCTTATACCACAGTGACATGTAAGCAAATCCCTGGCACAGGCATCTTCTCTGCATATGCTGTTCAGGCATATAAACTTGGGACCCTTTATCACATCTTTCTGATATAGGGCATAGATGATCATGAAAGGGTGATGTACAGCCCTGCCAAATTACATGTACACTGGTTAGACTACAAGGATGTTAGTCAGATATACATTTATAAGTTAATTGTTTATACCACCAGGACCCTTTATCCAATCATTCTGAAATTTGGCAGGGATAGTAACTATAGGAAGGGGTGTAAACATGCCAAATTTCATCTACATTAAATATGAGGCAAATAAGTTATAGTTAAGAATGTATATTATTTATTTATTTATTTATTTATTAGCATTTATATATAACACCAGAAATGTACCTGCCGCTTTACAGAGAATAAAATAGACACAGTCCCTGCCCGAGAGCTTGCAATCTAAAGACAGGAAGAGGGGATACAGGGAAGGGGGAACAGAGGGAGAGATACGGGATGCAACATTCACGAGGATGCAAGAACTCAGGTACACGTTCTTGGCTTGGTTACAGTAAATAGGAGTTTGCAGATAACAGGTAGGGGATTATCCTTGGTGGGGATGATTAGCAGGAGTTAGGAAAGGTGGAGCAGAAGAGGTGGGTTTTGAGGAGGGACTTGAAGGTGTGGAGGGTAGGGGCAAGTCATACAAGGGCAGGGAGGGAGATCCAGGCATGCGGGGCAGCGAGGGAGAACGGACAAAGGCGGTGGGGGAACGGGAGGTGAGGGAGGGAATGGGAGAGGAGTGTAGTGCTCAAACAGGGGTTCAGAGGGAGATCAGAGCAGAGAGGTAGGGGGGAGCAAGGTTATGAAGAGCTTTGTAGGGGAAGACAAAGAGCTCGTGCAGAATACGCTCAGGAAGGGGAAGCCAGTGGAGGGAGGAGAGGAGAGACTGCACATGATATAATATAATTCAACTGCTTATAAAATTGGATTCCTTTATCCAATATTTCCATAATTCAGTACACTTCATGCCTTCCATTGGAGGTGCAGCCCCTCCAAGAGCCAGTCAAATATAATGAAAAGCAAAAAAGTTACAGCCAAAAAAGTGTTTTTCATTGAAACCAATGGAAAATGAAAATGAAAGCAAAATCGAAAACGACAGTTTGATATTTATGAAAATAAAAACAATAGATTTAAATAACCAAAACAAAAAAATGAAAACAACATGGGCCCCTGGTGCACACCTCTATCACCCTCAAACACAACCTAAACCACAACCAAAGACACCCACACATCACAAAGTAGCCAAGAACTCAAGGAGCAAGCTTTCATCCTGCCAGATCCTTTGCCTCACCAGCCAATCTGCAAAGGGACCATTTTAAAATGCAGAGAAAATTCAAACAAAAAAACCATTCCATCCAAGCCCCTAGGCCCCCACACCCAAAAAACAGAAATCAGACAATTAGGTTGGAAATCGGCAAAGGGACCCTTTTAAACAAGAGGAACCATGGCCCAGGGACCTACAAAATGGTTTTTGTGCATGCTTGGGAGAGGAAGGGGGAAACAGCAGTGCATCATACAAACACATAGCAAGCAAAGTAAACCATCTTAATAACATTTGGAGACAACAGTCTTAATAGTCAGTGAGATAACCACTGGCCACCTTAGGACCAAGACTCCTTCCAGTTCCCACTCACCTGCTTTGGGGACCAATTACAGGTCTGTGTAATTTTGCTTGGTTACAGGCCTGTGTAATTTTGCTTAGTTTAACATGTTCATGCTCTGTGAAGTCCTTAGAAGAGTATTTATTCACTTGCCCATGCACAGGGTCAAACTCACAATTTGGCATGCATGCAGTGTTTTAGATCTTTTTTTATGCTTGGAGTAGAGTAGATGGTGGGGTTTCATTAGCAAATCCTTTGGGTCAGAGAAAAAAAAATCTACTTTTGGAAAACAACCAGTATGGTCACCACCACCCATTGGAGCACTGTGTGGGTGGAATCTCTCATTCACTTTGATGGGAGTGCTTCCATGAGCAAAGGATGTAGGTATGAGCAAGGTTTTGCTGGATTTGAGGGTTCAGTTTTCCATCCACTAAATCAATGAATAAGCTCCCATTGATTTTAATGGATGGAGGATTAATACTTGTCTTTATTTGTGTTTGGGGGATTCTTCAATGTAAATGTATACACATGCAATGGTAAGATTTCTTTGAGGTTACTCATATGGGTTTTGAGTTTTCTGATTATTTTTGATAAGCTTAGAGGAGAAGGGATGGAAATAACAGGCAATGAAAGATTACCTGGCTTTCTTAAGCCCTAGAGTGCAATAAGCATTAGACAGGAAATTCCCTCAGATTTGGGTATACTTTGACTCAAAGAAATTCCTTTGTCCTTTTACTGCATTTGAGAAAACTACAGCAAGACACATGCCCTTGGCAGTTAGTGAGCTTCATTCATTCATTTATTAGATTTATTTATTAGATTTTTACCCCACCACTCCTAGAAACAGCTTGGGGCAGCTTGCAGCAATAAAAAACAATATATATAAAATATATCTAAAAACAATTAAAACATATCCAGTACAATTCAAAGTATTAAAACAGGAGCCAGGAACTCAATAAAACAATAAATAGGGAAGGGGAGATAAAACCCTCTAACCCACCCACCCCCCTCCCCAAAGGCCTGGGTGAACAGCCAGGGTTTACAACTTTGCCGGAATGTCATTAGGCTTGGGGCCAGGCGAGCTTCCTCCGGTAGGGAGTTCCAAAGGCGTGGCTCGGCCACCGAGAATGCCCTCTCCATTGTGGTCCCCCTGGTTTACCCGGGGGACCTCCAAGAAGCCCCCCCCCCGGCAGACTGAAGGAGCCGCTCTGGGGGGCAGAGGGTGAGGCGGTCCCTGAGGTACGAGGGACCCAGACCATGAAGGGCCGTATAGATCAACACCAAAACCTTAAACCTGGCTTGGCACGCTGTGGGCAACCAGTGCAGAGTCCAGAGCACAGGTGTGATGTGCTCCCAATGACCCGTCCCCGAAAGGAGGCGGACCACCGCATTCTGCACTAGCTGCAGCCTCCGAACCAGGAACAAGGGAAGCCCCACGTAGAGCGCGTTGCAGTAGTCCAGCCTCGAGGTGACGAAGGCATGGATGAGGGAGGCCAGGTCCGGGCCGGAGACGAATGGACACAGCCTCCACACCAGATACAGCTGGCGGAAGGCAGCCTTAGCGACTGCCTCCACCTGCCACTCCAGGCGGAGATCCGCGTCCAGTATCACCCCCAGACTCCGGACCTGCTGAGCTATAGGAGGGCGAACCCCCCCGATCAGGGGGTCCACTACCTCACTCGCTCTCCCCACCAACATCACCTCTGTCTTATCGGGGTTGAGCTTCAGTCTGCTCTGCCACATCCATTCCGCCATGGCCTCCAAACACTGGGATAGCAACGAGACAGCAGGGTCTGGGTCAGTTGAAAAAGAGAGTACAGCTGAGTAACATCAGCATATTGGTAACATCGCAACCCGAACCCTCTCACGACCTCCCCCAAGGGCTGCATATATACATTAAATAATAATGGAGACAGAATGGAACCCTGAGGAACGCCACAAGATAAAGCGCGGGGGCAAGATGTCTCATCCCCCAGCACCACCCGCTGGCTTCTCCCCGAGAGGAATGAACAGAACCATTCAAGAACAGTCCCATCCAGACCCCTCAGATCAAGCAATCGTCTCAACAGCAGCCCATGGTCCACGGTATCAAAAGTGGCCGAGAGATCTAGCAGGATGAGAAATGTTAAACATCCTGCATCCATCTCCCGGCGGAGATCGTCGACCAAGGCCACCAATGCTGTGTCAGTGCCATAGCCGGGGCGGAACCCAGAATGAATAGGGTCCAGGAAACTGATACTATCTAGATGCTCCTGCAGCTGGATCGCCACCGCCCGCTCAATAAACTTCCCTAAAAAGGGAAGGTTAGAGACAGGTCGGTAACTGGTGAGCGCATCCACGTCCAGAGATGGTTTCTTCAGCAGCGGGCGCAGCACAGCCTCCTTGAGGCTTGGAGACAACCTCCCCTGTTGCTAGGACGCATTCACTATCCTCGCCAGCACTGTCCCCAACGTCTCCCTGGAGACTTTCACCAACCAGGACGAGCATGGATCAAGCTCGCAACAGGTGACCTTCACAGACCCCAAGACATCCACTGCATCGGCTGGCGTCACTTCCTGAAACTCCCCCCACAAAGCTGGACTGGATGGGGCCTCCATCACCTCGCGCTCTCCCCCTACTTCCCCATATCCAGCGTCAAAGTTGCTCTGAATCCGAGCGATCTTGTCTGCGAAGTAGATGACCTGCTCCGCCCCCTAGCGCCTCCTCCTGGCTCTAAACAACAGAGAGCGGGGAGGGAGCCAGCCATGGAAATCCCAGCATTTGTGGCATGCATACGCCCTTGCCAGCAGTGTGTCCTAGAAATCCAGGAGTTGGACACTTGTAAAACTGCTGTTGCTTCTATAATTGGGGGTTGGGGGCTCCAGGAGTGTGTGTGTGGGGGCACCACAACTGGCACCCTACAGTGCGCACTGCACCTGAGTTTATTTACAATTCTTCACTTTACCAGTCTTAATGTCTACACAACGGTCTCTATATAATAAACCAGCCTAGCCAGGCATCAGTCCTCTGGCAGGCTTGCACATAAGTCACTAGGGATGGGTGAACAGAGTTGAGTTCTGAAATTTGGTTTGGTTCTGAAATTTGGTTCAGTTCGGAAGTTCGGTTCGGTTGACCAAACTATTCGAGTTCGGTCCGAACTTCCAAACAAAGTTTGGAAATTCAAACCCATTGGACTAAATGGAATATTATCTTTTAGGGATGAGCGAACAGAGCAGAGTTTGGAAATTCGGTTCAGTTCTGTTCAAAAATCGAGTTCGGTTCAGAAGTTCGGTTCGGTCGACCGAACTGGTCGAGTTCGGTCTGAACTACGAACTTCTGAACCGCATTCACCCATCCATTCACTCACTTTCGAGTTCTTCAGGTATCAAAGTATCTTCCCTAGTGGCCTTCAGTCTTCCAGCAAAGATCCACTCTCCGCAGTATTCGGACCACTTCCAGAGAGTTCCTCCTTCTTCTGAATCCCAGAGCAGACTGCCCTTCTTCTGGCTTTGTTGCTTCCTTTTGTAGCTAGACCCATGCCCAAACACATCTAATTCCTGTTGGCAGCCATCGTGTCTTCAGCCGGCAGCCATCTTGTCTCCTCTTAAAAATATAGCAGTGTCTATTGGCTATACTCTGCCACAGGGCTGTTGGCTGTCTTTGCTCTTGATTTGGCCACAAACCTCCATCTCTTTAGGTGATGTCTTTGCTAACTATTTAACTGTTAAAAAAACCTATAGCAACTAACTGGACCCCACAGCAAACTACCAGCTCTTGCTTGGATGGTTCTGCCCCCACCCCAAATTAACCCAAAACTTTAATTAACTTGTCCCATAACACCCTGGTATACAACTCCACCCCCACCAAAAGGTATATACCATCTATGAGAAAAAGCTCTGTGTATGAAAAACTAATTTCCCCATGTCTGATGCATTCCTTGCCCTTGGTCAGGAGTAGAGGGCCGAGGCATTAACTGTTCTCAATGCACACCTTTCCTGGCTTTCCAGAAAACTTTGGCTTCAGCACTTAGGCCAAGCTGTGTTTTCCAATGCGATCATTCTGCCGCTTTGGCGGCCCAGTGGACAATACTTTGGACCACTGTCCAGATTAGCTTATGATGCCCCCTCGCTGTCAGTCCTAGAAACAAACAAACACAGAAAAACATAAGGAAATGGTATGCAACTCTTGGTGCACTTTAAAAAAAATCTGCCACATGTACAACCAAAACACTAGTGCACAATGCTATCTTCCAATCTCTCAGATCTGGGTGTGTGAAAAACGAACACAGCAACTACACTAGTTGTCCCAATTCGAAAAGAATGGGACCCAAATTGCTCTGCAGTCTGATTGAGGAGGTAAATGTAATCCCACAAAATAGAACCAAACTGTTGGCAAGTAAGAGTTGTGCCTTTGTATTGTATGTGCCTGCATATACTTACAGACTGCATTGACAGAACATAAGGCCAGGGACCCTGCTCGCTGGTAGGAAACTGTCACCAGCCCCCTGGTCAGTTTCGGATCACCTGAGCCTGATTAGCAGAACACTCTCCATGTAAGCAACATCATGGTCAGAAGAATCCAGCCTGGTTCAGCCCATCTGGATATGGATGCCATGTTTCTAACTCTGAAAGCTCCCCAAAGGCTAATTTAAAGACTGCGTTGAACAGAGATGCTTCAAAAGCATCAAAACGGACTTTGAGGGAGAATACTGGAGATCTGCATCAGGATGCTAGGAGTATTAGGGAGCCTGGAATCCTCCCGCCTGCTGATCTCTTGAGAACAGTAGTCCATCATATGTCAGACAAAGAAACTTTTATCCGGAGGGGGATGGCCTGCCAAACAGCTAGCATAAGCCAACTCTGAGAGCTTGCTGGTTATGGTGCCAGGAGCCAAACCTTTGTGGTGCTGTGCCATGCCAAACTGCAACACCTCAAGCTCAGGAATGGGGAACCCCACTGTGCTCTGATCTCTTGGAATTCCTCAAAAGCACACACATAAGCCACTCTGGTGCAAGCTGGACAAGGAAACCTGCACTGTCTAGTACAAATCTAATATCCAAGCATCCAGATGCTATCTGGAGGCATAACTTCTGGCTCCTTGCTTTCTTCTGGTGCTAACCAGAGGAAATGATCCATCTGAAAGCAAGAGAGGGCATTGGCTATGCCGTTAAGAAGTCCGGGAACATGTTTCAATACAAAAATGATGTTATGTTTCAGACACTGAAGTACAAATGCCCTGACAAGCCTCATGACTCATGTGGATTTTGATGTCATTGAATTTACTTTGTCCACCACTGCTAGTTTGTCGCACCAGGCTAGCAGTGATTCATTTGTGAGAACCTCACCCCACAGATGGATAACAAGTAGTATAGAGAAAAACTAGGGGATGGTGAGATACCTAGTAGCCCCCACATCAACCCCTTCATTGGGCCTTCATTCTGCACACCATCAGCCCCTAAACCAGAGCCCAAAATCTGACCACCTAGCTGCATCTGGGTGCTCCTGCAGCTCTACCTCAAGCTTCTGATGTCAGAAACTCAACCCATTGAATTCAGCAAGGAAACTGGACCATATTGCTACGTCTTCCTTCAAGTCCCAGGGAATTCGTACATGATGTTGGGGAAGGAGGCTATCTGAAATTTAGCACAAAGCCCGTTGATGAGGGAGGTGTCAGCTGTGCCCTTGTTGTGGGCGAATCATTACATCATTCAGGCCTGTCTCCTGGAGTATGTCTGCCCCCGAAAGGTGCAGGAGCAGTTTAGTTGGTTCACCACTGGAGTCTCCACATGCAAGGAGACTTATGGAACCTGAGGGGTTCTTGAATGTTCTAGGGGAGTTACCCTCCAATCTCAATGACCATTAGTTTGATGACCTCGTGGCATTTTGGAACGCCTTGCTAACTGAGGCCATCTGCCGAACAGCTCCTAGGAATCCGCTCCCTGATCGCCGACACTGCAGATCTCCCTGGTTTACAGAGGATCTGCAGCAGATGAAACGAGAAGGGTGGAGAAGGGTTAGAGTGACGGTGGTGTCATTCTCATGCTGAAGCCAACCAATTGCGACATCGTCAGTTTATGTACAGATGCCATGGCTGTGTGGGCAGCAAAGAGGTTCTTTGCTGCACTAATAGCGCCTGCATAGTCGTGTGCAGAAGAGCTTTTCCAGGTGTTGAGGGGGCTGGTCAGTCCAGCATCCCTCCACCTGGAACTGGAATTCTCCAGTGCTTGCTGGCTAGTTAAGACCAGAGCATTCCTGGCTAGTTAAGGCCAGCTGGGAGATGTTGGGGCTATTGGTGGCTCTGCCTAGGTTTTGTGGTTTAAAATTATATTTTTATTTTGTATCTTTATTTTGTGCTTTGATTGTATTTTATCATGTTGTAAGACACCCCAAGCTGCTGTGGTGACTAAGAAATCCAAGTAAATAAATAAATAAATAAAGTGAGGACAAAAAGACCCAGCCTGGCGCTATGACTCAGCAGGGGAAGTTCGAACTCCACAGCAGCAACTGGAGGTGCCTGAAAGTGACTTTTGTTGCCTCAGGCACACTGCTATTGAAGCCTGAAGGGCTTCCAACTTGTCACATAGCAGGCATGATAAGGACTGAATGGTATCCAACTCAAGCTATGGGAAGGTCAGAGAGGCAACAGGACCCACAGTTTTGCCCAGGGCAAGCGTAACTCCAAGCTCATTTGCTACTGCCTGGGATGTACACAGTAATCCTTTACATTCACATGTACCAGCTTTCCTGATAAACAGAAAGTTATCAATATAATGGACATGTGGGGGCCCTGCTCTTTTCTGGACCACCCAGTCAAAGAGTGTGCTGAACTTGAACATTGAACAGGAGATGGAACACTCCATCGGCATAGCTTTATGGATACAGTATTTGCTCTGAAATGGAAAAGTGAGCAGCAAAAAATAAGGTGAACTATTTTCTAGACAGCTCAATGGCTGACTTGAAAGACACATAGCAGTCAGAGTACAGCTCCACTGGGATTGCATCATTAACTGACTCACCCCTGGGGTAGGAGAAGTGGCAAATTAAGTGAAACTTGCCCACTGTGTTTTTGGGCACTAAACACAGTGGGCAGATGTGCAGATTGGCCATTGGCAAGTTATCAAAACGGGCTGCTACCCTACCTTCTTGAATTTCCTTGTGAAGCTTGGTGCACACCACATACTTCATCCCCATCACAGATTTCAAGTTGGCCATCGATGTCCTCACTTTGAACTCCATAGCCAGGATTATTATGTCCTCTAGAAAGTCTTTTACTACATATTCTACTGCACCTCAGTCAGGGCAATCACAAAGTGCCTCCTGGAGCACTTCAGGGTGGACCAGTGTTGTGGCCCTTCCCTGTACTGCCCTTGTGCCAGCATGGGCTGAGAGGGAGGTTTTCCCTGATATGTGCCCTGTGGTTTGTTCCTTGGCCCAGGTTGTCTGAATCTATTACAGTGACAGGCGGCATAGTTCAAGGTGCAGTGGGATCAGGTGTGTCAAAATCAACATGGGGAGCAGGAACAATTCCCCAATTCATTAAACTCCCAGTAACCTGCCCCACGAAAGGAACTATTTATTTATTTATTTTATTTTTATTTTTATTTCTACCCTGCTCCTCCTGCCACAGGTAGCTTGGGGCAGCTTGCAATTAATAAAAGCATCAATAAAACTACATATAAAGTAGGAAAAACACCCACCCCAACCCATTCCCCCACCCCATCACCCATCTTCCTCACCAAACACCTGGTGGAACATCCAGGTGTTACATCTTATCTGAAAAGAGGGAAGGTCCGGAGCCAAACAGGTCCCAACCAGAAGGGAGTTCCACAGCTGTGGTGTGGCCACCGAGAACACCTGCCCCTGCGTGGCCCCCCAGAAGACTTGAGGGATCTCGAGCAGGGCATCCCCAGATGACCGCACGGGCTACTCCAGCATCCGGGCGGTGAGGTGATCCCGCAGATAGGTAGGGCCTAGGCTTTTTAAGGCTTTATAGGCCAAAACCAACACCTTGAATCAGGCTCAGAAAACTACCGGCAGCCACTGCAGAGAATGGAGCTCTGGTGTAATGTGCTCCCCGTGGCTCAAGCCTACCAAGAGGTGAGCCATCGCATTCTGCATCAGCTAAAGCTTCTGAGTCATGACCATGGGTAGCCCCACATAGAGCACATTACAGTAGTCTAATCTAGAGATGATGAAAGCATGGATGACAGTGGAGAGGTCTGAGTCTGAAACATATGGCTGAAGCCATCGCACTAGATGTAATTGGTGAAAAGCGCTCCTCACCACAGCCTCCACCTGGACATCCAGCCAGAGCTGCACATCGAAGAGCACCCTCAGACTTTATATCTGAGGCACCAACAGAGGGGAGACCCCATCAATGACAGAGGCAACACCTCCGTTGCCTTGCTAACGAGCATCACCTCTGTCTTGTCAGGATTCAGCTTCAGTCAATTAGCCCTCATCCAGTCCCCCACAGCCACCAGACACTGAGTAAGTTCCGAAACTGCCAGGCCTGGGTCGGTTGAAAAAGAGAAGTACAGCTGGGTGTCATCAGCATAATGATGACACTGCACGACGAACCTCTTGATCACCTTGTCGAGTGGCTGCATGTATACGTTTAACAGGAGAGGGGACAAAACAGAACCCTGTGGGACTCCACACAAGAGGATTCGGCATGATGAAAAATACTCCCCAAGCACCACTCGCTGAAAAAAGACCGGAACCATTCAAGAACAGTCCCGCCCATCCCTGCATGATCCTGCAGATGCGTCACCAACATCTCGTGGTCAACAGTATCAAAGGCAGCCAATAGATCTAATAGGACCAACCAGGTCGAACGACCCCAGTCCAAATCCCGGCGCAGATCATCCACCAAAGACACAAGCGCAGTCTCAGTACCGTATCCCAGATGAAATACCAACTGAGAGAGATCAAGAAAACCAACATGATCAAGATGCCCCAGGAGCTGACGGGCCACTACCCATTTAATAACCTTCTCTAAAAAGGGAAGGTTAGAGTCAGGCCAATAGCTGACAAGAGAGTCAACGTCAAGCAATGGTTTTTTGAGCAGAGGCTGCACCACCATCTCTTTGAGACAGCCCGGCACCCTGCCCTCCCGAAGGGAGGCGTTGACCACCCCCACCAGCAATGGCCCCATTGTATCCCGGCAAGATTTAATCATGCAGAATGGGCACGGATCCAATTCACAAGATGTAGCCCTATTCATGCCAAGAACATTGATTGTCTTGGTGGACATCACTGACTGAAATTGATCTGACAAAACCAGGCAAGACGGGGCTTCCATAACCTCCAGCTTCCCCACTGTATTAATTGCAGTGTCGAAGTCACGGTGAATATGAGCGATTTTATCCACAAAATATTCCACAAACATGTCACAGTGGGCAGAAGATAACTCCACTACAAGGTGGAGCGAGATCGGACTGACCAGCCCCCACACCACCTGGAAATGCTCCTCTGGACGGAATTTAGCAGATGCTATGAGGGCAGCAAAGAACTCCTTCTTTGCTGCCCTCATAGCCACAGCATAGGCCCGTAAACTGTCTCTATGACGCAATCTATCTGCTTTAGCATGAGAACGATGCCACTGTCGCTCCAACGGCCGCCCCTCCTGTTTCAGCAACCACAGTGCCTCAGAAAACAATGGAGATCTGCGGTGCTGTCGTGTGGGCAACAGACGCCTAGGAGCCATCCGATTGATGGCCTCTGTCAGCAGAGTATTCCATAGCACACTGAGGTCATCGATAAGACAGTCATCGAGGTCACAGGGTATCTCACCCAGGGCATTCTGGAACTGCTCTGGTTCCGTCATCCTTCTGGGCCAAACCATCCGAACTGGTTACGCACCTTTCTGGGGGAAGACATGTGCCAGGAGCAAGGCCTGCAGAAGGTAAAGGTTCGTCCATGACAAGGGCACCGTTGTTATCTCCCCCACCAATGCAACACCTGCCTCAAGGCCGATGCAAAACACGAGGTCCAAGGTATGTCCCCCCTGATGTGTTGGGCCGATAACCAACTGGGACAGGTCCATGGTTACCATGGTGGCCATGAACTCACGCTCTGCTCCTCCAAGGTCAGTGTCAGCATGAATGTTGAGGTCTCCCAAGACTACTATATTTGGGGACCACAACACACACCACTCCTGACACCACCTCTGCTAGAATATGCAAGGAGGCTGCTGCACAGGTGGGTGCACAGTATACAAGCAGCACTCCCAAACTGTCACCCGCTAAATCAAACACAAGGCATCCCTCTGCGCGAAGTTGTAATTAATGGGGGTTACACTCCCATTCACCAAAGTGTGGCTGCTATCAGCCCTAGGGGCACTTGAGACATTATGCATACACTCCACCGTAAGTCCTGGGTGTAGACATCCTAGTGTAGACTGGGCCTCATGGATGTGTGTTTATGAAAGGTCTTGTCATAACAAAGCTAGACCACAAGGTTCCCTGTATTGTGGAGCTCAGCGCACACCACATACTTCATCCCCATCACAGATTACAAGTTGGCCACCCATGTCCTCGCTTTGACCCCCACCATAACCATGATTATGGTGCTCCACTAGTTTGCTCCTAACTATATCTTGAAATGTTATCAGCTCCGAGACCCTTTTGGGAAACACCTGAAAAATCACTGCCATCAGAATGAAATAAGCTATAGACAACTTTGCCCAACTATGATCAGCTTTAGGGCACTTAAATCTTTCCTGCTATTTTTTTGTCCTCCTGAATACTGGGATCAGGTATGGGGTCACTGAAGAGGAGGGCAAAAATATCTACATATTCTCCATTCGAAACCTTCTCCCTGGTTGTCTGAAGGGGATGGGTCTCCATGGGGGCAGAGACAGAGATCTGCATACCCACCAGCCACAGGTGGGAGCTCCTCCCCGGTGGGTGTGCCTCCACAGCACTGGCTCCTGCAGGCCAATGGATTTGCCTAGATTTGGGCTACATGGGCACCCTATTCCCAGCATTTTCACCCAGGGATGTGCCGATGGCGGAGTGAGCCTGACTGGCACAACTGCTCTTGCCCATGTGAGGGCCAAGGAAAACCAAAGCCCCTTTCCAGCCTCTGCAGATCTCTCAGCCTACTGGACCACAATGACACCCCTCTGACCAGCATTCCTGGGGGAGGGGACATTTCTCTTGACCTCACCCAAAAATGTGCATACACACCCGGTTGTAGGACATAGCTGTCCTGTGCAGACTCCACTTTGGAGGTACTGGAGGTCCCGCCACTACATCCAATGCTGGTTCTGGAGCAGGGCGTTGGAAGGGAGGGGATTTCTGGTGGTCAATGACTGCACTATCCACTCCAGCACTTCCATGCACCTGGTGAAGCCTTCAATCTGCTCCTCTCATGCCAGGTCCTGTTTGCTGCTCAAGTGATATGGGGTGGGGGTTTTCCTCTCTAACGCCAACTATGGGAAATGCCGCTTCTCCCCCCTACGGGGTGGGGCTGGTGCAAGAGCATCACCCGCACACACACACCCCAAACCCCTGGTCTGCCTGGGAGCTCTCTGGGAGCATTCCTTGCAGTTGGGGCACCTTGCACAAGTGGATGTGTGATGTGAAGTCATTGCCACTGATGGAGGGGAGGAGCTGTCTGACCCACTCCCACCCCTTCTTCATGGGGGTCTTCCCTTTTATGCAGTCAGCTCCTTTCAGTATGGCTGCCCTCCTTCTTCAGGGCCAGTAACAGTGGGTGGGGATGGGGGTGGGAATGGGGCCATCAGTAATGTAACACTCACCCTGCCACTCACATGACCCATGCTGCTTGTGTCTCTGCTTTCCCGTGCTGCAGTGCACCTTTGTTGTTAGCCAGAGTACACCGTCCCTTCCAGTTTGATACTACACATTTGTAAAAAGGCTGTACATGAATTAAAGTACTTGAGCTATTCCTCAATTATGAGAGCTAGTGGGCTGAGCTGATTCCTAACAAGAGAGTGACTCCTTGGACCAAAATTCTAACAAGATTCACCTTAGGCAAGCTTGTCCCTGCCGCAACATAAATTTAATTTTTCAAGCCATTAATATTGACATTTGTCCTTCTGTTTTATTGTAACTCAAGATGGAGAACACTTGGAAAAGATGGAGAACAGAAGTTCTCTAATGTCAAAGAATATTCAGCAAGAGGGAATGTGTTTAAATTACAATAAGGTAGTTTTTGGCAAATATTAGGAAAAACATCCTGAGTTTAAGAGCAGTCGGGGAATGGGATACATTCCCTAAAGAGACTGTAGAATCTCATTGGATGTTTTCAAAAACCATCTGGACAAGCATTTGTCTGTGATGCTGTAGTTATAGTGTATTTTGCCTTGGAGATGGGGGAATCAGACTAGATGACCCGTTAGGCTCTTTCCCACCCTACAGTTCTATAATATTTTTATAAACCTCTTTTAGAGAATAAATAAAATAAAAAATATGGGGGTGGGGGGTGAATAACAAGGAATTTGGATGCTTTATTTTTGGGATTTGGCAAGATGCTTTACCTGTACAAGCTTAGAAGAAAGATGGGGGAGGTTTGATGTTTTCAGAGTCGTAAATTACCCAGACTAGAAGATTTTTTTAAGGATGTGATGTTATGAGGCTGACTGTATCTGTACAGATGTAAATGTGATGCTATAACGCGTGTGTTTGCACACACACATGCACACAGAAATTTGTAAGTATATCCTACTCTTTCTGTATGCATCATGCCTTTAAAAGATTTCATTTGTTTAACTATCACCTATGATCTTTGAAAATCCTCAGTTTTAAAGCTGTCAGGCAGACACAAAATACAATGTTCCCAACGTGGAAAAGTTAAATTATGTAGTTGTCACTTGGGCTATGAAGTAGCTTTTCTGCTTTCTTGAACCCAGCATGATTTATAGTTTTAATGTTTCATTTTCTTTTCTGTCAGACAAAAACTGCTCAACGGACATTGATGAATGTGCCTTCAAGCCCTGCAAAAACGGAGCCAGTTACCAGGATTTGATTGGTGAATTTTACTGTAACTGTTTGCCAGGTAAGTAGTCAGGTGGTACATGGGCAACAATCTAGACTAATGCTAAGGACAGAAATATAACTCATTGGTCAGATGTGCTATTTAAGATTCAGATTTGCTTTGTAAAATAAACCAAGGAAATTGTCCACACTATTTTGCAACCTTACCCTCAGACCATGAGTGGGGAAATGGCTGTGTTTCCCGCTCGCCTCCAAAGCAGAAGACAGTGACGTTGAGGGACTAAGTTTCCCTACAAGGACTGGGAATTGGAGTGAAAAGGGCAGCTGTCTTCCCAGCCAACAAGGGTTTGTTTAACTCCACTTCCACCCCGCAAGGGGGAATTAAACCTCTGGGCCATTGTCTATGGGCAGGAAGGGCCTCTTCATAGAGCTGGACCTGCCCCCCTTTTATACATTGGATGGCTATGGGGAGGTGAAGCAGAGCCAGAGTCAGGCTCAGGGTAAAAACAGCCACCGACCCATGGATAGACACCGCAGACTTGCTCTGGTCACCTTATATTTGAGGGACTAGAAAGGAATTTGTCCCCATGGGGTGAATTGGCTGGGCTTGTTGCTGGGTTGGATTTTTTTTGCATTCCCTACAGCACATCACCTTCCATTTGCAGTTTGTGCAACTGTGGGGCAGGTTCAAGCCCTATTCCAGGTTTGTTTCAACTTAGCGTTAGTTTTGTCATAACTCAGTGATCCAGTGCTACGGAGTAATAAAGTGGAATATAACTGGAATGGAAATTGTAAAATGAGACTCCTTCATACAAAGTGAGGAGAGGGGTTGTGCCGCTTAAAAAATTAGAGGCTGTTTTGTGCACGTGCAGTCCAGTGCATGGATAAAATGGCCGCTGTGCATGTGTAGACTGGCTTCCCTTTTCCAAAACGGCAAAGGCTCTGCCACCATGATTTTAGAAAAGGGGATGCATACGCAGAACGGTTCAGTGGCCATTTTGCACTTGTATTGTTCCCTTAAGAAAAAAAAAATATTCATATTTAATTTTTAATGAAAACCTAAATTCTGTAACTTGTAGCACACATTTTTTTACAGTTATTGTTTAGTTATTATTTTAAGATATTTTTAAAAGTTGAATGCAAACAGGTTTTTTTTTTACAAAAACCTGAAAACGGATTATTTTTTAAAATAGAAAATGAAAATGAAATAGGTAAGTTCTACGCACCCCTACGCTCTAGTGCTAGGTTCAATAGCTCATCCCCCCTGCCCCCGAATTGTTGTACTACAGGCTACTGGATCATCCACACACACCCCTGTGGCCTGGCTATGGTGGCAGCCCTTCCTAGCTCCATTCTCTCTGTTCTCCTCAGGCTCTGATGGCCAGGCACTATACTTCCTGTCCTTTAGCCAGCATTAGAGTCAGAGTCTCTGACTCTTGCCTCTCACACAACACCTTCTCACTCTGCCAGTCCAGCAGCCTCCTTCTGACTGAGCTGCAGGGCCTTTTAGCCTCTGGGCTGATGCAGCCACACCTGGCATCATCTGACCCACTCAGTTGCCTGACTCTGGAGGCTAGCCCAGCTGAAGCATATTAAACCACTATCCTGCACTGCCTCAGCCACCTAAGCCAGCACTGACCCTCCTTAAAGGGCCATACTCCCTTAACCAGCCTGCACCTGATATATACAGACTGATGCTTTATTTATTTGATTGTGGCCTTTTACACTCAACACTGTGTCCATTGCCTTCTTTTGCTATGCAGAACAATATTATTTGGATGGTGGGGCCAATCCCAAGCCCTGTGCATACATGCGTGAGCCGCCACACAGTTTGCGTGCGCATTGTACCAGGGGTGCACGAGGCTTGTACACACATGTGCGCATACCACATATGCTTCATTCATCAATCCCTGTGCTTGGGATCAGCCATGGTGTCCTCTATTTTTAGGGATTTGCGTGCAGAAAATATAACTTGAATATCAGAAGAAAGGTATAGTAACCAAGGAAGCTGTGGAATAAATCTTGTTGTGGAAAAAATATGAAAATATTTTTTGTTTTCACACCAGAATCCTTGGGAAATCTGCATTTCAAAATCTTTAATATCGTAACCTTTTGGTTGTACTAGATAAACATGGAATTATTTTGTTTTCTTCTCATGTACTTATTTTTTAAGTGATTTTTTTTTTCAATCTAAATTTCTTGTGAGTGGGGGCTGTGAGGAGGGAGGAAAGAAAGTTAAGTTCCATACCAAATTTTTGGGGTGTACAGACTTCTTTATGGTAACTTTTTTGATTTATAGTCAGTGGCCACAATCCCAAACCCCTCTGCATGGGATCCACAATTGTCCCACGTGGATTCTGCATGGCTCAATGCATTCCCAAAAGACAGGTGGGATCCGCAGGGCATGGATTGGCCCCACTGACAATCTCAGATAAACCTATTTCCTGCAGTCTAATGCAACAAAGATTATTTTCCAAATCCATATTATAGTATAAACGTACAAATGTTGACATGCTTCAGCATAATTTTTAATATTAAGCTTGATTGAATACTGTAGACTAGTTTTTAGAAGTTTTCATGTAATATACTTTAAAACAATTTGTCAATAGGACTGAAATCATACTCGTGAGAATGTGCAAGATTCTTGCAGCCCCTGGTGAGATCTCATTAGATCTCGCTATTTATCAATTAATTAATTAATTAATTTGCATTTTTACCCCATCCTTCTGCAAAGACTTAGGGTGGCTTACAACATAAAAAAGATATATGAAATCCAATCAAATACATTTAAAGCCCCTTAAAACCCATATCATCCGAACCAACCACCCCACCCTTTATCTCCACCTACCACCCACCAATCATCCTCTCCAAAGCCTTCTGCCCAAGCCCACCCAACCCTATTCATGCCCGCCAAACACCTGACCAAACAGAAAGCTATTTCATTTCTTCCAGAAGATGAACACACTCAGGCTTAACTGGATCTCCAAGGAGAGGGAGTTCCATAATTGTGAGGCAACAACTAAGAATGCCCTCCAGCTCGACCTCATTGTAACAACTTCATGGACTGTTGGCACTCACAAGAAGGCATCCCTTGCCAACCTCAGAGGCTGCAACGGTACATAGAGGAAGAGGTAGTCTCTCAAATACCTGAGGCCCAGGCTGTTTAGGACATTATAGGTTAAAACCAGCACCTTGAATTGTGCCCAGAAGACTATTGGCAGTCAGTGCAGACTTCGGAGCACCAGTGTAATGTGTGTCAGTTCTTTCTCTGCATATTTTATGATATCCTATTGTATGTTTAAAAGTGGCCTTGAGATTTTGCTGGTGAACCTATACGCACCCCCGTCCACCTCACCTTACTATCAAGACGAGATATGGTCAAACCTTGGGAAATATGTGTTAGCCGCTTTGCCGAGTTTTCCTCGTGCCAATGTATTGTTGGGTGGGGACCTAAACACTAGTTTGGGTAATCCAAGTAAAGAACTATTACTCACAGACTCCGATGAGATAATTGTTTTTCCATTCAACTCTGTCCGGACATCTTGTGACAATTTTGTTAGCGCTAGAACCCCACTTGTGATAAATTGTATTGACTAGTTAAATTTGGTAATTCTCAATGGGCTCCTTCCAGGAGATTTGGATTGTAACTTTACTTATTATTCATCAAGGGGCTCTATTGTTATAGATTACTTGATGATTTCAACATCTCTGCTGTGCAATGTGCGGGAACTGCTGATAATCCCTAACTATATGACAGAGCACTTTCCCATAGTTTTATTTTTTTGTGATCCATCGGCATATTGCAGAGCTCCCCAGAGTAGTGTTGAACAGTTAGAAGAATTGGGGAATTATACAGTGTGTACAAAATGGTTGGAGGAGCTAAAAGAGGCCTTCTTGGTGCTTATAGGGACTCTGCCAATAGACAATCTATCTAAAGAACTTAGAACTGTGGGTATGAACCTAATATTGTTTTATGAGCAAATTGTGAAGTTACTTCATCCTTTGCTTATCGAACAAAAATTGGTCCCCTGGAGTAGAGAGGCCCACTTGAACTGGTTTGACAAAGACTGTCATAATTTAAGAGCAAAATGCCGGATGCTAGCTAGAAGGCGAAAGGCTAATCCATCTAGGGAAAACAGAGAAACCATGATTAATATTAGATGTACTTATAAAGCCCTATTAAATTCTAAGAAACTGGAATATCAGAAAAGAACATGGTGCCAATTACTGCAGGCAGCAGTCCAAAAGGACTCCAAACATTTTTGGCAACTGATGAAGATGGACTATGCAAGGAGAACAGATACTAAAATATTGGACCGTCATCCAGAAGTTTGGGAGTTACATTATAGCGCCCTTTTAAAAAAAACTAAGTATACGATCCCTATGGTATCTATACTCCTGCTGGAGAGATTCCAAGAATGGCCTCCAGTTACCTGCTTTGAAATAATGGAATTGATTCTTCAACTCAAAAGTGGGAAAGTGCCGGGGGGGGGGGGAACACTATATTATGGCAGATATGCTTAAGGCTAACCCGGAGTGGTGGGCAGAAATTTTAGCCCCTTTATTTACTTATATTAACCAGTCAGGGAACATACCGAAATCATGACTTAAAAGCATAGTTGTCCCAATCTTCAAAAAAGGAGACCCTCAACTTCCGGTGAATTATAGGCCAATTAGCCTTCTCTCTGTAATTAGAAAGTTATATGCAAAATTTCTTCTTATAAAATTCCAGTTTTGGCAGAAGGAACATAATGTCTTGGAACCTGAGCAAGCAGGTTTCCAAGAAGGGCAATCAACAGTTGATCACGCATTCTTGTTGAACCAGCTAATAGTTAAGTATGCTCAGGGCCAGAGTAACTCCGTGCTCTACTTGTGTTTTATAGATCTAGCCTCAGCTTTGAACTCGATAGATAGAGAAAGGCTGTGGTATAAGCTGAGTAATCAGTTGATCCAAGGCTACTATATTTGTTGATAAGGCTACACTCAGATAATACTCTCCACATTAGGTAAAATAAGAAGCTCCAACTCACAAGTGAGATCTGTGTGCTGCATCTTGGCACCAGCACTTTTTAACTTCTACTTAAATAATGTCATCAAATTTATGGATATCGATGGACTTCATGCCCCTCTGCTGGGAGATAGGCATATACGTATTTTGTTATATGCTGATGACACTGTTCTGATTTCTCGTACTCAAGTTGGTCTACGCAGAGGCATGGAAAGATTTAATCTCTACTGCCTAAAAGAGAATCTAAGGATAAATTATCTAAAGACCAAGGTGATGGTAGTCACTCAGAACTGGAAAAACCATCAGTTTATGGGGAACCAGGAGGTCGAACAGGTATCAAAATACAAATATCTGGGGGTTGTTATTTGCAGCAACTGCAAGCTGGAAACATCATTTTGATGCCACTTCTAGTCTCACGTGGAAAACTTCAAGTATGATTCAGGGTCACTTCTTCTCCCGTGGGGGTAGGTTAGTGGGCCACGCACTGCACCTTTTTTGGGCTAAGGCAGTAGCACAATTTTTGTATGCAATTCCAGTCTTGGGACTAATAACTAAATAAAATGGAGACAATACAAAATATCTTTCTCAGGGTAATTCTTGGTGTTCCAAGTGGAACTCCGCAGGCCCTTTTAAGAGCAGAAACCATGTCTTCCACTTTGAGGTCCCAGGCTTTGTTGTGTACAATTAAATTTTGGATAAAATCAATATTGTTTTCTCCAGATGCGAGCTCTTTGCTCAGGCTTGCCTGGGGGAAAGAATGATTTAATCCTTGGACCCAGCTGTTCGAAAATGAGGCCATAAAAGTAGGTTTCTCTAAGGAGTTTTTGTTTCTGTTGGGCCCTAAGGTGGCTATATCCTTGGTTACAAGGAGAATTAGGGATCCAGAAATCCAGTACGATGATTGTGCAATCCATTCCCAAATGATATCTGTTGACTATTATCAAATCAAGCTAATACCTGATCAACCAAATTATATATTACACTGGGAGGATTGGCGCCTTAGGCAGGCTTTAACCTTATTTCACCTCAGTGTCTTTCCATCTGCAGTGCTTGAGGATGGCATCCCCAGGGATCATCGAGTTTGTCAGAATTGTAATGTACAGGCAGTAGAAGACAGATTTCATATATTTTTAATATGTCCAATGTATGCTGGAGCCCGTAAATCACTCTTGGGTAATCTCTTTGAGAAATATTCTAAAATGTTGCCAGAAGATCTCTTGTTGAAACTTTTGAGTAACCAGAATCTGAATGACTCTAAACTACTGGTGAAATTTTGTGCCTATGTTCTTCGGTTTAAAAGACTTCTTGTTCAGTTAATTTTGCCAAATAATTGATTGTTTTCAGTTTTATCTCTTAGAGGTTTTTTTCCCTGTTTTTATATCCTATTTAGATGTATTAATTTTTAACTGTTATAGCCCTTTGGGGTTTTGTATTTTGGAAAATTGTTATAACTTTTTGTTAAAACAATAAACTTACTACTGTAATGTGCTTCTAGCAACCTGTCCCCAGCAGAACAAAAATCCCCCAAATGCCCTGTGCATGCACAAATTAGAGGTGTGCACCAAGCCCACATTTTGTTATTGTTTTTGTTATAATTTTCATTATTGGTATCGATATCATATTGGTATAGTTTTCATTGGTATCACTAATATCTATCTAAATCTAAGGGAGATGTGAAGGGAAAAGGAAAACTATTATCTAATCAATAATCCATATACCTATCCTAATCTAATCTATAATATATCTATCTATCTAATCTACACTACCTATCTCTATGTACAGGGGGGAGAAGGGCAGAGAAAGGGAGAAAGTAAAATGTAGGGTATGAGAAAGGAAAAGTATTGGTGGTAATAAAATGAGGGCTAGGGACGATTTTTTGTGTGCAAGCACCACAGTTCTTTAAATGCAATTTAACAAGCAGAGCTCTTGCAGAACGGAGAAAAAAAACCTGGCCCTCCCATTACAAAGGGTTGCAGTGTCCTACCCCAGAGACCCCCTGATTGGTTGTGGGAGACAGCAGGCATTGAGCCAGTCACACAGTGCCATGAGACTGCTGGGGCCTGCTTGCACTGCTTATTGGCCAGCGATACATCCATCAGATACTGCTGAGCTCCTCGCCCCTCCCAACACAGGCACAGTTCAAGAGTTCAAGCCTGTTAAGACTCCGAGATTTCTGCTCCCTCCTCCCCTCTCCACATTTTCCCTCCAAAACCCAACTGCCACAGCACTAATAATAACGATAATGACATTGTCGTTTTCATTTGTCGTTATCATTTTATTATAATTTTCGTTATCGATATCGTTACCATTATCAGTATTCTCAGTTGTTGTTTTCAGTATTCTCGGTTGTAATTTTCATTATCTTTGTCGTTATTCTCAGTTGTCATTCGTTATTGCAATAACAAAAATGAAAACAACAATTTTCGTTATCCTTATTGTAATAATGAAAACGACATGCACATCCCTAGCACAAATGGCTGCTGCAGCCATTCAGTCCATGCATGGGCCTCCGGCAGCCATTTTGCATATGCACAGATTGCTTTTTTCAGTTTCTCGAAAATCTCATGTGATTCTTTAAAAAAAAACAAGATGCTCTGTGCGTGTGCAAAATGGCCACCGCAGCCATTCTATGAATGTGTGGCCCCTGTCAGTCATTTTGTGCATTCACAGAACACTTGGACAGCATTTTTGTGGCAGTCGAGAATTTCACCAAGAATGGTGGCGAGAATACCAAATCTCATGAGATCCTCGCAGGGGTCAAAATCTCATTTCACCCAAATCTACATATCCTATATGCACTTCTAGCAACTTCTTTAAACACATATTCTGGACACTTGTTATAATCATAGTAGCTTTCTCATCAAAGCCCCATAGCTCAGCTCCATACAGTAAAATAGATTCAAGCTTTGTCTTACAAACTTGTAGCACTGCACCCAGGGCTTTCCTTCGGTACTTATTATAAAAGGACATAGTTCCACTGAATAATTGAAACGCTTTGAAGGCAGCAATATGGGAATGCATCTCCCATTTTAAATTTCTAAAAAAGGTAATGCCTAAATAACAAATGTTGCATACTACCTCCAAATGTTCTCCATTAACAAACCATTTGTGACACTTCTTAGATCCCAGTGCCATGATGTTTTAACAGTACCTTAGATGTTTTAACTTTAATCTCCAAACAGTTATTGGTACAATATTTATTTAAAACATCCAAGTCGTTGGAGCCTAAATTTAGAACAGCATAGCAAGGTAGTATCATCAGCATACAACACAAAGGGCAATCTCTTCAGCCAAAAGTCTGGCTAAATGAAAGTGATTGCTTGTAAGTTGAGATTTTAGAATGCCCAGAAATGAATTGAACAATATTAGTGCCAATAGGCATCCTTGCGTTGTGGGAAAGGAGTTAGTCAGTTCTCCCTTTATACCATACCTCACCCTGGCTGTCGTATGAGTATAATAAGCAATAATCAGACTCAATAAGGTAGAATCAATCTCCAAATTCAACAACTTTCTCCATAGGATTCCTCAGTCCATTGAATCAAACACCCCTTTAAGATCCATGAAGGCAATATAGAATCTTTTATTTTTCTTGAATACTTTGTCATTAAGTAATTTAGGTTAAAACATTGGTCCAGGCATGAATAGCCTTGGCAGGAATCCAGCCTGTTTCTCTCCTAAAATTTCTGTTTCTTCTATCCAAATCCTTAGATGGTTCATTAAATGGTTCCCATATATTTTTTGCAGGAATGATAATAAGACTAATGGGTCTTAAGCAATCAGGATCAACTTTAGATCCTTTTATAAAAAATAGGTACCAATACATTCTGCTTCCACACCATACAGAAGTAATAAAAATGAATGGCATTGTTAATAAGCTGCTTCAATAAAAGAATCCACCATTGCTTAAGAAACTAACTTAAACACTTCAGGAGGAAAATAATCTGGACCGGCGGCCTTTCCTAACTTAAGTTCTGAAATATAGCTATCCAATTGCTGTTCTGTAATTAAAAACTTACTCCTACTCAAGTCCTTGGAGGTAACAATATTATCTAAAGCAATTATTCCCTATGACCAGTCACCATCTAATCAGAAAGTAGAAGATGAAACAAAGTGAGACACTGTATTTTTCAAGCAACGTTTTCATCTTGCGTTACTTGTATTGTAGCATGTAATAAAAATATAAATCAAAGAGATCTAATCTTAAAGGCATTAAACTTATTTTGAGAATGAATATCTTCCTTATATTTCAATAGGAGGTGATTACTTTATTTTATGTACACAGAAAGTTTGCTTCAGTCTACATGTTTAAGTGTACATTCAAGATACTTTCATTTTGAAGTGGGGTCCAAGGTTCTGTCTTTTCTCTTAGGTTTTGAGGGTGTGGGGGAGCCCTGTGATTTTTCTCACCTGAACTAAGGACTTTGAGATCCAGTATCGACGCTATCTTAGTGCAGACAGAGTTTGTTAACTTAAAAAGAACAGTCTCATCCAGAGCTCAGTCTTCATTCCCTCCATGGGATAAGTGTTTTAAATTTCTTAAATATTTGAAGTGTGGCCACCCATGGTAATGTTGCCTCCCAAAATACTCCCAATTGCAGCAGGGTTGGGAGGCAGCAAGGGACTTTCCCTGGGTCCCTCTGTGTGTGCGTACGGTTCCAGTTTTGATCTATGCATATGCTTTAGGAACACACAGAACTTGGATCAGAACATTAATGGGTTTTGGATCCCAACATCCTGTGCACCAGCTTGTGGAACTGGTAGGAGACATAAAGGTGAACAATTTATTTATTTATTTATTTTAATTTCTTGCCCTGCCCTTCTTGCCAAAGGCCGCTCAGGGCAGCTTACAATATTAAAACACACATATAAAACACAAACGATAAATACAAAAACACAAAACACCCCACAAACCCCACACCATCTCCCACAACCCCTCTCTACCCCAACCTCCTCACCTTCCAAACTCACCCTTATCCCCCACAACTCCCTGCCACGCCTACCCTAGTCCCCAAAGAAAGAATTGTATTTCTCCTAAAAACCAGTGCCCTTATAGCATGAACTGACTTCTTCAGTGTTGATGACAATATTCATATGATATATAAAATATATGCACACACAGACACTTGCACACACTTTTTATCTACATTTCCCTCTTAGACTTTCTGGATGTCCTAGCTTTTTTGTTCATGGCTTTTGGATTATAGTGGTCATTTCGTTGGGATTGACATTTTGGGTTGGCTTTACCTTTTGAATTGTAATGCTTATGCTTTATGACTTTTCATTGTAAACAAACCCAAAAAAAGCCATCTTGTTTTAATTTGACAGTTTTCTGTTTTACATAAGATAGTGTGTGTATCACCTGGCCAAATGGAACCAGAAGTTGACTTGTTCCTTGGGGGTTATATTGAAGGATGAGATTAGCACCAGCTTTTTTACCACTATGGTTGGGAGGCTTGGGGACCAGGCTGTTCTAGATGCCTTTAACTCCTTTAGTCCACGTATTCAACAATACATTGCTGCAGTTTCACAGTTTAGGGCTAAGTGTGGAAAATTTAAGTTCACAAACCAACCTTGGTTTGATCAAAACTGCAGATCGGCCCATGATAAAGTTAGATCTCTCTATTGGGAATATCGAGCGTGGTCTAGTTCTCTTCTTCCTGACCAATATTTCTCTTTAAGAAGTGAATATAAAGAGCTGATTAGATCAAAGAAACACCTTCTTATAGAGAAAAGATGTCTCACACTCCTTGAAGCTAATCATACCAAAGATGCCAGGACTTTTGGGCTTTTTATAAATAGCTGCTCCACAAAGAAAGAGAGGAGTGTCTGTTCTTTTCCAATACGTCCTCACTCTTGGGAGGAATTTTTTGCCCCAAAGCCTGCTAACTTGGAGGAAGTTGATAAATCTACTCCTTTTGAACTAGAGATTGATTAGCTGCCTGAGTGGCCACTGGTAAGTGAGCTGGAGCTAATTCAAATTATAGAATTCAGAACCAACAAGAAACAACAAGGCTCCAGGACTGGATCTGGTTCAAATTGAATTCATTAAAGCGCACTTAGACTGGTGGATTCCAGTTTTGGCAGCTCTTTTTACCGCCATAAATAAGTCTGGGTAGTTTCTGTCGGGTTTAGGCAAAGCAAAAATTATTCCCATTTTCAAGAAAGGTGCACGCTCTAACCCTGCAAATTATAGGCCTATAAGCCTTCTTAGTATTGTAAGTAAGATCTATGCTAAGTTTCTTTTGAACAGACTTACTCTGTGGATGTATGATGATAACATAATCGGCCCTGAACAAGCTGGATTCCAGAAGGGATGTTCAACAGTCGAGCAATGTTTAATTCTTTACCATCTGACTGAAAAGTATCGGGCAGCAAACGGGAAACTGTTTGTAGCCTTTCTTGATCTGAGGGCTGCTTTTGATTCTTTTAGTAGGAAGCTCCTTTGGGAGAAACTGGAAGGGTCGTCAATTGACAGAAGGTTATTGTTTCTAATCCAGAGCCTTTATAATGATTCCTCAGTGTCGGTCACATTTTATAGTGAAGGCCATATTACGGAGGATATTGAGATAGTTCAAGGAGTCAGACAAGGCTGTGTTTTAGTTCCGTCATTATTTAATTTTTTCATCAATGATGTAATTGCCATTCTGGCTCAAAAAAATCCCCCCCCCCCCCCCAAATTGGCTTCCAAAGTAATAGGAGCTCTTCTGTACGCTGATGACTTTGCAGTTCTTTCTCAAAACCGTATCAGTTTAATCAGGCAGCTGAAGGCCTTTTCTGATTACTGTGTCAGTAACTGTCTGGTCATAGACTACGATAAATCTAAAATAGTAGTTTTTTCCAGCAGTCAAAGGACTTATAATTGGAATATAGATGGGCAGAACCTGCAGCAGCTTAACTCCTTTAAGTATCTGGGAATGCATTTTCATGCCCGTGGCAATTGGAACGACCACCATCAGAAGATATTTTTAGCAGCCAAGGGAGTATTACAGGCTATTCTGGGATTCTTTTCAGAAACAGGCAGGAAGAATATAGACCTGGCCGTTGGGGTGTTCAACAGTAATGTTAGGTCGTCTTTCTTATACGGATCTGAAATTTGGGCCCCCCTGGTTGTTAAAAACCTAAACCATTTGCAGACTTGTTTCATTCAATGTTTGTTAAAATTCCTAATGGTATACCTGCCGCAGCTATCAGACTTGAGCTTGGATTGAGAAGCTGGTCATCAGTAGCTTGGGAGCTTTCCTTAAAATTTTGGCTCCGGATGCGCAAGTCACTAAATAACGGGCTAGTTAAGTTTATGTTTGAGGACTCTTTTGCAAATGAAGAGTCAAAAGCCATTGATAAGTGACTGAATCAGCTGGGATTTACGGGAAATTACTTCACCAGGAAAACTTTGACAGTAGCAAGAGTGGAGATTGCATTGAGACTGGGTGATATTGATAGGCAGAAGAACTTAGTCTTATGCTCTAAGACTCCATATGCTCGGCTCTAATTCATGGGTCCCGTAGTCGGGGAAGATGGCTAAATATTTGGCCTTTCCTGCTTCATTTAGGGAACAACAGCTCTTCCTATGTGCCCGTTTTAATTCCTTGCCTACCAAAGTTTTAGAGGGTCGCATTTGTGGTATCAAGTATAGAGACTGCTTTTGCCCTTTTGACATGCAGATCACTGAGTCTAGCCACCACATTCTTTTTGGCTGTAACTTATATGATCATTTACGTGAGAAATTTCTCTCTGGTATGTTAGAGAGGTTTCCGGGCAGAACCGAGTCTTGTTTGTTAGCGATAGCCTTAAGTGATAACTCTCTTGAAATAGCATACAATATTATGAAGTTTTTGATGGCAGCCCTAAGTCTGAGGCTCCAGTTTCTTCAAGCCATGTCCCAGTAAGGTCTTGAGTAAGTTACTGGCAGTATTGGGTCAGGAGACGACTGTCAGTAACTGAGATATGTAAGTGCTATAAAGCTTGGTTGCCCTTATGTTGTTAATTTAGTTATTTAATGTATTACTTATTTAAACCGGATTTTTAAGTTTTATGTTTTGTTGATTTTTTGTGTTCATGTATGTTAGCAATGGCCTAAGGCTACGCAAATAAATGAATTTGATTTGCAATAGTATGTGGTTGCCATGTTGGTCCTAAGTGACAGAGAGGGAGACAAAGTAATTTGAATGATATATTTTTATTGAACCAACTGCTGTTGGTGAAAATGAGCACGGTTTCAGGTGACACAAGGCCCTTCCAAGATGCTTGGATGCACAGTAGACCTGTGCATGGAGTAGATGTAGAACCCATTACAAAATTGTTAATTGGTCATACACTCTGAGGCTACAGTTTTATGTCTGCTGAAGTCAACAAGACTTCTGTGGCTGATTAATTCAGTATCAGATGGTGCTGTGTTTTAATTTCTAGATAGCAATCTTGTTACAACTCTTCTGTTATTTGCTAACCTACTGTTAGGACAGCCAAGACATGGACAGCTGGGAGAGGGGTGAGACCTTGCAGAATTGTAGCACTGGGTGTATAGGGTAAGCTGGGGTCTGTAACCAAGAGGTCAGTGCAATGAGCAGGCACCGTACCAAGAGTGTAAGCAAGCCAGAGTCTGGAGCCGATGCAGGAGTCAATAGCCAAAAGGTCAGTCTTGGGGAAGGGAGCCTATGTAGAGGGCAAGTAAGAGGCTGGAAAACAGATGACAGGGAGACTGGGTTCAAGAAGGAAAGTAGGGTAAATGGGTAAATGATAGCACAGGAGCCAGGAAGAGCACACTGAGCCACTGGAAAGCATTAGTGAACTGAGGAAAGTGAAAACCAGCTGATATAGTCAGCTGGAGGTGCGAGTTGCCAATGAGGAGAGAGAGAGCTTCAGAGTTCCTCTAGAAGCTCAACTGAACTGAAGTCTTGGGTAACACAGCTCAGCTGGGAGGATGACAGAGTCAGCACTAGTTAGGTCCTGACGCCTACTTTCCTTCCTTAAAGCTTTTAGTATTATTCAATACTGTGATCAGTGGTGAAAACATTTCTCAGCCTTTTCTGGCTTTAATACTGCTTTGGACAAGGAAAGTTTTTAATTTCTAAATTTGGAATAAATATTCCTATTTTTATGTCCTTTGCAAAACTTTAAACCCATTGTATGTTTTTTCCTGATGCAGTTTGTATCTCAATTGCATTTTTCCCACTGCTACCCTAACTAATTCTGAATGCATAAATACTGCTCCTGCAGTGGGACTGCTGCCTGATTAGTGGATGATTGCTAAGGAAGAAAGAAACTGATTTGGGAGCAGAAAATTCTGTCAATTTAGATGCTGTCCTGATTGAACTCAAGCCGGAATCAATTTTTGCCCAGTCTAATATGCAGAATCAAAGGTGCTGTAATTTTGATTAAAACTAACGCTCTCTCACACACACAAACAAAAATCAGATGCTTCCTTACTGGTAGGTTCTCTGCTATAAAGCTTACTGTACCATGAAATAAGGCTGCTGTACTCATTTTCAAACCCCTGGCAACATCTCTTATAAACTTCTGTTTCATTGTCGGGAACAGTTTTTCTTTCAGAAATTGCCTGTGTGAAAGCGCAATACATTATCTTTTTTTTTTAAAAAAAAGAGAGAGCTTGAAGATGGGAAGAAATGATTAAATTATCTGATCAGATTCTGTTTAATATGGACACTCATAACTTGGATGTGAAGTTGAAAAGAAGAATATGCAGATGACACAAAGCTATTTAGGTTACTCATGTGCAGAGAGGTCTTTGCTGAATTTTGGAGCTAATCAACCTCAGTGAATGGGCAACATGATGGCAAATGGAGGTCCTTGTTGATAAATGCAAAATAATGCATAATCCTGACCATTGACAGAGTGACTCTGTTTAACAATTCAAGATTGCATTGATTTTTCTTTCACTTTCGTATCCCATTGCAAAGTCATCTCTGACTTCTCATTGGGTGTCACCCAGTCTCTCCTTCAGTATCTGCAGGCTGGTGATGTGGTCAAACAAAGGCATGGGTCAAAGGCCACGAATCGGTCCAAGAGCAATATAAGAGCCAAAGATCATGATGCAGAAAGGTGCCAGGATTATACAACCACAAGTCAGTTTAGAGTGGAAGTGCTAAGATGACATGATATGGCAAAAGCAGCATTTCTTACCCTAAAGAAATCTTTTCCTCAAGGACCATACTCAAGTCCATTTGAGGCCAAGTCATATCCTTTGTCATTCTAGATGAGCACTGATGAAGTAAATGTCTGTTTGGTTCTCTGGAATAGGCACAGTTCCTCTGTCCACCTCTTTCTTGAGCTTCTTTCAGTCCCTAGGAGAGTATCAGACAAATACACAAAACCATTACAGAGCAGTGCCTATTTCACCCTGAAAAAGGAATTCATCTGCCCACCATAACTTACTTTGTCCAAATAAGTTCAACTATATACTCCTCTCTCACACACGCACACGCACACACACACACACACCCCACATGTGTTAAATACTGCCTAAGTCTGAGTAGAGCAGGTATCAAAAAGCACTTGATATCCCATAGTAACCCTGGCGAAAGGGTGTTTGCCCTGCAGGGATGTCAGCCCTGACTAATCCTCAGTTTACTACAAGTATGGACTGATTATTTAGGACACACAAAACCAATACAGACATTAATAGAGGTACAAAGATAACTGTTACATGTTTATTAAAGATCTCTGTACAGTGCAATTTTTTTTTCTTGGGATGAAAACAAACAAGATGATAGCCCACATTACCCACCCCTTTTATCTCTCAAGAACACATGTCCTTGTAAAGACTACATTTGGGGAGCCAGTAATGTACGAGTGTTCTCATGTGATAAAAGAGGGTTAGTGCACTCTCATAGGTGCTAATAATCCCCACAATTGCAGAGCCATGATTGCGACTGTACAAGCCCCCCCTCCCCCCCATGTAACGTCAGAAAGCAGCCTGAGGTTGGAGCCATGCAGCAGTCTTGGAGCCTGGTAGTAGTAGAAGTGTGCTGGAGCCTAGGAGGAATTGCAGTGGCAGTCCAGAAGGCAGCCATTCTGGGCAAGTGTCTCACTTGCTCAGTGGGTAGGGGTGTGCATTCGTTTTTAGTTAATTAGATCCACTAGATATTATTAAGCTCCTTGGAGCAGGGACTGTCTTTTATGTTATGTTTATTTGTACAGCGCTGCGTACGACTAGTAGCACTTTAGAAATTATAAGCAGCGATAGTAGTACTAAAACAAAATGGCATTTTAGATTTAGTTATTACATTAACTAAAACTAAAAAATAAATAACTAAAATAACAAAACAGCCTAAGGCAGGCTCCAGGCTGTCTGTACTTTGTGTAAACAAGCTTGCAGAGGGGAAGGGGAGCCCAGTAAAAAATCAGGAGGCATGATTGACATGTTTCCACTGGCCAATTGGCATGATCATTGCAAACACAGTTTGCACCAGTGTGACAGACTGCAATAGGTCTTTGCCTGAACATGTTTCCAGCTTGGTACTACCAATCACGGAGGCTTGGTGGTGGGCATAGGGAGCAAATGTAATCTTTCTGCATGCTGCACAAAGAGCCTGTGCTAGTTTGGTACCACACTAAACAATTAGCTGTCTCTATGCTTTTGTGTGTGCTGCTGAATGTGGGTGTGAACAAATGTGATAGGGCCCAGTGGCCCACTCTGGTTCAGACTCTGGCGGGGTTAGCGGTTGGGCCCAAAATGTCCGGATGCAGGAGCCACCTGGGTAAACCAGAGGAGGCCCACAGTCTGGACCCGGGAGCTGCTCAGACGGGCCAGAGCAGGCTCATGGTCTGGACCCCGCCAGGATCCACCCAGGAAGACCAGAGAAGACTGAATAAGGCAGGTTCTTCTGTTCTCATACCCACATGGCACATACATCATTGAGGAAATATATTGGGTGAAAACAAACTGGATGCTTGCCTGCTATGTAATCTTCCTGCATGCTAGAGACTCAACCACACATGTGGTCCCACACCGCCAGATGTGGACCTATTGCTGCCCTGGGGTGGGTAGGTGGCTGGTCACAGGATATGCTCTGGGCCTGATACCAAGCACCCATCCTAGGCCAAGGGCCGCCTGCGTGGGCCAATGCAGGCCACAGCGGACAAACAAGTTTGTTTGGCCCAACCATCTCCACTTCAGGGCGGGGACCACCATGGCTCTGCACCATGGCTAGTCTCCATAGCTGTGCATCATGGCAGGGGGTGAAACACTGATAGAGGGTGGGGCCAGGGCAGGGCCGGCCGCCTGCATATTTGTTGCTGTCTCTTCTCTCTATCTAGGTCATGCAGGTGGTGGGATGGCTCTTAGGCAGCAGGCACATTTGTCCTGTCCTGCTCGTTGCCCTGGAAAGTGGCGGACATGGTTTTCCAATACAGGGCCTGACCAGGATGCCACCACACCACCTGCACATTTGATTTTACCTGTTGACTCTGATGCTTCAATATAACAACTATTGTTTGTTTATGTAAAAATAAATGCATAATTGTGAACTAAACTTGAACTTATATTTGTCTGATACTCAAAGTGACATATTCTTGACAAACACATTTATTAGACATCTAAAAAAGTGGGGCAGTTGGATGACCCAACTATAAATTAATGGAATTCATGCTGTTTTCCTTCTCCCTATCCCCTGTTTGTTCTTTAATGTGTACCTAACACTCATGACTGTATGCTCTCAGGGTAAAGCAAATTTATTCAAAGGTTGCTTTCATTCTGTATAGCACTGTTAGTAATTTTCCAGGTGTTCTATAAACTAGATGATAATGGTGTTTTAGCTCTTTTATCCTTCAGAGTTGTCGTTTTTTCCTTACAGAACCTCGTGATGTTTGTTTTCAGCACAGTTCCACTATTAATAAACGTATGGTGCATTATGAAGCATAAATCTAATTTATGGCACATTTTGAAAATTTATACAGCTCTGTAAAAAAAGTTAAAATAGTAATAGTCTGGGATCAAAGTAATGGGTGTCAGCTTCCAGTCCAAACAGAGATCTGGCTGGTCTAGATGACCTCTTTCCTATTAGGGTAAATTTGTCTTTTCCTTTTCTTTTTTTTTCACATTCTCTATCACGGTAATTCTTCCTATGGGCATCAGCTTCCGTTATTCACACACTTATTTCAATCATCCAGATATTATGGGATTGCATTGAATTCCCTGCTTGCAAAGACAAATGATAGAAATGTCAATGTAATTCTTGGGTACTGTAGTTTGGTGATCTTTCTCTTTTTAATTTCAGCAATTCTTTCAGTGTTTAATGATAACAGTTTTTTATAGGGGGATACTATTTTGGTCCAAATTTACGACAGTGGTTCCTAAACTTTTTACCTCAGTGACCCCATTTAGAGACTTAGGGTGGATTCAGACTTGTGTTTAAATCGCACAGCTGCCTCGGCGGCTCGGAGCAACTTTTCAAACCGTGCTCCAAACATTTGGGCTAGGTGGAAATGTGCGCGCTCACCGCATTCACACCAACCCAGAAGTGCAGGGTTCTTTAAATCGCACGATGCCGCCGAGGCAGCTGTGCGATTTAAACACACATCTGAATCCGCCCTTAAATATAACTCAGTGAGCACAGACAGCAATAAAGACATGCAACATATATCACTTATCAGACTGAATCATGATTCTGTCCACAGATCATATGATCATAGGCCATCATCTATGGTCTGGCAACCTTAGCTTTAAGGCGTTGATCAAATGTAATATGAAGAGCAGAGATGCCACGTTATATCTCCAGAATTAGTCTAAGTAGCCTGAGAGTGTTCAGATGTGACACAGGTGGTAGAATATGGTAGTGAGGGGTAGGTACACCAGCAAAATTCTCAATAAAGAAAAAGGAATAAGTAAAGGGAAAGGACTGTGATGGGAATAAGAAGGGAAAAAGGGCAAATGAAAGCAAAAATGCAGGAGGAAAATGAGGCAGAGCACTGCAAGTGGAATGAGAAACTTAGATGTGATGCAGGGAAAGAGAGGATGACAGTTGTCAAGGGAACAGTCAGTCTGCATCAATGCCAGACCTATTAGGCTTTATATCTCAGCCACAATATGTTATTATCTTGTTTATTGCTGACACTTTCTCTACTATTTATACTTTTAACAATGTAGTGGTTACGAAATGTGAGAGATTCTCAGGTCTGAAAAATGATGTCTTTAAGCCACAGGAAAAGACGGAAGTGCCAGTTTTCCACTTGGTTCCAACTGTTTGACTCATTCAAGGCCAGGAAAGACACCCCATCATCAAACAGCTGTTAATTCTTCATGTCAACTAGGGGTACTAGCCAGTATCACAATTTAAAGTGGTATAACCCATGCAAAGTACAGCATAGTAATTCACCTTGAATTTATTTGTGAAATGTGAACACCTCTACAATGGGGGTAAATCCATAGTGATCTACCCCATCTCTTTATCCATGCAACAGATACCCTGGGTTTTATCTCAGATCTACCATGTGGGAAAGGTGCTCGCACATCATAAATAAATCTTTGGTAAAGTTTTGCATGATGTTCTCCACAAGTTTTACCACTTTAAATTATGATGCCTGAAAGTACCCTTAATCTGTTACTTCTCTCCTGAGAAGCCATTCAGAGACCCAACTGAGGAGACAGTAAAAACAAACATGACAGTGGACAGTTTTGGCCCACTGTTTCACCCTTGGGCACAGACCCCGTCTGCATGTGTGTGTAGGTGCCACCAAATGTTGTCCCGGGGCATCCCGGGGCATGTTGGTGAATAGCCCAGGCTCTGACCTCCAAGGTCACAGCCTGGGCTAGTGTCTGCCCGATTAGCCCACAGTGCGCCACCCCACGGCTGCATGTTTGTTCCCGTGCCAGCCTGGGTCTGCCATGAGAGGCAGCCATGACTGACCGTCACTGATCACCCTGGTTGCCTGTCATGGTAGGGGGAGGAGCACTGGGCACAATGTGAGGGCAGAGGTAGCCAGGCGCATGTTCCCCATTCCGCCCGCTCCCGGACTATGCAGCTGTCAGCTCGACTGGGCGCATGTATGTTTTGTGGACCAGCCCAGGATGCAGCAGCCTGGCATCCCTTCTGTTTTTACCCACTGTTCACAAAAACTAATTTTACATAGACTGACAAAGACCTAACAACCTCCAGGTACACTGATCCTGGGCAGGATTCAATGTAGTGATTTATGTGGAAGGAAAATGTGAATCCCATTCCAGATTTCCCAACCCAGTGAGCACCTTATTTATCAGGTTCTTTATTTATATCCCTACTTTGGACTCTCCTATTTCTTTAAAAAAAAGTATTAACCGTGCGCTGCAGTTTTGATTTGTCTCTTGACTATTACAAACTATTGGAGGTGCTTTGAGTGAACAAAGTAGAAATGGCACCTCAGCCTCTTAAATATCAACCTATTATTTTAAAGACCTATTAAAATCTTTATAGATATATTTCATAATTTGTCAGATTTATTCTTTCCCCTAGAGACGTTCATTCCCCCAAACGCTCACAAATCTCTCGCTTGCTGATTCTTATATTTGGCAGCACTGTATTTTTCTTGTTACATGACCCATTAATTCTACCATACTCTACTGTATTTAACTATCTAGGATTCATCCCATTTTACCACTTAGTTCTCTCATATCTTGTCTGCTGACTAATACATTAACAAATATGAAGCCACTGATAGGAATTGGTAGCAATTAAAACACAAGAAAGGGCTCTTTATTTAAATGGGCAACTATATAGCTAGGTCAAATAAAGTAACTTTTCCATGTTAAAAGAAGTTTGGAATTTACAAACTCTTGAAAATATATAAAATTAATGGGATCTCTGTTTACAAACTTGTGTGATGCTTGTGCATTTGATCTGTCAAAATCAAAAGAAGCAATAATGTAAATACTTGTTATAATATTTATAATTAGCTTTTATCAAAAGTGATGAAGTCATACAGATCATGCAACAATGGGTGTTTTCAGATTAGATGCTACCCGCATGGCCACCCAGTAGCCACCAAGTCAACAGCCCATCTGAAGGTGAAGCGGCTGGATGCATGCTCCCATGATCATGGAGCACCCACTCATGGTCACACATGGAGCGCTGCTGGGAAATCCGATGTGCTCCGTATGGGATAAGTCAAATAGATTTGTGGCAACGGGCAGCCACGGAAACCCTGCCTGAATGAATGGTGGCAGCCAGCCATGCCATCAGACGGGTCCACCATAGGGATGTGCGAACAGAATGCTGTTCGGATGTTCAGTCGTTCAGTTTGAAACCCGAGTTTGGGTTTGGGTTCGGTTGTTCGGTTTGGCGGAGTTCGGTTCAGCCGAATTTGGCCGAACATTCAAAAATAGTGCTATAGATACCAAATCTGAAGGGTTTTTTTCATTATCGGTATCATTTGGCCTTGAAACAGCCCCTGGTCTCCACCCCTGGTGCCAGGAAGTCTGATCCTCCGCTGCCTCCCCCTTCCAGTCACGTTTTTCCCACCCAAAGTCAAGTTTTTCCCACCCCCAAACTCATTCAAACTCACCTGAACATGACCAAACTGTTTGGTCGATTTCGATTTCGGTTCGGACGTTTGGTTCGGATGTCCAAGCACACCGAGTTTGGTCCGAACATCCGAACCGCGTTCACACATCCCTAGTCCACCACTCATAGGCACTATGGACAGCAGAAGTGGTGTTTGCAAGTCACAAAAACTGGTCAAGGAGTTGGCGAGCTCAGGTTCCCCAGTACTTGTGCCCATGACATCTCACTTACAAATGCCCCTCTCCCACGATCCATGGCAGGGGAAGTGCATGGGAGCTGCCTCTGCAGCTGTGGTATCCATGCTAGAAGCCACCTGTTCGAACCCCTCCCTGTAAGGGCTGGCACAGGGATTGGGGAAGGGTTGAACCCACGGACCTGGTTACCCCACTCACACCCCACAGAACAGGACTCCTGCAAAGAAGGCGGAACACAATTACCCTGAAGAAAAAGTCCCCTCAGGTTGACATGTGGCCCTAATAGTTCCCAAGGGAACAGGGCCGTCTCATCATAGGGGTGATCAGTACAATGTGTGTGCAGCCTTCTGCCCACTTGCAGGGGGAGTAACTCCCTGCCCGTAACCACACGCCCCACCCACACCGTGCTCAGGAGAATACCACCGGGTGAGGGGTATTTGTGTCGGAGGGGGGAAGCACCACACGGGATGGGGGACTCGGAGGGGGAAAGCCCTAGCCCCCACAAGGGAGGAAAACACGGATGGGGCCTGAGGAATAAACACCGGGCTGTGCAACACACCCACCTCTCACTCCCCACCCTCACTCACTCTCCACGAACTTTCCTCTCACTCTCCTTCCACACTCCTTGCACTCGTCTTCCACTCGCAACTGGTCTCGCACTCTAAAGTTTCTTCTCTCAAGGACAACGCTCCACACCACTCTCCAGGGCCAGCTTCACAGAGGACTGATCGCCGGCGGGGAGGCATGGCCCGCTCTGGCCTTAAGAGGCCCTAGCCACGCCCCTGTTTTGCGTGCAGGCTTGCCGACCTCCGCAGCGTTTCTGGTGGCCCCGCCCCTTTTTCCCCCGTTGGTTCGGCATCCGGCAGCAAGGGAGCCTGACCCCCGCTGCTGCAGGCGGGGCCTGGCTCCGCGGGGGTGATGGGAGCCGGGGGGCTGCTTTCGGTCTCCGGGCCCCCCCTCTGTGCGTCTCTGGCTGCCCCGTGGGGGGGCGCGCGGGGACCCGACCCCGGTTATTCCTAACAGCCCCCACGCACTCCATCTGCATGGATGCTTCGCGGCAGTGCCACCCAGCGACCGTGCACACACACACACACACACACACACACACACACACACACACACACACACACACACACACCATTGCCTTGCTAATTTAAAAACATCCATGGTCTCTACCAACAAATCAAATTGAGATATGGGGACAAACTTCCAGATATTTTTGCAGTATTTCAGGTGTGCAAGTGGTTAGTGGTTAGGGTCCTATCATGTCTAACTTCCTACAAAATTGTTGCAATTAATTGTGCTTCTTGTAATTCTCTGGAGATGTAAAGCAGTGGTAAGTGCCAATATTATTAGTATTATTATCACTTCCTTTTAATAACCTTTTCAAAAGAATAATCAATCTACATTTAAAACCTGTTCTGTACAGCACCAGGTACATGACCGGCGCTATATAAATGTTTATAATAATAATAATAATAATTAATACACCAAGCCAATAATTAATAATTAATAAACAAATAATTAATACCAATAATTAATAAACTAATACTAATAATTAATAAACCAAACCACCTTTAATAACAAATAACAACGCTAAGTGAACTCGTGGACAGTAAGTAAAATAAATATACCTTTTGTGACACACAAAAACAAAAGATACCCTGTAAATGTTGTCCACTTTTTTCTATCAATTAGCGTTCTTGAGAATTAACAGTTATCTAATTACTCATTAATTAAACAGTGTTTTCTCGTGGAGCAAGGAAGGAAGAACCATTTTATTAGATTTGCTTTCATAGAGCATTATTGCAGATTTTCAGTGAATGCAGTGGGGAAAGAGTTGGTGAAGGTAATACATAAAACACTAGAATGTGGATTACTGAACTCACATAATTCAAGCTGACAGTCATAAGGCAATCCAGAAATTTGTAGCAACAGAGAAATCTATTAGAAACATATACAAGATTCTTTAAATGTCATTTATTCCTAATACAGTCCACTAAAAAAAAAAATACTAAAAAATAACATAACTGCGTGTCAGTATTATTATTTTTTTAAAAGAATTTTTTTTACACAGGAAATACATTGCACAGATGTAGTTCCAACCCCCAAAAGTTCCCAAACTCTGGAATAAGAGCCCAAGTGGGGTCAAGCCATCTGTGGATGGGGTCATGATCCTGATATACAATATATTCAACATGACTGGGGTTATATTTAAGTCTCAAATTAGGGTCCCAGAGGTAAAGGGGGGAGGGGGGGGAAGAGTATCACTGCTCTTGCCATCTTCACTCTGTCAGGCCTGGACCTTGAACCCCCAGCCTTGGGGCTTGAATGTGACTGTCTGCCCCCCTTCCCCCATGGTCTCTGCAGGAGTCAGGTTCCCTACTATAGTATTCATTCTCTCTCTCTCTCTCTCTCTCTCTCTCTCTCTCTCTCACAAACACACACACTTTCACACTTTCACACACTCACACACACACACACTCACTCACACACACCTGCTAGAGGGCATGAACCCACCTGCCACAGCCTGATTGGCTCTCTGCACTATTAAGGCTGCTGAGGAGTGTGACAGGCATGGAGCTTCTGCTGTCAGTCTGTCCCTGACTCTTGCTCTGTCCACTTCTGTAGTCATGTGCATGTTCAGTGTGTCCCCTTTCCCCCCACTGTTGGAATTATCTTGGTCTGTGAGTTTTCTCTGTTGTCCTGGTTTTTTCCCTTCTGTAACCTTGCCTCCCTGTGTAGGGTTTTCCCCTTCTGTAGTGTTGTTTCTCTGAGCAGAGCTTTCTCTGCTGTCCTGGCTTCCTCCTGTACCCTTGCCTATCTGTGTGTAGCTTTGTCTCCTCCCCTCCTCCTGCTCATACCCTTGTCTCCTCACACCCCAGTGTATATAAGCTTTGTTTTTTCACCCCCCCTTGTTAATAGTCTTCTCTTCCCTTGCTCATAGTCTTGTCTCCCCTTGATCCCTTGTTCATAGCTGTGTCTTCTCTTGTTCCCTTGCTGCAACTTGGCTCATAGTGCCTAGTTATGCTGTGCTGCCTGATCATAGCCATCGTTTCACCAGCCCCCTGGTTAGAGTCTAGACCTTCCTTACTCCTGTGTCTATAGTTGTGCCTACCTAGTTCCCCTGCTCCCAGTCTTGCTCTTAACCTGGACTCCTTCGGTCTCTGATTCCCCTTTTCACTCCCTGTTCCTTGTCTCACCCCTCTGTATGTAGTCTGGTTTTCCTAGCTATAACTCGGACTCCCCTTGCTCATAGTTCTGGATTTTTCATTCAGTGTCTTCTGCCCTCTGTTTGGTCTTTGTATCTGGATCCCTGCGCTGAACTCTCGCTCCTTGCCCTTTGGTCCTCATTCCCCATCTGAATTCTTGTTCCTGCTTTGTGACCTCGATGATGAGCCGTAAATCCTCATAGTCTGGGCATTTCAGCTCCCATGCTGAGAACTCCATCCCCTGATAGGAGGAATGTCTGAGAGGTTTCCTGTTCCATCTGTCAGACTTCTGTTCCTTTCAGCCCTTTCCCCTCCTACCTATCCTTCTCGTCGCCCTCTTCCCTGACCCCAGAGCCATAACACACTCTTAAGGAAAGTTGTCAAGAAACTACTCTCTTTTCGCTGACACCACCTATTCTCTAGGGGTGGGAAGTTTGGATCATCCGGTATCCGATACTGCTGGTATTTTGGTGTACCGGCAGTATCGGATTATTCTGGTATTTGGGGGGTACCGGTACCAGATCTTTTTACATTGCGGCCATTGAAATGAATGTCCGCAATGTAAAAAAACAAAACAAAAAACCAACCCAAACACTTTCCCTCCCCAGTCCAGGCTGCACGAGTGGAAGGGGGGACACCCCCCACCCACCCTGCCCAGCCTGGATTTTTTTTTAAAAAAAATTTCCCCGAAGTCCCTGCTAGTGCAGGCTCCGGGCCGCCGCCGGCAACCCAGAGCCCGCACCAGCAGGTAGGTACTGTGGTACTAGGGTGATCCCGGGGTGGGGGGTGGTTTAACACACACCCCACCCCAGGGATCACCTTACCTCCCCACCCAGGGATCGCCTACCTTTGGCACTTCGGGCGGTGGCGGAGGTGGAGGTGGCAGTCCGGTGGCTTCAGCACTGGCTGTGGCTGCCGGCTTCAGCACTTTCTAGGCCTTCCGGGGAAACCCAGATGTTTCCCGGAAGGCCTAGAAAGCACTGAAGCTGGCAGTAAGTCATGCCTCACTAATCTGTTGGAATTCCTTGAGGGTGTAAATAAGCATGTGGACAAGGGAGACCCAGTAGATATAGTGTACCTGGATTTCCAGAAAGAATTTAATAAGGGCCCACATAAAAGACTCTTGAGGAAATTAAAAAGTCATGGGATAGGAGGTAGTGTCTTAATATGGATCGGTAACTGGTTAAAGGATAGGAAGCAAAGTGTAGGACTGAATGGTCAGTTTTCACAATGGAGAGATGTAAAAAGTGGTGTGCCCCAGGAATCCGTATTGGGACCAGTGCTGTTTAATGTATTAATTAATGATCTGGAAAAGGGCGTTAAGAGTGAGTTGATCAAATTTGCAGATGACACGAAGTCATTCAAGGTAGTTAAAACACGAGCAAACTGTGAAGAACTGCAACAGGATCTTATGAGACTGGGTCCCTGGGCATCTAAATGGCAGAGATTTAATGTGAACAAGTGCAAAGTGATGGACATAGGGAAAAATAAACCAAACTATGAGTACACACTGCTGGGTACGAAGCTAGGAGTTTCCGAGTTACCACTCAGGAAAAAGATCTGGGAATGATTGTGGACAATACACTGAAATCCTCAGCCCAGCGTGCAGCAGCAGTCAAAATAGCAAACAGAATATTAGGAGTTACTCGCAAAGGGATACAGAATAAAACTGAGAATGTCGTAATGCCTCTATACAAATCAATGGTGCGACCGCATCTGGAGTATTGTGTTCAATTCTGGTCACCCCATTTCAAAAAAGACATAGCTGAACTAGAAAAAGTACAGAGAAGGGCAACAAGAATGATAAAGGGTATGGAATGGCTTTTGTACAAAGAGAGGCTTGACAAGCAGGGTCTCTTCAGCTTAGAGAAGAGAAGACCGAGAGGGGACATGATAGAGGTTTATAAAATCTTGAGTTTTATGGAACTAGTAGATAGGGAATGGTTATCTACCCTCTCAAATAGTACTAGATCTAGAGGACGCTCCATGAAACGAGCTGCCAGCAGCTTTAAAACAAATAAAAGGAAGTACTTTTTCACTCAATGCATAATTAACTTATGTAGTTGCCAGAGGACATTGTCAAGGCCAGTAATATAGATGGATTTAAAAAAGGACTTGAAAAGTTCTTGGAGAGTAGGTCCATTAATGGCTTTTAACCAAGTGGCTTACGGGATGAACTTCATACTGTCAGGAGCTGGGAGAGAACAACGGGGGATGGATTTCTCATTGTGACTATTGGTTCTTCTCCCATGCGATCAAGATTGGCCACTGTCGGAGCACAGGATGCTCGGTTTGATAGACCATTGGTTTGACTCACTTTGGCACTACTTATGTTCTTATGTCCTTATGTAATGCCATTGTCCTCAAAACAGTGGCTCCTGATTTATTTTAGTTTAGATTGTAGCAGAATTGGGTTCAAATATTAATGAATGAATTGTTTATTTTGCATGGCCATAGGCCATTGCCAACACACAAACATATTTAAAAACACAATAAAATATAACATACAGAACAAATAAATAAATAAACTATAAACATTTAAGGAACCATCCTCTATCTTAAGCTCCTTTGAAAAAAATAAAACAACAGTATCCAATGACAAATTTCAGGATTCTTAATACTAAACTGATCTCTGTACCAATTATTCTTCCTCATTAATTCATCAGTAACATGGATTGGAGGAAAAGGGATCTCAAATTAAAGCTGAAATCAGAAATTTCATCACAGTCAAAGTTGTTTCCACCAAGGTATCCCTTAGAGCTTCCTCCAGCAAGCTGGAGTCAGTTCTGCTAGGAAATTTCTCAAGCAGACCAGTTAATAACTCCAAACCCAGGTTATCATAAAGGTGGCAGTTAAACAAAATATGTTGCGTAGATTCTGTGCTCAACATATCAAATGGACATAGATGGTTAGCCATAAGTGACCCCCTCAATACGGCCCTCCTAAACTTTAGAGAGTAAAGCATTTATATGCGCACAACGAAAAAGGTTCTTTCCCCTAAACGTACTAGGTAATGACAAATAATTTGTCATTTTGTTTCCAAGATTTATACCCAGACATATTCCAAGACAAATAATTTGCCATCAGGCTTCCAAGATTTATACCCAGACATATGCGGTGACCTTCCAACTGCTGCAAGATCCTCCTGCCTTTCAATATCTCCCAGTCTTTCAAGAATCTCGGACTGGGCCACGTTTATACTTTTGCTAGCAAAATAATTTTGTGAAAATCCTAAGTTAGACACATACTTTCCAATAGCACTCACCCATTGATTTTGATAAGGGTCCTCCTTCAAATATTTAAATAGCCCCATGTTAGTAGACTTAGATATCCTAAGCCAGAACTTTAGGACTTTCTCCCTAGCTGTGCTTGTCCAACTATTCAAGTCAAACTCCAGCCTCAACTGGAAGTACCCTTTGGAATCCTCATCAGCCTTTGAAGAAAACGCGCCTGCAATGCATTTAAGTTTTTTTCCAGAAATGGGGGGTCCAAAGTTCCGCCCCATACAAAAAACCTGTTTTTAACTTTGCTATTGAATACTTTGACCACAAGGTCTATCCGCTTCCTACCCTGGCCTGCAAAATACCTCAGAATAGCTTGAGAGGTTGCTTTCGCTGTCAGGTAAGTCTTCTGGTGATGATCCTCCCATCTACCTGAGGCTTGGAAGTGGATTCCTAGGTACTTAAAACTCTTTACTTGCTGGAAATGCCGGTCATCAATTGACCACTTGTAGATCTTGCAGATTTTAGAAAAAACTACGATTTTTGATTTATTGCAGTTTATTTCCATTTTATTAGTATTACAATAACTTTAAGAGGCCTTCAGCTGCCTTATTAGCCCTATACAGGTTTGAGAAACGAATGCCAGATCATCTGCGTACAGGAGGCCCCCTATCACTCTAGAGGCCAATTTGGGGGGGGGGGGAAATTGACTGCACCAGCATAGGGACTACGTCATTAACAAATAGATTGAATAGTGACTGTGCTAAGACGCTACCCTGCCTAACTCCTGTCATCACCTTTTTGCTGTCCGTGATATGCCCCTCAATGTCGATCCTAACCGCCAGGGAAGAATCCAAGTAAAGTTTCTGGATAAGACAAAGCAGCCTCTTATCCATTGAAGTCCTATGTAGTTTATCCCACAAGAGTTTTCTATTTATGGAATCAAAGGCTGCTTTGTGGTCCAAAAAGGCAACAAACAGTTTCCCATTTGCTGCCCTATACTTCTCTATAAAATGGGTTAAGATCAGACAGTGGTCCACAGTAACTCTGCCCCTCTGGAAACCAGTCTTTTCAGGGAAAAGGATTTTGCTGTGGTCCATCCAGAGGGACAGTTTAGTTAAAAGAAATTTGGCATAAATTTTGCTAGTAACATTTAACAAACTAATTGACTGGTAATTTGATGGATTTGTCCATGATCCTTTTTTATAAATAGGGATAATTATTGCTTTATCCCAGCCCTCTGGGATTTGGCTTGTATTGTTTATCATGGAGAATAGTGCTGTTAGCACTGGGACCCACCAGTCCATATGAGCTTTAATAAATTCTATTTATAACAGATCTGGGCCCAGGGCTTTGTTGTTGTTAAAGGTACTAATAAGCATAACTATCTCTGCTTCATCTACAGGTGGCCAGTCAGGTAAGTTATCTAAATCCTCTGCTACACATGAAGACTGACCAAACTCCTGTGTGCTTTCTTGCTTGGGGCTAAAAAATTCCTCCCAAGTATGTGGAGAGACTGGAAAAGACCATGAACTTCACTCTTTGTTTAATGAACCATTTATTGTTTGCCAAAATTTTCTAGCATTGTTAGATTCGCTAGCCTCCAATAAAGTCAAGCACCTTTTCTCAGCATATAAACACTTTTTAATTTTAATGAGCTCCCTGTATTCCTTCTTAAATACAAAATAATCACTGGGGATCACTAGACTAGATCCCACAGTACTCCAAATACACAGTTTTGATTTTCTCCAGAGCTAATTTACAATCATGATCAAACCAGGCTTGATTTTTCCTAGCCTTGCCATGCTTAGAGCTAGACGGCGACACTGCAGCAATATAATTTTGGAAGTGAAGGCTAAGAGAGGTGTATGCCTCTAGAACTTCCTGAACTTCATGCTTCCCTATGATCTTATGTTTAAGATTGATACAAATCTTATCATTTATTTTAAGATCCAAGGCTTGAGCAAGCTTAGGATTCCATCTGACGGGAATATGTTGGTCAAGATGGACTAATTCAGTAGGGGTCACCACTATGGGAATCTGATACCTCCTAGGGAGCTCAAGGAACAGTACTAGTGTCAGGTGACCTAGTCACTCACTAGGCAAGAACCAATGGCAAAATCACTCAAACATTTTAGAAAGTTGGTTGAAACAACCATGTAATCCACAACACTGACTGGATCCCTGCGACCCAACAAAGGTATATTCCCCCAACCCATCACTAAAACCTGAGCTGTTTATAATGTGAAGGTATAACCCTATAACCAGATTTGCAAATTTGATACCTGACACATTAATGATCCTATTCTTAGAAACCCTAGGATTAAACTTTCCTGGACAAGCAAAATTTGAGGATTCACAATATGTTGCCAGTGCTACATCGTCCGAACCCAGCCTAGCACTGAAATCCCCTGTCATGATGAAAAGAGCGATAGGGTACTTAATCAGCAGATCAGTTATAACACAGGTTCAAATATTAATTGTTTTGTTTTCTATCTAAAGCCTTTCATCTGTAAGATATTTCCCCCCCTTCCAGATGGCTAAACTATTTTTGTGATTTTCTCATATTTGGGAGACACAACTAGCTTAACTGCTAACACCAGCTGTTACCTACCCCACCTACTGGCAATGCTGCTTTCTGTTGTCTGATTCTAACAGATTTCAGAACCTCAGGCAAAGACACAGAAACCACTTTGCTTGTTCAGATAACAATTCACAGAGACTCACAATCACTGAAAATCAGGCATTACCCACAGTCCTTAGAGTCTCTCATTCTGAAAAGGCCAGATTATATTTAAGAATTGTAATGTATGGGCTTTTTGCCAGGGGAAAAGAATACGTCAGATATTTATTTCTCTTGTTACACAGAATTTATGTTATAATTTAGCAAAGCAGCATGGACAGACTTATCCTATACAAGGGGAAAAGTCGTCTTTTGAAATGCAGCTTTTCATCAGCTGAAGCTTTTTCAGTTTTCAGATCCTCTAGGCATGTTACCTTATGTCATGTCTCATTGCTCTGATCTCTGACATGACGCAACATTAGATATGGTAAAACAAACAAAAAACACTTCAGATTGGCAACCCACTGTTGATCAGTATTGTTAGACTCCAAGTAACATAATGATGTGTTCTAATTACAGTGCATGGAGTAGTGCAGGTGATATCAGAGAAGAAGGTGACAAACTAGAAGCCAGACATATGCTTTCATACATCTCTTTTTTTCACCATGCAAGATTATGACCTTCTGAAGGAAACCGCAAACACTGACCTCTTTACTATCCCTTGGATAAGATTAATACTATTATTTCACTATAGCTGCCATTATTTCACATAGGGCTTTTACGGAGGTGTAACACAGTGGGTGTTTTTATATGGATGCTTGCTCTGCTCATGCTCCAGCCATCAATTTAAAGGTGGGCCAGACTGGGGTGAGGCAGAGCAGGAGTGGAGCAGGCACTGCCTGCTCCGGACCAGCTCTGGTAACACAATGCTCTAGAACAGCTGGCCATGGCAGCTCTGCTCCCAGCCGTGAGTTGATCTGGCTATCAGAGTAGAGCTGTAGGCAGCATCCTAGAGCTGTTGCTGATCCGCCTGCAGTTCTATGGTGTGTGTATCTGTACAGCACTGCGTATGACTAGTAGCACTATAGAAATGATAAACAGTAGTAGTAGATTGCGGATATCAAATCAATGTGCAGTAAATCAGGGACATGATGTAATAACCACCTTGTTCATTTTTATTTCATTGGACATAACATACCTCTTCATAATCTTCTGATCCTTTTGCACATTTCACTTCTCATCCAAATCAGTTTTAAAGTTTCTGTTGAATAGAAACTGGATCCTGCTCACTCTGTCCCCTCTACTAGGCTGGAAAGACTTTCTAAAAAGTACTTTAGGGCAATGGCCTTATAGGCTCCAATAAATCTAGCTAATTGAATATTGTTGCTTGAGGTACAAAATAATTGAAACAGCCATTTCTGTGTGGCTATTAGAAAGTAGCAGAGAACACAGCATCATGGATCCTTAGGGTTCACTGGCTATAAGACAAAGGTCACCGACAGCAGCAGATAAAGAATAAAGGAACAATAAAGTATGAGGCAAGGGAATAACCAGAAAGAAAAGCTCCATAGAACAAGAGAAGATGAATTTAAAAATTGTGTCTGGGTCACACCCTATAAAATCTTTCCAAAATATTCAGTTGATTCTGCTCATTTTAATATACAAATCTTTCCTCGTCGGAAGGGAAATATTGCACAGAAATAATAGGGTGTACTCTTCCACCATTAAAGTCAGTGGGTTTTTTGCCATTAACTTGAATGGGTGAAGAATAACACCCTTAATGTTTGAGGCACATGCTGTCTTCCCCCCCTCAGCTCCCTTTGATTCTCTCCATTTCTAATAGATCCCTAATCATTAGCCAATAGCCATACATAAATATCGTAATTTTTGACTGATAAAAGATCACTTTCTTGTTTTAGATCACTCTTTCAGAGACTGGGAGTGACCTCAACGATCATCTGGTCCAACCCGCTTCTTGGATGGCAGAATGACTACAACTAGGAGAGACGATTGGACCATTGCTGGCCAGGATTGTCAATGCTTCCTTGGGGAGGGCCGGTTACCAGTCGCTTACTGCGGCGGTGGTCTGGTTGCTCTTTAAGAAATTATATTTGGACGTTGACTCCCTGGCGAGCTATCAGCCTTTCTCTAACTTTCCCTTTTTAGGAAGGTTATTAAATAGGTGTGGTGGCCCGCCAGTTGGAGGCACATCTTGATCACATTGGTTTTCTAGATTCCTTGCAGTCAGGCTTTTGTCCAGGTTATGGCACGGAGACTGCGCTTGTGGCCTTTGTTGATGACCTACAAGTGGAACTGGACAGGGTACATTCGACTCTGCTGGTTCTATTTGATCTCTCAGCGGCTTTTGATACCATGAACCATGAGCTGTTGGTGACTTGCCTGCGGGACCTTGCTGGGGTAAACGGGATGGCATTGCAGTGGTTCCTTTCATTCCTGGCTGATCAATCTCAGCGGGTAGTTCTGGGGGAATATACTTATTCCCACAGGGGTCTCCCAAGTGGGGTGCCACAGGGTTCCAGTCTGTCCCCCATCTTGTTCAATGTGTATATGCAGCCACTGGGAGAGGTCATGTGTCAGTGGAGGGGACGTTGTCATCAATATGCTGATGATACTCAGCTGTACCTCTCCTTTTCATCAGATTCAGTCCCAGCAGTCTTGGTGCTTTCCTGGTGTTTGGTGGCTGTAGGGGACTGGATGAGGACTAGCCAATTGAAGCTGAATCCTGAAAATACAGATGTGTTGCCTCATTGGTGGGATCGGTGATCTAGGAGAGGGCGGTCTCCCCATCATTGATGGGGTCCACCTGGTTTTATCGTCTTACATTAGGAACCTTGGGGTGTTGTTATTATTGTTGTTATTATTATAATAAAAGATTTCTTATTCTGCCCCCTCCTGTCAAAGGTCACAGTCTGAGACATAAGTCCGTAACCGTCACACGAGATGTAATTTGGCAAATGCACTCCTGCCTACAATATAAAACATTAAAAATACATATAACTTAAAACAAACAATAAAACTATCAATTCCCTTCCCCCAACCCTATCCCATCCCTCCCCCAACCCATCTCTCTCACCAAATGCTTGATGGAGTAGCCAGGTTTTACACTGATGCCTGAAGGAGGAAAGGCCCTGGGCCAAACAAACCTCTGCTGGGAGGGAGTTCCACAACCAAGGTGCAGAGACCGAGAACGCCCTCTCCAATGTGGCCACTAACCAAACTTGGGGAACCTCCAAAAGGGCGCCCCTGGCCGACCGCAATGGCTATTCCAGAACCTGGGGAGTGAGGTGGTCCTGCAGGTAGGTGGGGCCCAGGCTGTGTAGGGCTTTAAAGGTCAACACCAACACCTTAAATCGGGCCCGGTAGACAACAGGCAACCAGTGCAGAGAATGGAGCACTGGTGTTATGTGCTTTCAGTAGCTCATACCCATCAGGAGACAGGCCGCCATATTCTGCACCAGTTGCAGCCTCCGGACTGTCACCTTGGGTAGTCCCACATAGAGTGCATTACAGTAATCAAACCTCGAGGTGATGAAGGCATGGATGATGGTGGCAAGGTCGCAGTCTGAGACATAATTCCATAACCGTCACACCAGGTGTAATTTGGCAAATGCACTCCTCGCCACAGCTGCCACCTGGACATCCAGGCGGAGCTTCGAATCGAAGAGCACCCCCAAACTACAAACTTGAGGAACCACGACAGAACGCACCCCATCAGCGATGGGGACCTCCACTCTCTCGGCCCTCCCCACCTGCATCACCTCCGCCGTGTCGGGATTCAACTTCAGGCGGCTCATCCTCATCCAGTCTCCCACAGCTGTCAGACATCGGGTAAGCAATGAGACTGCGGGGCCTGAGTCTGTTGAAAATGAGAGATAGAGCTGAGTGTCGTCGGCATATTGATGACCACACATGCCAAACCCTCTCACGACCTCGCCCAAAGGCTGCATATACATGTTGAACAGGAGGGGGGACAACCCTGCAGGACCCCAGATGAAGTGGGGGGATCCTGGGGATCCTGTGTTCCTGCATCCACAACTGTGCATGGATATTCAGGTGTTGACTGTGGCTAGGAATGCCTTCCGCCTGTTACATCTGGTGCGGCGGCTCCATCTGCATGTCTTGGACTCTGATCTTGCCACCGTCATCCATGCATTCGACACTTCGTGGCTGAATTACTATAATACCCTCTACGTGGGGCTGTCCATGATGATGGTTTGGAGGCTGCAGCTGTTACAGAATGCCAACAGAGACAGGCCTCCTGGAGCACATTCAACCGGTGCTCCAGCACTGCACTGGCTGCCTAATGTCTTCCAGACCTGATTCAAGCTGCTGGTTTTGACATAAAAAACCTGAAACAGCCAGGGCCCGACCTATCTGAGTAACCACCTCACTTCCCATGTCCTGGCACAGCCCCTGCAGTCATTGGGGGTGCCCTCCTGAAGGTTTCCCGCTATAGATTGGTGGGACTTGACAGGCAGGCATTCTCAGTTGCCCCACCAATGCTGTGGTACTTGCTCCTGGTGGGTGACCGTCTCAGCCCTAACCTTCTCACCTTCTGACATCAGTGCAAGGCATGGCTCTTCTGCCAGACTTTTGGTGAAGGGGATGAGTCTTTCGAGGTCGAGGGGGGTGTTTTTTTTTTAGGGTTGAACCAAATAGTACTTCTGGATATTCGGACCAATTTTCAAAGTTCCAAATTCTCAGTCTGAGTACTCGAAGGCAATTTGGTGCTCTTGTTGAAGTCTTGGACTTCAGAGACCGAAGCACAGAACGTCAGGAAATTTCAGAAACTTCAGAAACTTTGGAAAGCTGTTGCAAAGTTCTTGAACCCACAGCCAAAGCACTACCCAGAAAATCAGGCTAGCAAGAGTGGGACAATAGCTCAAGAAGACAACCCCAAAAAAGTGCAACTTCATGCAGAAATCCAAAAAACAACAACAGTAGTTTACATGGCAGTCTCGTTGCTTACCCCATGTCTGACAGCTGTGGGGGACTGGATGAGGGAGAGCCGCTTGAAGTTAAATCCTGACAAGACGGAGGTGATGCTGGTGGGGAGGGCCAAAGGAGTGGAGGCCCCCTTCGTTGGTGGGGTATGCCCTTTCCTGGTTCCTCAAGTTCGTAGTCTGAGAGTGCTGCTCGATTCGCAGCTCCTTCTGGATGTGCAGGTAGCAGCTGTGGCGAGGAGTGTATTTGCTAAATTACATCTGGTGTGATGGTTACGGCCTTATGTCTCAGACTGTGACCTTGCCACCATCAACAGCAGCATGGCCCACCATCAGCAGTGAGTGCACTACTTTATCGTTATGCCAGTCAAACAGTGCACACAAATGCAAGTTAGCAAGAGACATTTGCTCAAGAAGAATACAACAACCCCTGCAAAATAGTCTGCACCTGCATGGAGAAATAAATCTCACCAAAAAAAAGCCAGCAAGCGCAGGCCCCAGCAGCAGTCACAAAATTAAGAAACCAGACATTCAGACGCCTCTAGGGGCACCCTTTTCCTTGACATGGCATTGTGGCAATGGTAACTTGAACAGACCAAGTAAACTTGGGAAGTGGAGCCAGGCAGAGAGATCCCTCCTTGTGGTGCCAAGTGCCAACTAAGCAGCAGGCGGCAATGTGGCACCCAGTTGTTGGGTTTTTTTTAAAAAAACCTGAATGGTATGTAAAGGGTGACAACCCCCATCCCCCAGCATTGACCCTATAAACAAAATGTCAGGGGTCTGCATGGCCTCCAGGGGTGGAGGCGAAGGAGGCGTGTTCACGATGCCCTGCTACACAAGCAGGGAGAATCCTTGAGGGTTCCCGGGAGAGCCGCGCCGCCCCGAACTCAGCCCACATGCTTGCAGCGCCGATCTCGTCATTCAGCTGGTAATGCTCTTGTACAGCCGGCCCCGCCCCAGCACTCAGAGCACCTGCACCAGTGTTCCCAGCTGCTATAAGGGAAACCCAGCCCTATGGATGTTGCTGGTGGTCAGCGCTTGTGCCTGAGAAACTGGCCCGCGTGATCTTCGAGTTGTTTTGATCATTCTAATTCTAGTGTGGAGTGTGTGTGTGTGTGTGTGTGTGCAGACGTGTGTGGGTTAGGTAGACTTGTAGTGTTGTAGTGATTGCCCTACTTCCCCTCTCCTCCTTTTACCTGGTCCCTTAACCCTGTGTGCCAGCCCTGGTCCTGTCCTCAGTCCCTTTCCTGAGGCTCCCTTACCTTCCTTCCCCCCCACATCCCATTCACATATCCTGTCCCTTGAAAGTGGGTGCTACTTGATATAAGGGTGTTGCATGGTAGTCGCTTCCCCATGATGATCTTCGGCTGGGCGTTCACCCCCATAGTCAATATAAGACCCTGAGGGAATACTTGCTGCGGGTACATTTGGTAGTGGGTATGTGGGTGTGGTTCCTTCCTGTAGAAAACTGTTCCTCTCTTACAGTGCCTTGCACAAAATGGCTGAATGCAGATACTTTTATTTTGCCCTGCTAGCCAAAAAATCTAGAAACCGAGAACCAACAGCCATTCTAGGCAACTTATTCCATTGCTGAACATCTTACTATTAGAAAATGATTGCTGATATCTAGTGAAAATCTGTCTTCATGTAATACGAGCCTATTATTTCTAGTCCTGCCATGTATAGCAGTGAAGAACAGTTACTTGCCATCTTCTTGGTGACAAGAAGATATTTAAAGACTGCTATCAGGTCTTCCCTTAATCTTCTATTTGCCAGAGTAAACATACCCAGTTCCTTCAGCCTTTCTTCATAAGATTTGGTTTCCACACCGTTTATACTCTTTGATGCCCTGCTTTGAACCCTCTCCAATTTGTCAATGTCCTCCTTAAAATGAGGCAACCAGAAGTGGACACAATATTCCAAGTGAGGTCTGACCAGTGCTGAACATAGTAGAATTATTACTCGTGCCAATTTAGAGAGAATACATTAATGCAACCTAAAATTACATTAGCCTTATCTGCAACTGCATCACATTGCTGACTTATGTTCAATTTATGAATTGCTAGTTCTTTGTCACATGTGCTGCTACCAAGTGAGGTATCCCGTATCTTGTACTTGTGCATTTAATTTTCCTTTCCTAGATGACAAACTTTACATTAATCTTGGTGAATTTCATTTTATTAATTTCAGCTCAGATTTCCAATCTGTCAAGTTGTGTTTTTAAAAAAAGTTCTAGTTCTATCTTCCCCTGGGTTAGCTATATCTCCCAGCTTTGAGTGAAAACAGACATAATGCTAACTCCACTTTAACACTGTGTTAACATTTCTAACATGTATCAGTGCCCTATGCAGCCCTGCGACATACATAAGAAATATTAAAGTGGTGTTAAAGTGGAGTTAGCATTGTATCTGTTTTCATCATATGATGATGAGCCATTCCAAATCACTCTGGATGAAAACAGATGTGCTGGAGGAAAGACGGCTCCCTGGCCTGGCCCAACGCAGAAATGTGCAGCCTCCTCAGATCAGTGGGCAGCATGGTATAGATGTGCCTGAGACCCGTGGAGGCCAGGGAGCTGCCCTAAACCACAGGTAAGGTGGGAGAACATAGCATATATGCAAGAGGCCAGCGCTGCCCCACCTCCAGCATCTCACCCCTGCCCCCCATGACGGGAAGCCATGGCAATTGGCAACTAACCATAGTACATGGCCATGGTGGCCCCTGTCCCGTGGCGGGGATAGGCTGACCAAACAGATGCATGGGCCCACATTGGCCTACGTGGGCAGCCTTTGACCTGGAATGGTCACCCGAGATCTTCAAGAGGACCTGCCTGCCTTGGGGTATCCATACCCCAACATCTGGCGGGGCAGGAACTGATAAGCGAGTGAGGCCTGGGCCCAGGTGTGCTATAGTGGACCAACATGGGCCACTGTCTCATCTGTTTTCACCTTTTCAGTATGGTTGTTCAACCAGTCATGAATTTGACATGATGTAGTGTTTCCGAGCAAGCCTGTCAATGAAGCTCTTGTGTGGATCTTTGTCAAACGGTAACCCTTTGCTGAAATCAAGGTATATTATTTCCACAGTGTTCCCCTTATCTAGTTAACTAGTTACTCTATCAAAGTATGAGACAAGAATAGTCTGGCATAACCTGTTCCATACAAACAGAATTAATCCTGCATTTTGTCTTCACTGAAGAAATATCTTTGGTGGAGTACGACTAAAGCAGGGTAGGGTAGGGTGCTTTGACACCTTCACCCTGACAGCTTCCCCTGATACATAAGGAACTGCCTGCAATTGCAGATGGCTGCTACGACAGTCCAATGCAGAGACTATTCAAAGGAGACAAGAAAACTCTATTGCTGCGTTCAGTGTTCAGACCAAGCAAGGGGGAGCAGCTTTGAAGATCTCCCTGCAGCACCAGCACCAAAACCAGTTGAGGAAATGGTGGTGGAAAGAAAAAAATGCAGATTACTTCAACCAGCAGCCTTCTGTCCCCAGCTCCCATACTCCCAAAGGCACCTCTCCACTCCTCTATACACCAGCCACTTAACGCTCCTAACCACTCCCCACCTTCTCCTTCCTTCTAGTCACAGCTAGGGTTACCACCTACACAAACCCCAGCTTCTCTCCTTCTAACCACACCTGCATGTCCCTCCCCTGATCTCCCCTCAGCTTCTCACACACACAAAGCCAACTCCTCTGCTCCCACGTGCAAACCCCAACCTATCTCTTCTCTCAGCCTATCTCTTGTCAGACATTCATGAACATCCTAAGCCACTCCTGCTGTTACACATACCAGTTCTTCCCTCCTTCTCCATCCCATAAGTATACCATACACCGTAAGCCATCCAGCATCTCCCAAATACAGATAACAGCTTTTCACTCCTCCCACTAACTTCCCCACACACTCCAACCCCTTCCTGTTCTCTCATAAACATATCCCTGCTCCTTCTAATCACCCCCTGATCCCATTCAATCCAGACCCTTACACATTCCAAACCATCTGCTCTGCTCCAACAGTCCCCCATCCTCCATCTCCACTTACCATCCCCCACTACTCCCTCCTCCTGCACACACTTACACCTCTTTCCCCCCCACACACACACCATGAAGTCCTCCCTCTTTCTAGCCACTTCCCTGCTCCCTAATCACTTCTCTATATCCACATCCACATGCCCTTCATGTCCACATGCCCGCCTCAGTGTACACATCAACTCACACCTTTGGTACCAAAATCAGCAGGGTTGGGAAACTGAACTGCTATTGGCAGAGATCACAAGAGAAGAGACTACTAGAGCAGGGAGAGAGGAAACACAAGGTAATCTTACTTAAGCCTCCCCTCCTCGACATATGAGTCAAACTATGGCCATGAGACATTCTGTTTCTGTCTGGGGTGGGTTGCAAGTTGCAACTAGGGGTGCGCTGAACAGTAAAAAAAAAAAATGTATTTCCAAGTTTCTCAAGGATTGTCTCCAAGTATTCATCTGTTCCTCATTAACTCAGCTGAATACTCAGTACTCAGTTAAATACTCAGTAAAATAAAACTGAGTTCTAAATATTTTCTGAGTACTGAGTTCCCTTATATAGGATGAGGAAAAGCCCCGTATATTGCAGGAAAAGCCCCATCTGTTGCCCATCCAAGGATTTACCTGAGTACTGTGTACTGGATCGAGTACCAGGCCAATTCCTCAGTTATTCAGTATTCGGTCAAACCAAGTCAAATACCCAGATAATCGGTAAACAAACACTGAGTTATTTTGAATGCTGAGTTTCAGTACTAGTTATTATTAGCATTTATATAGTGCCAGCAATGTACCTGGTGCTTTACAGAGAATAAAATAGACACGGTCCCTTCCTGAGAGCTTACAATCTAAAGACAGGAGGAGGAGAGATAGGTAAGCGGGAACAGAGGGAGAGACAAGGGGTGCAGCATTCATGAAGATGTGAGAACTCAGGTACACGTTCTTGGTTTCATTACAGAAAATTGTGAGTTTGCAGATAACAGTTGGGGGATAATCCTGGGAGGGGATGATTAGCAGGAGTTAGGAAGGGTGGAGCGGAAGAGGTGGGCTTTGAGGAGGGACTTGAAGGAGTGGAGGATGGGGGCAAGGCAGACGAGGGCAGGGAGGGAGTTCCAGGCATGCAGGGCAGCGAGGGAGAAGGGACGAAGGTGGTTGGGGGAGCAGGGGAGGCGTGGGAGGGTGAGGGAGGGGCTGGAAGAGGTGTGGAGTGCTCGAACAGGTGTTCAGAGGAAGATCAGGGAAGAGGTAGGGGGAGCAAGGTTGTGAAGGGCTTTTGTAGGTGAAGACGAAGAGCTTTTGCAGAATACGCTCAGGAAGGGGGAGACAGTGAAGGGAGGAGAGCAGCGGCTACACATGGTCAAAGCGATGGGCAAGGTGGATGATCCTGGCAGCAGCGTTTTGAACAGAGATGAGGGAAGAAAGGTGAGAGCATTTGGCCAGCAAGGAGGAGGTTACAATAATCAAGGCGTGAGATGATTAAGGCGTGGATGAGAGTTTTAGCAGAGGAGACAGACAGAAAAGTGCGAATTTTAGCAATGTTGTGGAGGTAGAAGTGGCAGGATTTGGTCATGGAGTCAATATAGGGTTTGAAGCTGAGGTGCAAGTAGAAGATAAAGCCCAAGCTACGGGCTTGGGGGACAGGAGGATGGAGACCCCCATCAATGGAAATTGACAGGGAAGAGGGAGAGGAAGGATTGGGAGGGAAGATAAGGAGTTCAGTTTTTGCCATGTTCAGTTTGAGTTGGCATTAAGACATCCAGGCAGAGATATCAGAGAGACAGCTGGTGAGACGAGCTTGAACAGAAGGGGAGAGGGAAGGAGTGGAGAGATAGAGTTGAGTGTCATCGGCGTATAGGTGGTATTGGAAACCGTGGGAGGCAATGAGTTAGTCTAGGAATTGGGTATAGATAGAGAAGAGGAGAGGGCCAAGGACAGAGCCTTCGGGAACCCCGACCGAGAGGGGTGGGGAGGAAGAGGGGGAGGAGTTAGGAAGAGATACATTGAAGGAGCGGTCAGAAAGGTAGGAGGAGAACCAGCCGAGGACAGAGTCCCGGAATCCCAGGGATTGAAGCAATTCAAGCAGGAATTAGTGGTCAACAGTGTCAAAGGCAGCAGAAGAGATCAAGGAGGACAAGAATAGAGTAAAGGTGGTTGGATTTAGCCACAAGAAGATCAATGGTGATCTTAGCAAGAGCGGTTTCAGTGGAGTGAAGGGGGCGGAAGCCAGATTGGAGGGCGGTCAAGGTAGGAGTTGGCAGAGAGGAGGTCGAGGCAATGGGAATAGACAACCCATTTAGAAGCAAAAGGGAGGAGCGAGACAGGACAGTAATTAGAGGGTTCATAGGGATCCAGAGTAGACCTTTTGAGGATGGGAGAGACAGTGGCGTGTTTAAAGGCAGAGGGGAAGGAGCTGGAAGAGAGGGAGAGGTTGATGATATGCAGGAGGGGAGTGGTGATGATGGTAGCAATGGAGGTCTGGAGGCAGGAAGGAATGGGGTCCAGGGGGCACATGGAGGCGTTGGAGGAGGAGAGAAGGGTGGCAGGAGGGAAGCAGGGCAGGAGAGAGGTGGGGAGAGAAGGGAGGGGGGGAGTGGTAGGGGCAGGGGATGTGGAAGCAATTTCCAGGTGGATCTTTTCAATCTTAGAGGTGAAGAAGAGAGCAAGATCCTGATTGGAGAGAGAAGAAGGAGGAGGAGGACAGGGGGGTTTGAGAAGGGAGTCGAAGGTGGAAAAGAGGGAGCGAAGGTCCCGGGAGCAGGACTCAATGTGTGAGGCATAGTTCTGCTCTCTAGTGAGGGAGATAGCAGAGTTGAGTGACGAGAGGCAGAATCTGAAGTGGAGAAAGTCAATGTGGTAGTGGGATTAGGGCCAGAGGCGTTCAGCAGCCTGGGTACACAATTGGAGATGGCGAATGGTGGGGGTGAGTCAAGGGCGAGGGTTATGGGAGCGAGCCGGGTGGGAGGAGAGTGGGGCAAGGGAGTCAAGGGTGGAGGCAAGAGAGGAGTTGAAGGCGGAGATGGCAGAATCGGGGGAGGAGGAGGAGGAGAAGACTGAGGGGAGAAGAGGAGAGAGAAAGGAGGCAAAGATCTGGGGCACAATGGCCTGCAAACCATTGAAATAGGAAATAATGGGTTAATTCCTCAGCTGGCATGTATGGCTGGAGCTGCATGGGTGACAATTCTCATTACCTGAAGATTGACATTAGGGTAATGCTCAGCTCAAGGAAATAGAGTGCTGAGCAAGAAGCCACCAACAGAAGCCAAGCCGCCTTTACGGAGAATGTAAAAAAGACTGCCTTACAAAATAAACCACTCTGAAAAGTGGACTTGAAGCAGCTGGTGGGTTTGGCTGCTTTTAGATGAGCGCTGCCTGTTCATGCCTGTAATCATGGTCCCTGTAAAAGTGCTGCGGACAGCATTTAGATGTGCCGTATTTCCGTTTGTGCATTCTTTAAGAGCGCTAATTAAATACCTCAGTATTTAATTAGCACACTTAAAGAATGTACAACTGGAAATATGGCACATCTAGGCATGTCTGAACAGTGTCCATGGCACTTTTACAGGGCGCATGATTACAGGCGCGAGTGGCCAATGCTTGTCTTAAAAGCAGCCTTAGTTTCCCCAAAACTGGTTAACTGGTTGGTATCTTTCCCCAAACCTGGGCAGCGTGGCTGGTTACAATGCCACTGTAGAATAACCTGGATAAAATATTAAAAGGGACATGACTGAGGCTCAGTCATGAGTTAATTCCTTAACTTAATGGTTTGGAACAAAGAACTTCGGCATCCCTTATCACAGCATCCCTTCCAAACAGAGCTGATGTGATGCCTGAGCTACTGAGCAAGACAGGCCTTTGCACTAGAGCTGGTCAATGTTTTCTGATTGTTATTTATTTTGTATTAAAATAGCCATTTTTATTTATTATTATATTTTGCAGAAAAATACTTCCTTTTGAAATGTAATTACTTAGAAATATTTCTTAATCTTGAACTGTCTGTTTTTTCCATGTGGTGTTTATGGAGAGCCAAAGGCCGATCATATTATAAGAATGTGACCTGGAATTAGAAAATATAGGGATCACTTTAACTAGATCTTCATTGAAGAGAATATGGTGTAGTGTAGTTTCATAGAATAGATTCAAGAACATCTACTGCATTTTTGTGCAACTCTTTATATATGCAGGTCGGTGTTCATTAATCTACCAGCATCTCTCCCTTTTAAAATCTGTCCTTAAAACTCCTCTCTGCAGCACTGTCCAAAAAGAATGTGCTAACTAAAGACTGAGTGGAAACAAAATTGATCAAAACAGAAGTAGCCATGTAATCCTATTGCAATCTTTGACCTACTTACAAGTCACCCATAAATCTCAGTGGTGTTTACCGCCTGCTCCTTGGATTATACCTAATATAAGGATAGATGAGGTAGGGATCTTGTTTTGTAGTATATTCGTAAAAACTCACAGTGTTTGGGGACCTGCACAGCAATAAAATGATCTTTTTTTTTGCTTTCATAGAAAGGCTGGTGCTGAAAAAGTGTGATCAAATGAGAGGAACATCCTAGTGACAACAGATAGTGACCTACTTACAGACTCTTTGGAAATAATTCATAAGGTCAAAAGGGTGAATTTTCATTAACCTGACCATTTAGTAAGGTTCAAGATGCCTCGCCTCACTTATATTCAGGGTCACAAAGTTCATTGCCACACATCAGCCTCTGACAAAGTGGGTTCATGATTGGAAGCAGGCTTTAGCACAGCTTGAGAAGCAGAGCTTGAGAAAGCAAATTAGAGGGGCGGTCACACTAAATAATTTAGGGTGCATCTTCCACCCACTGAAGTCAATGACAAAGCTCCCATTGACTTTAATGGCACAAGGTTGTCCTGTTAATGTCACCTCTGGGGGGTGGGGTGGGGGAGATTGAAGTGCAAAGGAACAATTCTTAATAGAAGTTTCTTGATTGTGATTGTGAAATTATTATTATTATTATTATTATTAACAAACATTTATATAGCGCCAGCAGTGTACATGGCACTTTACAAAGTAATAAAATAGACACGGTCCCTGCCCCTAGGGCTTACAATCTGAGAGACAGGAGCTGGGGGAGAGACTTAGGAAGGGGAACAGAGGGAGAGACAAGGGGTCTAACATTCATGAAGATGCGAGGTCTCAAGTGCACGTACTTGGCTTGGTTACGATGAGAATGACAGCAGGCAGGTCCATGTTGCAAGGATAAGGGTAAACCGATCGTAGGTATAGGAATAGTGGCTCAGCAGGATAAAGAGTCAGACAGAGCAGAGCGAAAGAGGTGAGTTTTAAGGAGAGATTTGAAGGTATGAAGGGAGGGGGCAAGGCGGATGTGGACAGGGAGGGAGTTCCAGGCATGGGGGGCAGCAAGTGAGAAGGGACGAAGGCGCTTAGGGGAGCAGGGAAGGCGTGGAAGGGTGAGAGAAGGGACAGAGGAGGAGCGAAGTGCACGGGCTGGAGTATGGAGGGCGATAAGTGCAGAGAGGTAGGGGGGAGCAAGGTTGTGAAGAGCTTTATAGGTGAAGACTAGGAGCTTGTGCAGGATTCGTTCAGGAAGGGGAAGCCAGTGAAGCGAAGAGAGGAGGGGCTGCACATGGTCGAAGCGACTGGCGAGGTAGATGACCCTGGCAGCAGAGTTTTGGACAGAGATGAGGGGAGAAAGGTGAGACCGGGGAAGGCCAGTGAGAAGGAGGTTACAGTAATCGAGGCGAGAGATGACCAGAGCATGAACAAGAGTTTTGGCAGACGAGACAGAGAGAAAAGGGCGAATCTTAGCAATGTTATGGAGGGAGAAGCGACAGGATTTAGCAACAGAGTCAATGTAGGGTTTAAAAGAAAGGGCTGAGTCAAAGATGAAGCCTAGGCTACGGGCTTGGGGGACAGGCAGGATGGTGACTCCATCAATAGTTATTGACAGTGAGGAAGGAGAGGAAGGATGAGGGGGGAAGATAAGGAGTTCAGTTTTAGCCATGTTGAGTTTGAGTTGACGTTGAGACATCCAGGTAGAGATGTCAGAGAGACAGTTGATGAGACGAGCTTGAACAGAGGGAGAGAGAGAGGGAGTAGAGAGATAGAGTTGAGTGTCATCAGCATAGAGGTGGTATTGGAAGCCATGGGAGGCAATGAGTTTGCCTAAGGATGAGGTATAGATCGAGAAGAGGAGAGGGCCAAGAACAGAGCCTTGAGGAACACCAACTGAGAGGGGGAAGGAGGAGGAGGCGGAGTTGGAGAGAGACACATTAAAGGAGCGGTCAGAGAGGTAGGAGGAGAACCAGTTATGGACAGAGCCACAAAAGCCAAGGGAGTGAAGGGAATCCAGCAAGAGTGAGTGGTCAACAGTATCGAAGGCAGCAGAGAGATCAAGGAGGACAAGAATGGAATAGAGACGTTTAGATTTAGCCACCAGAAGATCGTTGGTGATCTTAGCGAGAGCAGTTTCAGTAGAATGAAGGGGGCGGAAGCCAGATTGGAGGGGGTCAAGGGAGGAGTTGGAGGATAGGAAGTCAAGGCAGCGGGAGTAGACAACACGTTCAAGCAGCTTGGAAGCAAAAGGAAGGAGTGAGACAGGACGATAGCTAGAAGGGTCAGAGGGGTCAAGAGTGGACTTTTTGAGAATAGGAGAGACTGTGGCATGTTTGAAGGCAGAAGGGAAAGAGCCAGTAGAGAGGGAGAGGTTGATGATGTGCAGGAAGGAAGGGGCGACAGTGGGAGTAATGGAGGTGAGGAGGCGGGAAGGAATGGGATCAAGGGGGCAAGTGGAAGGGTTGGAGGAGGAGAGCAGAGAGGAGATTTCCTTAAGGGAGGCAGGGGAGAAGGAGGACATGAGAGAAGGAGGGGGAGGAGGGAGAGGGGTGGGAGTGGGAAGAGAGGAGTGGGAAGCGATGTCGAGGCGGATCTTGTCTATCTTGGAGGTGAAGAAGGAGGCAAGATCCTGAGCAGAAAGGGAAGAAGGAGGGGGAGGACAGGGAGGCTTGAGGAGGGAGTCAAAGGTAGAGAACAGGCGGCGAGGGTCCCGAGAACAGGACTCAATGCGGGAGGCATAGTAGTGTTGTCTAGCAAGGGAGATAGCAGAAGTAAGGGTGGAGAGACAGAATTTGAAGTGAAGGAAGTCAGCGTGAGAATGGGATTTGCGCCAGAGTCGTTCAGCAGCACGAGTGCAAGAACGGAGGTGGCGGATACTAGGGGTGAGCCAAGGACGGGGGTTGTGGGAGAAGGCAGGGCGGGAAGAGAGAGGGGCATGGGAGTCAAGTGTGGAGGAGAGAGAGGCGTTGAGAGCAGAGACAGCGGAGTCAGGGGTTATGTAGGGGTTATGTGACTTACTGAAGTGAGAAATGACAATACTTTAAAATATGTGGTTATTCCATTTTAATGAATAGATCCAGTGGTATTTTCCAATTGTGCAATGAAGTTCTGTTAAATGAAGCTAAAGGGTCCTTTAAGAGTTCTTATAAGCACATTTATTTTAAATTTAATTTTGATATGTATGAGATTTAGAAGACACCATTTATACATGGATATTTTTTCAGTTAGTTGCTAGTTTTTAAAAGATACAGTGATCTGTTGAAGCCTTTACTAGCTCTCTGCAGATTAGGGTTGCACCCAATAGACCATCTGAGTATTCGGAAGTACTGAGTACCCAGACTGAGTACTGGTCCGGGTATTTGACCGAACTTCATAACTTTGTCAGAGGACCTGGATTTCGGAACTCAAAACTCTGGACCTAGGAAATCCCCAGAACTCAGAACTTCAGAACTCTTTCCTTTGGTGATTTTAAATTGCACCCACTTTAAAATCTTCTAAAGTGGTTTTGGCACTGAGACTGCGCTTGTGACCTTGTTTGATGACCTTCACTGTGAGCTGTACCAGGGTTGGTCGACCCTGTTGATCCTGTTAGATCTCTCAGCAGCATTTGATACCATTGACCATGAGATGTTGGTGACCCTCTTGCAGGACCGAGCTGGGGTGGGTGGGATTGTACTTGAATGGTTCCATTCCTTTCTGGATGGAAAAACCTCAGCATGTGGTACTGGAGAATTGCTCGTCATCTCCCCTGGACCTCACATATGGAGTCCCACAAGGTTCTATTTTGTCCCCTTTCCTGTTCAATGGGTGCATGCAGCCTTTGAGTGAGGTCATCAGAGGGTTTGGTGTGTGCAGTGTCATCATCCGTAAACTGATGACACCCAGCTTTAAATCTCAATTTCACCTGACCCAGGTCCGGCAGTCTCGGTGAGTATGCAGTGTCTGGCGGCTGTGGGGGACTAGATGAGGGCAAGCCGTCTGAAGCTGAAGCTGATAAGAGGGAGGTGATGCTGGTGGGTGGGGCTGAGGGAGTGGTGGCACCTGTCATTTATGGGGTTTGCCCTCTGTCGGTCCCTCAGGTCTAGTCTGGGAGTGTTCCTCGATTCACAGCTCCACCTGGATGTCTAGGTGGTGGCTTTGGCGAGGGGCATGTTCTGCCAATTACATCTGGTGTGATGGCTTCTGCTGTACATTTTGGATTCGGACCTGACCATCATCATCCATGCTTTCATCACCTCGAGACTAGACTATTGCAAGGCACTCTACGTGGGGCTGCCCATAGTGACGGTCCAGAGACTGCAGGTGGTAAAGAACACAGTGGCCTGTCTCCTTGCATGGATGGGTTGCCATGAGCACATTAACACCAGTGCTCTGTTCTTTGCAGTGCCTGCCTATAGTCTTTCGGGCCCGATTCAAGGTGTTGGTATTGACCTATAAAGCAGTACATGGCTCGGGCCCTGCCTACCTGCAGGACCGGCTCATCCTCCGGGACCTGGATCGGCCCCTGCAGTCTTCCAGGAGTGCCCGTCTCAAAGTCCCCGAAGTGTCTCGGGGGGGCGACTATGGAGAGCACATTTTTGGTGGCTGCACCTCAACTGTGGAACTCCTTCCTGTTGGAGGTCCACTTTGTCCCTGGACCTTCTCTCTCTTCCGAAGACAATGTAAGACCTGACTGTTCCACCTGACTTTTGCTCAGGGAGATGGGTGATCGGTTGTGGGGAGAGATTTCAGGTCCAGTTTGGGGTTTTGGTTTTTTAATGTAATTTTTGTATTTTTATTGATATATATATATATATATATATATATATATATATATACATTTATATGTATTTTAAATTGTGTTGTGACCCACCCTGTTGGAAGTCCGCTTGACCTCAGACAATGTAAGACAATGTAAGACTGTCTGTTCCATCAGGCTTTTGGTGAGGGAGACAGGTGATGGGTGGGGGTGGGAAGAGGGAGGAAGAGTTTCAGCTCCACTTTGGGGTTTTATGAACCGCACTGAGAATCTGTGGCAGGTGGGGGTGGCTATAGAAATCAAATGAAATAAATAAAAATAAATCATGCCAAGCATTGCCCAGAAAAACAGGCTAGCAAGAGTGAGACAATCACTCAAGAAGTCAAGCCAAATTAGTGCAACTGCATGCAGAAATAATAATTTTTAAAAAGCCAGCATTACCCACAGCATGGCCCACCATCAGCAGTGAGTGCACCCACTTTAAAATCATTATGCCAACCAAGCCGTGCCCAGAAAACCAGGCTAGCAAGAGTGGGACAATTCCTCAGGAACACAAACCCACAAAAGTACAAGCGCGAGCATAAATCTCCCCCAAAAGCCTGCCCAGCAGACATAATAACAATACCCACAAGAAAGAAACCAGACATTCACCTTCCCCCCCCACCACAAATTCTCCATTGTGCCTGCCCAGTGCCCACCTATGCAAGGCAACCCCTCTCCCCACACACAATATTATTTTAACCAAAAAGAAAGTATATCTTGCCCAGTGGTCAGTCACAACTTGGCAAAGTCGAACCCACAGACAAAGTACAATCACAGTGCCCACAAAAACCACAGCAAATGTGATCCCTCTCTGGCCTCTAGGGTGGTGCTAAGTACTTGCCAACAGGCAGTGCAAGCAGCAGCAGCACCCACACTTTAAGTATATTTAACACTGGTGGCAGCCCCCGGCATTGCCCCTAGTATATGGACAGGACAGGCCAGGGGAAGTGGAGTTTGGTAGATCCCTTTGGCCACCATGGTGCCAAGCAGTGAAAGCAGCAGGCAGAAGTGGCACCCGCTTATTAAGGCATGGCATTAGTGTGGCACTGGTAACTTGGACAGTCAAGGCCAGGGGAAGTGGAGCAAGGCAGAGATCCCTCTGGCCTCCATGGGGCCAGGCAGCAGCATTGTGGCACCCACTTATTTTGTTTTAAAAAATCATGGCACCCTATAGACATGCCAGGAGAGGCACCCCTCCCACCCCAAGTCAATTATTTACAGATCAGTAGAGTAGCTCACACAGCCAAATTCAGTAGAGAATGGGAAATGGCTGTACAACCACTTTTATTTTGCCCCTACCAGTCAATCAAAACTTGCCATCTGGCTTGTCCATCACTCAACTTTCCCCTCCCTCACCCCCCTCCTACCAAATATTTTGTTTTAGGAAATATTTAGGAAACATTTTGTTTCCTAGCTCAGAGAAGCTAGGGAGTCAACCGTCTGGATCATTCCGGTCACACGCACAATGGCGTCAGCACTTGATGGAGGCTTCCGAAGTTTTCCAAAGTTTTCCACCTTGGTACTTGGAACTTCTGATTACAGAAATTCGGAACAAGACTGGAATCCCTGGTGGATTCCGAAGTTTTCTGAGGACCAAGTTTCAGCTCTACTACAGATAGATTTATGAGACAGCGGGCATTTTTACACACACATTAAAGTTCCGGATTTTTCAATCTTCTGGGTTTACAAGTCCACAAGTAAGTTCCTGGATGCATTTTTCACACACACACACACACACTGCCCTGAGACAGTTCCTGGATGCACTCTTCACACAAACACTGCCCTGAGGCAGCCTAAAGTAGCCGCAGCTGTAGACATGAGGGACTGCCATGGAAACCAAGTGACCGCAGCTGCCTGGAGCAAATCAGTTAACCAGAACTTTTTAAACACAAAGATTCTGAGAGAAGTTCTATGCAGAAGTTCAAAGAACAGGATGTTTAAGATCTGGGTGAGTGATTTAGACACACAGAAAGTTCAGGATGTAACAGCAAACATGCAGGAGAAATGTGTGTGTAAAAACACCCAAAGTGATCTTTCTGAGTTTTAAAGAGCAGGACTTTCAAATAATAGTATGAAGAACGTTATGTTCTCCAAAATATCAACTCTTCCCCCATTTAAATAGTGAGATCTGGTATGATCCTTCCTTCCTGTGTGTGTTTCTGCACTGACAATCATTTGAGCCTCTTAGAGATATTTGATATATAGTACTACTGGCAATTCTGCTATGCCTGCCTTTTGAGGTACCTTCAGATGCCACTGCAACACATGCACAGGCTTCCCCTGAAGTTCTACGGAATTGCCTGGGGATTATCATGATGCAGCAATTTTTGTGATTTTAAAAACAGATCTACCAACTTTTAACTAGGGATGCACTGAATAATTTTCTAACAAAATAGTGAATGTTTCTGAGGTTCTGAGTACCAAGGCCGAGTTTTCATCCACCACTTAGAACCATTACCGAGGACTCAGAAATCGGAACTCAGAACCACAGAACTTGGAAAATCTCAGAACTCAGAACCTTAAAACTCAGAATTATGACACTCCGCACCCCAGAAAAACACATGGTGCCCCATTGCCCCCTTGTCTTATGTCCCTAGACAATCTCTGTGGTGTGCCCCACACGCGCACAGCACAGAACCTGGTGCCTGTCAACAGGCAGTTCCACAAAGAAACCAGATGCAACCTGACGCCTGAAAAACCACACCATAACTAGCAAGTATGGCCCCTTAGCCCCAGATCCCTATTCAAACTCTGTGGTATGCCCCACACTCCCAGCACAGCATCTGGTGCCTGCCAGCAGGCAGATCCACAAATACAACCATGCCAAAAACACACCATAATCAGCAAGCATGTCTCCTTTCCCCATGCCCATATATGCAAGCTGTATTGTGGGTGGATGGTACTGGTGCCCCAGAGCACATGGTCCCTGCCCTGCGTACAGGCAGATCTAAAAGCCCCCCCAAAATACAACATAATGCCCAAGCACACGCTATGCCCAAGCACTTACTTTAAAATATAAAAAGCAGGGTGTAGTAAACCCCAGCATTGCCACTATGACCAGAGCGCCCACACACACCCCTTTAAAATTAATGTTGTGTGTGAAAATGAGGAGTCGTAACTATTTACATAGAAGAGCACTGTGGCATACAGCCAGGGTGAGTTCACCACACTCACCAAAGAGAATGAATAATTCCCAAATGCCACTTTTTCTTTGCCCCTGGCAACCAATCAAAAACTGTCCTGTGCTTGTCCGCCCCCCCCCCTCCATCTGTCCCCTTCCATTATTCCCTTGCCTACCAAATAAGGCACTAAATTTCATTTTCCCAGCTCAGTGACGATAAGGGGTGGGTCACTCAGGTCCCAACGTCTTGCCAAACACACAGCAGGAGCTGCACAGACAAACACTCGATTGGTTAGGCTACTGTAACGCGCTCTACATGGGGCTACCTATGGTGACGGCCCGAAAGCTGCAGCTGGTGCAGAATGCGGCGGCCCGGCTCCTGGTGGGGCTGGGCTGCCGAGAGCACATTACACCAGTGCTCCGGTCTCTGCGCTGGCTGCCAATAGTCTTCCGGGTCCGATTCAAAGTGTTGGTTTTGACCTATAAAGCCTTACACGGTCTGGGCCCTGCCTATTTGCGAGACCACCTCACCTCCCGGGTTCTGGACCAGCCCCTGCGGTCATCTGGAGGTGCCCTGTTGGAGGTCCCTCGGGTTTCCCGGGGGGCCACGCAGGACAGGGCGTTCTCGGTGGCTGCACCGTGCCTTTGGAACTCCCTCCCGGTGGGGGCTCATCTGGTCCCAGACCTCCCAGGTTTCCGTAGGAGTTGTAAGACCTGGCTGTTCCATCAGGCGTTTGGAGAGGGAGAAGGGTGAGGGTGGTGGGTGTTAAGGTTTTTTTTCTCCCCATTTTTATTGTTTGTTTTGCTATTTAATGTTTTTATATATTTTATATTGTATTTTATTGATTTTGTTAGCCACCCTGGGCTGCCTGTGGCAGGAGGGGTGGGGTATACATTTTTTAAACAACTAACTAAATAAATAAGTCGAGTACCAGACCTGTTCCTCGGAACTCAAGGTTCCAACTCGAGTGCTGTGATCCTCAGTAGAGTCCGAATAAATCTGAAGATGGAATTGCAGCACTACTTGCAATCCCAAGATATTCTGTGGTAGAAGAAGTACCACATACATTTATGTTGTGCTGCTACCGTGGATGACCCTGGGGTTAACAACTAGTATATCTGCTGATACATCATGGAAATCACCATTGTGTGGTAAACCTGTAGTGACACTGTCATGTTTCCATAGGAGCCCATGGGGAAGTTCTTGTGACATCTCAAAGATCCCTTAATCTGGCATCACCTTTAGACCCACCATCTCTTGATCCAGGTTGCTACAGAGCTAGACTAGTGATCAATGTGACTTTGTACAGTAGCCAACCCGCAAACACATGCCCTTGAATGAAGTTCTAAGTGGATCTTAATCTTTCTGAGCTTCAGTGGGCTCATCATATGAAGAATAACTAATATCTTTTGGCAAGATTTATTATTTTAAAAAGGACGGAAGGTGGCACTTGGGGTGAACAATGCCACTAGTTAAAAGGCAAGGATTTCACCAATAGTGCAATTTCTGAGTCTTTTAATGAAGTGTCAATTAAAATACTCACTTAAGGATTTATCAGAAACTATAAATGTTTTCGTGGGTGTTTTTTCCCCCCAAATTCTTCTTCTAGCTTCCTGTCTGGTGTCCAATTTTGATAGCATCTATTTTACTACTCTTTGGTAGTGATAGCACAGTAAAAGTGAATGAACCTGTGTAAAATCCTTGTGACCCTGACAATCGCCTTTATTGTGGGAGCCTAGTAAATAGCTTCAGATATATCTGCTGTCTCAGATGTTGGGGACAACGTTGTGAAATTCCTTTAAGACATTGTGTGGATGGACTTATGTCAAAACTGATCACAAGGTGAGCATGTTCCTAGACAGTTTAAGTGTCATAGCCTGGCTGGTAAGAATCACTGTTGTCATAAAACATTTTTGGCATGTGAAAAAGAAGTGCCTGAAGAATACAAATGAGGCATTTTCAGGAAACCAAACAAACAAGGGAACAAAAGTAGCACAAAGAACAATCCAAAACAAAAAAAGAATTGGCTACTACAAGAATGTTAACACTCCTAAAATATATTTTAAAAATGTACCATGTAATATCAAATTGTCAATTTACATGTACAAAAAGCACAATATCATCACAAATTCAAAATCACTCATGAATATGACCCTATGCATTTTGGGCTGAATTGCCCTTCCTCAGGGGTGTGTAGTCAAGTCTAAAAAATAATAATAAATAGTCAAGTCTAAATAATAATAATAAATTACAATTCAAGAGCAACATTAGAAATAAAATCCAAGAGCAATTCAAGAGCAGCTTAGAAATAAGAAAATCAGTGAACCATTAGTTAATCATTTTTTAATGCGTGGACATAATGTTTCTGATTTTCTTTTTTTGGCTGTTGAGACTATAGATTACAAGGTGAGAGATAAAGGCACTGCGCTTTTGAGAAAAGAAGCACAGTGGATCTTTAGACTGAACACTGTTACCCATTTTGAACTTAATGAGGAATTGGACTTTAGCTGTTTTCTCTGATGAGTCTCTTCACAGCTCGAGCTTCTTAAGCTTTAGATACACATTTCAGTCAGGAGACTGGGACCTACATAAGAGAGGCGCCCACTTGCTACCTTGGTTGGAGCACATAATAGTGATTCACGATAGTGTTGGATAAAGCTTGTGACTTGTATTATTAGTAATTCTTATTATAATATTTTTTTGAATAGCAAGATAGAACTGTCATAATATAATCAGTGGGTGTTTGACAACCCAGCCTTTTTTGGTTAGGTTTGTCTGCCAGTTGGAATAGAGTTTAATGTATCCTCAGAGTACATATGTCTCTCCCTCGCCCTTCTTTTTCTAATCGGGGACTTGGTAACAGTTTTAACTTTTGTGCACAGAGTTATGCTTGGAGTGGGATCTTCCCCCCCCCCCCCGCTTTTTTGCAAGGAAATAATATGATGGGCTTTTAAATTTTGAATTATAATCATATGCATTAGAGGTGTACATCAGGGCCCTATGCCGTTTTTCGTTATCGTTGTCATTATTAAAAAATGTCATTAACGTTAATGACAATGCCGTTTTCTTCTTTTTCTTGTTAATGGTATAGTTATTGTTATTGATAACATCGGTATCGATACCCGTGTGCAAACGAAGTTCTCGCGATACCAAAAGATCTCGTGATACCAGTAGCGATACTTGATAGGCTGATACTTGATAGACGGTGCTGTGTCTGGTGTGGTGTGTGGTTGACTGACTGTGTGTGACTACTGGCAAGCGTGTGTGGCCTAGGGTCTTGTGTGTGTTGTGTTGTGTGATATTTGATAGGCTGCGCTGTGTCTGATGTGGTATGTGGTTCACTGACTGTGTGGCTAGTGTGTGGGTCTTGTGTGTGTTGTGTTGTGTGATGGCAGGAAGGAAAGCGCAGATGAAGAAGAAGGTGAAGATGGAGGTGGAGGAAGTCAAGGAGGATGGACCATCCAGCCAGGTGTTGGAGGCGGGCTCCTCTTCCAAAGAAGAGGAGGGCAGCAAAGGTGCCACTGCCAGGTTTGTAAGATGTATTTATTTATTTATTTATTGTTCCATAGAACTTTGATGAGGGATGGTAGAAGTTAGAATACCATCCTCTAGAGTGAACTGGCAGGCGTGAGAGAAAGTGGGTGGATGGGTTGGCAGCAGTCAGGCATGAGCATGCAACAGCACCCCAAGACACTGCAGGGTCTAAACCTGCAGACAGCACCCCCTAGGTGAAGTGGAGGATGTGGGTGGGAGACAGGGAAAGAGGCAAGGAGGCAGCAGCACCGTACCCATCCAGTTGGAGTGGGAGAATGAGGTATTGGGCTGGGAGGAAGGACTGGAGGGGAGGCATCACATGATTGCACAATATTATGTAGGTGCTATGTGTTCTTGCTTCAGAGAGGGTGAATCATCACCAGATGATGGCAGCCAAGAAGACAGGCTGAAGAAGAGCTGGGTAAAAAGGTCTACTATTTGGGAGCATTTCTTTCCTGACAAAGGGGACTATGCTCAATGCAAGGTAAGCCAGGGGGCAGGAACAACAGGGAATGGATTGGCAGAGATTGGCCACTGGCCAGCCACTTGTGGAGAGTGAGAAGAGACAGGATGCTGGCAGGGCTTTATAGACCATTGGTCTGACCCAGTATGGCACTACTTATGTTCCAATCTTCTTATGTTTTTAAGATCTGTGACAAAGAGATAAAAAGAGGAGACAAGGAGACCACATCGGGGCTGATTGCTCACATAAGGAACCTTCACCGTGTGGCCCTGGTGCTGAAGGCCCGGAAGCGGGGCGCCTCTGCTGGTGCCACCGCCAGCAGCAGACAGCGAGGGAGGTTCCATCACCGTCCTTCCCCCTCCAGGTCTCCTATTCATTCTTCTGAGTCCCCAAACTCTGAGGCAGCAGAGCAAGTAGAGGAGGCAGAGTCCCCTGCATTCTGGGCAGCGGAAGAAAAGGAGAACCAGGCACGGCAATGGTGGTGTGGAAGGGCATGATGGAGGGAGCTCTTGAGGTGGCAAGGAGGCATGGGGCAGAGGTCCCCGATGTCCAACCTCTTGTATGTGGTGGACGGTCCTCCCAATCTTCTCCCCATATTCCAGGGGTGGATGAGAAAGAGGACTAAATTTTGAACATAGTTTGTTGTTTTGTATTTTCATAGTTACAACTGTTTGTTTAGTAAACATTTTTGTTATATTTTACCAGCTGATTTTGACTTGTTTCTCTGTGGGTGTGCCAGAGAGCGAGGGCAGCGGACAGCAGGCGGTGGTGGGTGGCATCTGATGAGACATGCCAGGGTCTCAACTTGCAGACAGCGCCCCAGGAAGGGCAGTATTTGCACATGTGTTATGTTATGGTCTGCCAAAGAGAGAGGGGCACTTTCAGCAGTAACAGTGGGCATCAGCGGGTGGCAGAGGAGGAGGTGGGCAGGTTGCTGCATTGTAAACAAGGTTCTTCACACTGACTCTGATCATTCTCACCACATGACCTACACTTCTATCCCCACGTGGAATTGTCTCATAGTCATAGAGAGGGTAGGAGGAAACTGTCATTCTTCAAGGGAGAGTGATTTTTATCCTAGAGAGGAGCTTGAGGCCATCAGGCATGCCATGGTGGGTAGGGGTGAAATGGCAAGCGGCAGCCTCAGCTTTTTTTGTCAAACATGTCTAGTCCAACACCACCTTCATGTACATGGCAACAAACCCCGCTGAAGCAGCGGCACTTACTGGTTTTCTCCCGCTTTCTGCTGAAGCATATTGCTGTTCTCCTTTTTGAAAGTTTCAGAGACTCTTGTGGACTTCTGTGAACTGTTGCAAACCTTCGGGAACTTCCGTATAATTTTGTAAAATTATGTAAATTGCCGTGAACTTCCATGGGACAACTAACGAAAAATGTCATAAATGTCGCTAAAACTGCCTTAACTGCCATAAATAGCTGTGAACTATCGTAAATCCCGTAAAAGTTACATACACTTCCATAAATGCTATAAACTTCCGCAAACTACCATAATATTTTGAAAACTGCCATCAATTGCCATGAAGTATCATAAATTGCTGTTCGTTGCCATTGGCCCTGTAGCAGACAAGCCAAAAAAGTGGCAGCCCAAAGCAGAATGGCAAACAATGCTGCCACTTCAGGCCTAATGGTGGGCAAATGGGCATGAGCAGCAGGTTGCTCCCTCATAAACAAGGTTCTTTGTGCTGGCTCTGATCATTCTCGCCATGTCACCCGTACTCCCATCCCCACATGGAATTGTCTCATAGTTCTAGAGAGGGTTGGAAGGAACTGTGTGGGGGATGCCGGAGAGAGAGAGGCTCTCTGGCATCAGGTGGCAGTGGGCAGCATGGGAGAGGAGAGAGAGGCTCTCTGGCATCAGGTGGCGGTAGGCGGCATTGGAGGAGTGGGGACTAGGCAGGCAAGTGGCAGCTTTGCAGGAGCAGTAGTAATGGCAGCAGCAGCAGCAGGGCATGTTTCTGTGAGGGGACGTTAGACAGAGGGGGGAACCCTCTGGCAGCGGGAGGCATCAGAGGAGCAGGCCACCGGGTGGGAGCCTTGCATAAGTGGCAGCAGCTGCAGCAGAAGCAGGACAAGAACTGTGGTATCATTGGGAGCAACTTGCAGACAGTGCCCCAGGTGGAGCGGCCAGGGCTAATTTATGTGTTTGGGTGCCAGAGAGAGAGAGAGAGACTCTCTCTCCGGCAGTGGGCAACAGCAGATGCCATTTATACTAGATGATTCCTGGGACTGGAGTGGCTTCTTCTGGATGCAGTGGAATGACAGCCTCCTGTGACTGGAACTAGGACCCCAGAATCCTGATGATGGTTCCTGGTACTGGAATGGTTGCTTCTGAATGCAGTGGAATGATGGCCCCAGAACCTTGATGATGGTTCTTGGAACTGGAATAGTTGCTTCTGGATGCAGTGGAATGAGCGTGGGTGGCAGCAGCAGCAGGGCACGTTTCTGTGTTGGGGGGTGCCAGAGAGAGGGGGGCTCTCTGTAAGCATTTGTAGTCATTTGGAAGCCCTCCGAGCAGCAGGGCGTTGTCTTCAGGTTGCACAGATTGCCCCATAGGGGGATGCCTTGGGAAGCCCCTGAGTGGTGGGGCGTCTTCTTCAGATCGCAAATAGATGACCCCAGGGGGGGCCACCTTGGGAAGCTGAGGTGACATATGATACTAGGATACTGGTTTCGCTTGCTGTTGGTGGTAGTCATTTAGAAGCCCCCAAGTGGTGGGGTATCAGAGAGGGGAGCCTTGGGAAGTCCCCGATTGATTGCCCCATGGTGAGCAGGGCATAGAAGAAAGACATAATTAGTGTGTGGATTGGCAGGGCCCCAATTCTTCCATGGAATTTTAAAAAAAAATCCGCATGGTCAGGTCCCAATTCTGCGCCTCAGCGCGATTTACCATGGGGAGGCAGGGCTTGCCTCCTCCCCCCCCCCGCACTGGTCAAACCCTCGGGGCTTTCCCTTCCCAGCTGCTGGGGCTTACTTGCCTCCCCCTGCCTTCCCCTTTCCAGTTTAGAAAATGAATTGCCTTACTAGTGATGGCGGCAGCAGCTGCTCCATCCAGCGCGCTCATACTTCCTGGCCCCTCCCGACGGGGTCTCTCAGGGCAACGCAACCTGATTACATCATCCGGCTTCATCGCCCTGAGAGACCCCATGGGGAGGGGCCAGGAAGTACGAGCGCGCTAGATGGAGCAGCAGCTGCTGCCGTCACTGGTAAGTTAATTAATTATCTAAACTGGGAAGGGGGAGGCAAGCCCTGGCGGCTGGGGAGGGGAAGCCCTGAGGGTTTGTTCATTCCCCTCCCCCCATGGAATCTCCTGCCCCGCATCTCCCCAGCGCAGGCTAGAAATTCTGCGCTGGGGTAAGCGGGGCAGGAGATTCTGCGGAGGAGGGGAATTATGCGGGAAATCTGCGAATCGCAGACCCGCATTTCCCTTAGGGCCCTGGTGAATGGACACAGTTCATTCAGTCATTCCGATAGGTGGTGGTTCAGGGGGGCAGGCACATATGTTTCCATCTCATTCTGGTGGGTTTGCTGCTGGATGTGAGCATTGAGCATGAGCTCAGATGAGCTCTCTCTCTGGTTCTGGAAGGTGGCAACTTAAGCAGGATGCACCTCTCTCTCTCTCGTTCTTGCAGCGGGGACTTCTCTGTCTCTCTCTCTGTCTCTCTAGTCATGTACGGTGGGTGACAGCATGGGCAGGAGTATGTCTCCCTCTCTCTCTCTTATTCTATTAGTGGGGAGTCTCTCCCTCCCTCCCAAGTGTGCATCCACCCTCACTATGGCTCCATGGCCAGGTCAGGGAAACCCAGCAATGGCAGGTTAACCTTCAGGAACAGGAGCTTCTCCACCAACCCAGCCTCGAACGGTGGAGACTCGCGATGTCCCTCACCACCGAAAACACCCATTCACTGGGCATGCTGATTGGTGGGCAGGACAGTAGTTCCTGTGCCACCCTGGTCAGAGCCTGCCACATTTTCCCCTTTTCTGCCCAGTACAGAAGGGGATTGCTGCTGGAATCCACAACCGACTCCTTGAGATATTTTGCCACTGCCCACTCTGCAGGGTCAGGCTCCTGCTCCCTCTGCCTGCTGCTGCTGCCAGCCTCCTCCCCAGTTGCTTTAACCAATGCTGCCTGCCCTGGGGTGGTCCACTCAGTGCGGTTGATGGCCAAGGAGCTGCTAATGCTGCTGCTGTTGCTGCTGGGGGTGCTCTCCACCCTCCTGCTGCTGAAGCTTTGCCCCTCCTGGCTGTCCTGCTGCTGCTGCCACTGTCTGACCCTCTCGACTGCCTGCACTCTCTCCACCAGAGCATGCTTCCTCAGGATGAAGTCTGCCATGCGAGCTGCCACACTCGCCTTCATCCTGGGGTCCAACATGGTGGATATTACATATACCTCTTTATGGATAAGAGGGTCAAACTGCCTGATCAGCCCCTCCAACTTTTGTACCAGGGCCCCCACCTTTGGTATAAGCTGCTGCTCCTCGTCCACTCCTCCAGCCCTAGTGGCCTTTCCATCCTGATATTCCCCTTTGAAGCTACCTCATGCAGGACCCACCTCTGCTCCACCAGACACTCCATCATGTGATAGGTGGAGTTCCACCTGGTGCTCACATCCTGCATGAGGCAGTGCTCCTGCACCCCCATCTCCAGCTGCTTCTCCCTCAAGAGGTGACCACCCTCCACACTCTTGTCAAAGTACCTAGTAATCTTCCTACCCTTCTCAATTAACAGGATAAGGGGGCTGCTGGTGAGCTCTGCTGCCCTCTCCCCCAGGCCCAGGGCATCCCTCACCACCAGATGAAGGGTGTGGGCAGTGCAGGGGATGTGCTGGAACCCACTTTTCAGCATTGCCCTCTTCATATTCTCACAGCATTACTAGTTACCACAAACCCCCTGGCGAATGGGGCTTCCTCCATTAGACACACCCCCACCATGGTGTCCAAGGCATCCCTTATGTTTACAGCAGTGTGGCTCACATCAAAGACCTGGGCATGAAGCAGGGCCCACCTGTACCCTGCCCCCTCACCCATGACACCTGCTGCTCCTCCTCCAGCCACCTGCAGCTGCCACCAGAACTGCCAGGGCCAGGTAGGTATGTTGTGCATTTCGGCTGCTCCAAATGTCTGTGGTGAAATTCATAACTGCCTCACCTGCCCTGGCCAGTTGCTCCCTCACCCACTCCCTGACTTCCTGGTATAGGAAGGGCACCACCTAGCTACAGGTTCTTGAGGCTATCTTCTGGATTCCTTCTTCTTGCTTTCAGCCCTGGGTGGGCAGAGGCAGGAGGGGGAGGGGAAGGAACCAACATTGTAGCTAGTAGACAGCAGCTCTCTTTCAGTCCTCTCTGGTAGAGGTGTGCACCAGAGGCCCATGTCATTTTTGTTTTTTCTTTTCGTTATTTAAATCTGTAATTTTCATTTTCATAAAAAAAAATTTTTAAATAGTTTTTGCTTTTGTTTTTGTTTTCCATTGGTTTCAATGGAAAACACATTTTCGGCTGTACCTTGTTTGTTTTTTGTTATGTTTTTGTTATGTTTGGATGAGGTTTTCTGGACCCCTATCAATCAGGGTTTCGGCCCGGCCATGGTACAGAGATGGCGTTGGTGGCCTTGGTAGATGATCTCCGCTGGGAGATGGACGCAGGACGTTCGACATTACTGGTCCTGCTCGATCTCTCGGCCGTGTTTGATACAGTGGACCATGGGCTGCTGTTGAGACGGTTGCATGACCTGGGGGGTCTGGATGGAACCACCCTTGGTTGGTTCCAGTCATTCCTCTCAGGGAGGACCCAGCGGGTTGTCTTGGGAGCAGAAACATCTAGCGCCCGGGCCCTGGACTGTGGCATTCTGTAAGGTTCAATCTTGTCTCCTTCATTATTTAATGTATTTATGCAGCCCTTGGGGGAGATCATGAGAGGGTTTGGTGTGCGCTGTCACCAATACACTGATGATACCCAGCTTTACCTTTCTTTTTCAGCTGACCCAGGCCCTGCTGTCTCCATGATATCTCAGTGTTTGGAGGCCATGGCGAGCTTATGGCAGAGCACTCAATCCCGATAAGATGGAGGTGATGGTGGTGGGCTGGGCAGGGGAGATGTTGCCCCCTCTTGTGGAGGGGGTGCGCCCCTCCGTGGCCCAGCAGGTTCGGAGTCTGGGGGTATTATTGGATGTGGGTCTCCATCTAGATCGGCAGGTGGATGTGGTGGCGAAGGCGGCTTTCCGCCAGCTGTATCTGGTGCGGAGGCTGTGCCCCTATATCTCCAGACCCGACCTGGCCACTGATCGGGTCTGATCCATGTCTTCATCACCTCAAGGGTGGACTACTGCAATACGCTCTACATGGGGCTTCCCTTGATGCTGGCCCGGAGATTGCAGCTAGTGCAGAATGCGACGGCCCATCTCCTAACAGGGATGGGCCAACGAGAGCACATAACACCGCTGCTCCGTGCGCTTCACTATCTGCCTGTAATGTGCCAAGCCAGGTTCAAGGTATGGCCATTTATCTATAAGGCCCAGTACGGTCTTGGACCTGGATACCTCAGGGACCACCTCATCCTCCGTGACTCAGGACGGACTCTCCAGTCCACCGGAGGTGCCTTCTTGGAGGTCCCCCGCGTAAAGCGGGGGGCTACAATGGAGAGGGTATTCTCAGTGGCTGGGCACCGGCTGTGGAACTCCCTCCCAGAGGAATCACGACTGGCCCGGAATCTGCTGGTCTTCCATCGGGCCTACAGGACATGGCTGTTCTCCCAGGCCTTCGGAGGCGGGGAGGGTGGACTACATTTTTGTATGGGGGTATTTTAAAAGTGTTTTATGTGTGTGGATTTTTATATTGTTTATTTTATGTTGGAAGCCGCCCTGAGATGCCGTAAGTATAGGGGGATGGCATATAAATGGAAATAAATAAATGTGTGTGTGTGTGTGTGTGTATATACATACACACACACTGGTTTTATATATATATATATATATATATATAAAACCAGTTCAGTTGTGCCCCTATAATCAGTTCACACTGCCCACCTCGATATAATCAATTTGTTCCCCCGCCCCAATATAATCAATTCACACTGCCTGCCACCCGTAATCACTTAATTTGTGCCCCCATGGCAGCGTGAATTGATTATAGGTGGGCGGAGGTGCAAATGAACTGGTTATGAGGTGTCTTACTATTAAAGATAGTATTCCTGTTAGCAATAACTTCATTAAGAAGAGTTAGTGAAATAGCAACCATAATAATCTCAGAATCATATTTGCAGATTTTCCAAGATAGAATAGATATTGCTTTACATCCTAAATTCCTAATTAGGTAATATAAGTAAGACAGTTGTGCGAAGGTGGCCCTTTTTACATGGGCCTCTCCCACCCATGAACATGCAGATTTCTGTGTTTTCATGGGTGGGGGAGCCCCGTGTGAACTAGGTGGTACACACACCCATGATAAGTGGGAGTGCATGTGTGCCCACCTAACACGCATCCCCACTCACCCTCCTCTCGTCCCCACACCCGGAGCAACTGGGGGAAACAGCAGTTACTCCATGGGTGTGGATAAGTGGGGGGTGAGTGGGGATGCGTGTGTGGCCGTGTGCTTGCCCTGCCCACACACTGGCATTCTCCCCATGGACCCCCCGCATCCAGCAGAGCCATGTAAAATGGCCTGTGAGGAGCCACCTGAAGAAGGTTTCTGCCTTGTAAACCAGGTTCTTTGAGATGGGTCCAAACATTCTCACAACACCCACCCTTCCAGCTCTGCATGGAATTTTCTTATATTCCTAGAGAGGGTTGGAAGTAACTGTTGTTCTGAGGGGGCAGAGTTCTTTTTATACTAGAGGAGCTTGAGACCATCATGTGGTCTATTATTTGACTATGGTGAGCATGCACAACCCAGTTCTGAGAATATTAGGAGCCATCTGGAAGAACCTTCTTTACAAGGTAACAACCTTCTGATCACTCACATGTGGAGAAGTTGTTTGTAAACAAACAGCTTTATCTCCCAGTCCTATCTGTCCGCTGCTGCTCCTGCTGCTGCTGCAGCGCTACTAGGAGGCAGAGGTAGGTGAGGGATGGGGGCTGTAGCCAGAGAAGGGAGGCAGAAGAACTTATAGGGAGAGAAGCTGGCTGCATCCTGCCTCCCAGCTAAGCAAGCCGGGGTCCCACCTGGCCGCAGGGCCATGTGGCACATGTCTGGGGCCGGCCATGCCAATTTTATATGCCTGAACAGCATATGCAGAGAAGGTGTTTATGCCAGGGATTCTCTTACGTGTCACTGTGGTATAAGATCAGTTTGTGATGCCAAATGACTAGCAGAAATGTCATCCAAACATCCTCATTCTGTGCTGTGACCATCCCAACATCTCTTCCCCACTTGTTACTGGGAATTCGGAAGCATCTGTTTAAGAAAGAACCAATAGAGATTCTCTTATGTCCTCTGTCACAGTGCTGCAGGATTTGATTGTGATGATAATTGGACAGCCTGGATGTGTAAACTATGTCTCCTGATTGCTGGGATGCTATCCCCAAAGTCCCAGTTAGGTCCCTTCTATGCCCGCCTGAGATCCGCCCCCTATGCCCACCTTAAAGCCACTACCAATTGGTCCTGTAAAGCTGGAAGCATGCCACAATTGGCCAGTGAATGTGTCTATCAGTCTTTTGGGTTGCTCCAAATCCTCCCTCCTACAGCCTCCCTCCCCCTTCCATGCCAGGTGCCTGACTCTGACTGGCACTAAATGTTTTTCTATTTGTTTGAATAATGGTCTCGAAGGGGACAACATCAATTGCTTATAAAATTGGTCCTTTTATCAAATTGTCTTTTAATTTGGCGGAGATGCCAAATGCCTTTTAAACAGGATAGGATATACAAATGTTACAGCTAGAAATGTATTTTCAAGTTAATGTCTTATACCATCAGGACCTTTTATCCAATCTTTCTGAAAATTGGCAGGTGTGTTAAGTATGTGGAGGGGCATAATATTCACAGGTTTCATGCAAAGTGGATGGAAGATAAAGAAGTTGTAGCCATGAATGTGTATGGATCTTTTCTAAAAATCACAACATTCAATTGCATCTAAAATTGGTTTCCTCTATCTAATAGTTTCAAAAATTGGTACACATAGCACCCTCCATTTGGGGGTACAATCCTTCAAAATGGTGGTTAGAGGGAGGGGGGAGGGTATCCTGGTGACTGACCCTTGTGGCAGCAGGGGGAGCATTGGGAGGGTTATTGGTGGGGAGGGGGTGGAACCCGACCCCTGTGAGAGAGGGAAGTTGGGTGGTGGTGGTGGGGGGCTATGGTCCCAAATGGCCCCTGGTGGCAGCAGGATGGCTGGGGACATGGTAGGGAGGTTTTTTTTGGGGGGGAAGGCCACAGGGCAAGCAGCAAGGTTTGGGGAGCCAGGAATTGGTGGACGGAGGGGAGGGTGTGGCTATTGGGGTGGTTCTGGGGCGAGGACGGTATGGTCCATGGGGTCGGATGGCTCGCGCCCCTAGGGGACCGAGGTACCTGAGGGAGGTGCAGATTGCCATCCCCCTGCTGAGGGAGAGGGAGGAGCCGGGTCCATGGTCCACACGTGGGGGGCTATTGCTGCTAAATGCGAGGTCCATTGTTAACAAGGCCCCAATTGTCCAGGATTTAATCTCGGACGGGGCTGTGGACCTCGCATGTATTACAGAGACCTGACTGGACGAGCTGGCTGGTCCAACTTTGGTCAATCTCATTACAGCCGGGTATGCCGTGCAGCATGAGCCCCGCACGGATGGCCGGGGAGGTGGTGTAGCAATTATTTTTAGAGGACTGGCCTGTTAGGAGGTATCCAGTCCAGGAGATTGTGGGTATTGAGGCCCTTCACGTAGTGTTCGATTTGCCGGAGGCAAGCTAGGGGTGCTGCTGGTATACCGGGCCCCTTGCTGTCCGGCAGCATTCCTTACCGCTCTAGCAGAGCTGGCCTCAGAGGTGGTGCTGGGCTCCTCTAGGACCTTGGTTCTGGGGGACATCCACATTCATGCCAATGCCGGCTTTGTCGGGGCGGAGCAAGAATTCATGGCCGCCATGGCAACCATGGATTTGTCCCAGGAGGTTATCTGCCTGACTCACATGGGGGGGCACATCGTCGACCTGATCTTCGGTTCTGGCCTTGAGGCGGGGGTCCAGTTGTGGGGGAAGTCAGGACAGTGCCCTTGTCATGGACAGACCATTATCTCCTTCAGGCCAGTCTCTCAGCGCACCCCATCCAGAAGGGGAAGGGACCAGTTAGGATGGTCCGCCCTCAGAGGCTGATGGAACTCCAGCGGTTCCAAGAGGTCCTTAGGGAGTTGTCCTTGGACCTGGATGATCACTCTGTCGATGAGCTGGTCCAGCATTGGAACAGCTTGCTGTAGGAGGACATTGACAGGGTGGCTCTGAGACACCCTCTGCCTCGGTCTCATCACCACAGGGCCCCTTGGTTTACTGAGGGGCTGCGGTGTATGAAATGAGTAGGCAGGAGACTGGAGCGATGCTGGCATCTGACTCAATCTGACTCCGACCGACTTCTCCATAGGGCCCATGTGCGGTCCTATGTTGAGACTGTGAGGACAGCAAGGAAGGAGTTCCTGGCTGTCCTCATAGTGTCTGTGAAGTCACACCTGGCGGAGCTCCTTCGGGTGGTGCGGGGACTGGTCAGTCCGGCCTCCCTCCACCTGGATGGGGACTTGTCCCAGGCCCACTGTGAGGAGTTTGTCAACTACTTCGCAGACAAGATCACTCAGATTCAGAGCGACTTTGATGCTGGATTAGGGGCAGTAGGGGGAGAGCGCGAGGTGATGGAGGCCCCATCTGGTCCAGCTTTGTGGGGGGAGTTTCAGGAAGTGACGCCGACTGATGTGCCGGATGTCTTGGGGTCTGTGAGGGCCACCTGTTGCGCATTCGGTCCATGCCCGTCCTGGTTGGTGAAAGCCTCCAGGAAGACATTGGGGATGGTGCTGGCGAGGGTAGTGAATGCGTCCTTGCAGCAGGGGAGGTTGTTGCCCCGCCTCAAGGAGGCTGTGGTGTGCCCCCTGCTGAAGAAACCATCTTTGGATGTGGATGCACTTGCCAGTTAACGACCTGTCTCTAACATTCCCTTTTTAGGGAAGGTTATTGAGCAGGCGGTGGCACTCCAGCTCCAGGTGCATCTGGATAGCATCGGTTTTCTAGACCTGTTTCAATCTGGGTTCCGCCCCGGCTATGGCACTAGACAGCATTGGTGGCCTTGGTCGACGACCTCCGCCAGGAGATGGATGCAGGATGTTCAACATTTCTCATCCTGCTAAATCTCTCGGCCGCTTTTGACACTGTGGACCATGGGCTGCTGTTGAGACAGCTGCATGACCTGGGGGGTCTGGATGGGACTGTTCTTAAATGGTTCCATTCAGTCCTCTTGGGGAGAAGCCAGTGGGTGGTGCTGGGGGATGAGACATCTTGCCCCCATGCCTTATCATGCGGCATTTCGCAGGGTTCCATTCTGTCTCCATTATTATTTAATGTATATATGCAGTCCTTGGGGGAGGTCGTGAGAGGGTTCAGGGTACGATGTCACCAATATTCTGATGATACTCAGCTCTACCTCTCTTTTTCAACTGACCCAGACCCTGCTGTCTCGATGCTGTCCCAGTGTTTGGAGGCTGTGGCGGAATGGATGTGGCAGAGCAGATTGAAGCTCAACCCCGATAAGATGGAGGTGATGTTGGTGGGGAGAGCAAGGCAGGTGGTGGCCCCCCTGATTCGGGGGGTTCGCCCTCCTATAGCTCAGCAGATCTGGAGTCTGGTGGTGATATTGGACGCATACCTTCGCCTGGAGCGGCAGGTGGAGGCAGTCGCTAAGGCTGCCTTCTGCCAGTTGCATCTGGTGCGGAGGCTGCGTCCATTCGTCTCCAGCCCGGACCTGGCCTCCCTCATCCATGCCTTTGTCACCTCAAGGCTGGACTACTGCAACGCGCTCTACATGGTGGGGCTTCCCTTGTTCCTGGTTCAGAGGGTGCAGCTAGTGCAGAATGTGGCGGCCCATCTCCTTTTGGGGACGGGTCGTCGGGAGCACATAACACCTGTGCTCCGGACTCTGCACTGGTTGCCAATAGTGTGCCGAGCCAGGTTTAAGGTTTTGGTGTTGATCTATAAGGCCCTTCCCGATCTGGGCCCCTTGTACCTCAGGGACCGCCTCATCCTCCACGCTCCAGAGCAGCTCCTTCGGTCTGCCGGGGGTGCCTTCCTGGAGGTCCCCCGCATAAAGCAGGGAGCCACAATGGAGAGGGCATTCTCGGTGGCTGCGTCACACCTCTGGAACTCCCTTCCAGAGGAAGCTCGCCTGGCCCCAAGCCTTTTGACATTCCGGCAAAGTTGTAAAACCTGGCTGTTCTCCCAGGCCTTTGGGGAAGGGGGGTGGGTGGGTTAGAGGGTTTTATCTCCTCTACCCTGTTTATTGTTCTAATGTTTTGATTGTCTCCCGGGGCTCTGTTTTAATATTCTGAATTTATATTTTGATGTATTTTAAATTGCTTATATATTTTTATGTTTTTATTGTTGGAAACCACCCCGAACTGTTCTCAGGAGGGGCGGGGTATAAATTTAGAAATAAAATAAAATTAAAATTTAAAAAAATTCCATCAGAATTGAATAAGAAATAAAATGGTTATAGCTGGAAATATGTTTTTCAGTATTTTCCCTTTATTTCAAAAACAAAATGTCATTTTCATTTCTATTTTTATTATAATTATTTGTTGTTTTCATTATTGAAATTTTCATTATCGTTATTGTAATAACAAAAATGACATCCTCACCCCAGTCTCTGGCAACATCCCCTGTCTCTTCCCTCTGAGGCTTCTGCCAATAGATCAGAAGTGTCCTAAATCCTCCTGACTTCAGCAGCCCCAGTTAGAAATTTCCAAATAGCGATGAGTAGCAGAGAGGAAATGAGATGAGGTGATGTATGCCCAAGTATTGAGGCCTATCTTCTTTTTATCTTCTTATGTTTGTGTCCAGGTCCAATGCCCAGGAAACTTTCTGGGACCAATGGCTAGGAAATTTACTAGCTCCCACCTGAACCTTTTAAAAAAAAATAAAAAAATTATATGCCTCCCTTCCCACAAAGGTTCAGGGTGGCTTACAATCATAAAAACAGTAGTTTATTTATGAACATTAACGTTAACATTAACAGAATATTAACAGTAGGTAATTATTAAATTAATAATAATTAATAGGTTTAAATCAATAACAAAAATAATACAAATCCCCTTGATGCCCCGCGGCTGCCAAGCCCTCCCCTACATGCCCCACCCTATCCCATCCAACCCTATTCCTGCCTGCCAAAAGACTGGCCACATAGAAAGGTCTTACATTGTTTCTAAAAGATGAATAGGCTCAGGCTTAAGCAGATCCCCAGGGGGAGGGTGTTCCATAATTGTGGGTCAACCACCAAGAACACCTCCCTGCATGCCCTAGCTGTAAAAACATCTCAGAGACACAGCACCAGCAAGAGGGTGCCCCTGCGTAACATTGGGTGATTTCAGACGAGATGGGGCGGCATTCGCCCCGTCCCAGAATCACCCAAATGATTCCCCGCCGGGATCACTCCGGCACATACAGCCGCTCGGCCCCGCCTCCCCACACTCCCCCGCCACCCACCCTATGGGGAGATGGGTGGGCTCCGCGGCCGCCCGCCCTCTGGGGATTCCGGGCCATGGTTTCCGTCCAGATGAGACGGGCCCCTTCATCGCAGCGGGGAATCGCATTCACCACGTGATTGGTGCCGTCCCCGCCGGTTCAGCCAATCGAGTGGTGAATGTGATTTCCCCACCGCGATTGACCATGGCAAACATCTGGGGGGGAACGTCCGGTTCCCCAACAGATGTTACGGGACCATTCCCCACCAGAGGGTATTGACTGTGGTTGAGCGTGATCTCGTAATGTCTGAAAATACCCTATATCCCCCTCCCAAAAATAAATAACTTAAAAACACATACACCAGAACCCTCTGGTATGTGATACATTAACCTTCCCCACATTCAGACCAGGCCTCCCATACTAGGGACAAAGTGAAAGAAAGAAAGAAAGAAAGAAAGAAAGAAAGAAAGAAAGAAAGAAAGAACAATAACACTGCAGCTTGTCTATAGCAGTTTTGCTATATGGGGGTGGGGGGGAATACCTTCCAAACTTAAGAACTGGTGAACATCTTAGCCCCTGACATCACAGAAGATTCAACAAATTAGTGGCTTTACATGACTTGAAAATAATTGACGTTACTATAACACCAACATATTCAACTGAAATGACATAGAGAGCATGAATATTTCTTTTACTCAAAGGACATGCATTTTCAGTTTAGATGTGTTGCTCATATATCTGTGGCTAGACACAAAAACTTGAATGAAAATCCACTTGAAAATGTAATGCTGATGGGCACCTCACAGGATTGATTCCCAGTTAAGGGTGCACTGATTGGTTCAATGAACAAATAAGCTCTATTTGCAAACTTTGCACTACTTTTCATTTCTACAATATGAACAATTCTATTTTTTGTTTTCTTTGAAAGTTTAGAAATTCCATGTAAAACCAAGACTAAAAGTTGGTGTTATGGCTAGAACCTTAATAACACAAAACTCATGCTGCTTTATTGGCGTTAGTTCCAAACAAGTGAATGGGGCTACTGCACAGCACAGCAACTTCAGGCTTGTGCTAACAGTCTAGTGATGGACACTTCTTATCTCCAGAGCATTTGCTTGTCTTTGTAGGCATCAACACTATTCTCTTCAGTCAACTATAAATTGTTATCTCTTATTTCAGGCATCATTGTGCTCTAGTTGGTCCCTGGGTGTTTTCAGACATGACGGGGTGGCTTCGCCCCGTCCCGAAAACAACCCAGAGATTCCCCGCCGGGATCACCCAGGCATGGCAAACAGACGTGCCAGGGATCCCGGCAGGGAATCAGGGAGGGGCTGCGTGGCGCAATGTGCGGTCGCACGGACCTGCCCCCTCCATGCTGCCTCGCCGCCCGCCCTCCGAGGAGACGGGCGGGCAGCAAGGCCAATGCCGCCGCAGCGTCTGACCGAGTTCACCACGGCCTGGAATCCTGCCGGGGATTCTGGGCCATGATAGTCGACCAGACGTTACTTTTTTTTAATGCCCGCCTGGAATCACTTTCACCACGCTTCAGCCGATTTTTGTGCCGGTAGCCCGGGAAGCGTGGTTGAAATTGACCCCATGTGGGTATTCAGCATGGCGAACATCTGGTGGCCACCTAACAGACATGCAGGGCACAGTGACCACATGTAGGTAGTCAGCGTGGTTCACTGTGATCTCGTCACATCTGAAAACACCCCCTGTCTCTTGTAGCTGTTGGTGGGATTTCTTTATGCAGATGTTTTGGATGTGGCTGGTCCTGCAGTGGTGCAGAGGGCTGGACTAAATGACTCTTGGAGGTCCATTTCGCATCTATGACATTGTGACCTCTTGGAAATGTTGAGAAGATATTAGCCTCCACTGCCAAAAGTATACTGGCAACACTCAGCATTTCTTGACTTTGTGAAACGATATTTTTCCTGCTGTTTTACATGTATTTTTACTGCATGTATGATCCTTCTAAATGATGGGTGCTAAAAGTGGTTTATATTTTATTGTAGCTTTTGCAAATATGTATTTTATGTTTTATTTATTTATTCAACTTATACCCCACCCTTCACCTAAAACTCAGGGCCCCTTACAAAATAAGAACTGTATGACAAAGTACATTAAAATGTAATAAAATTCCCTAAAAGTACCCATCCAACCCCACTCTACACCTGCAAAATGCTTTGCCAAAACCTTCGGTCTTACATTGCCTTTGGAAAATCCTCTGGCTAGCAAGACACTTTTTAAAAGGTTGCTAACTTGCAAATGAAGCCTTGTAATTGTCATATTGGTTGGATTGTGTGTGTGTGTGTTTATGTAAATAATATATTTATTTATTTATTCATTCATTTGTTTTAATTTTTATCGTGCCCCTCCCTCAAAGACTCAGGGTGGCATTTCCACAAAAAACTCATTTTGAAATTTTTGAAATTGTGTTGATCTTGATTTCTCACAAGGAATTTGTGAAATGCCAAAATATGGTCAAAATTATTTTCACATTCATTGTTGACATTTAGGGCTGACAGGATCAACACATATTGCCAGAGATACTTTTCATATTTTGCTTTAAAAATGCTTGCAGTTTTTAAAGTTTCTGGGAATTTCACGTCGTTACTTATTTTAGAATTTGAAAATATAATATTGATTTTTCCACTCCCCGACACACCCAAACACAAAATTAGTGCTGTCGTGACTAGTTGTTGATAAGGTGCCAATGATATTTTTCTGTACTCTATTTTGTTGTAAGGTTGTTTTATTTTTCACTGTTTCAACAGGGTTTACTGGGCAGTTTTGTGAAGTGAATATTGATGATTGCCTGTCACAGCCATGTGGAGCCCTCAGCCTCTGTAAAGATGAAGTGGATGGTTTTCTTTGTTTCTGTGCACCTGGTTTTATAGGTAAGCTCAGATTTGAGCCTATTTAAAATCAAAGCAATGTTTTCCTGAATCAGTAGATTGACTTTTTAAAACATTCCTAGATGTTAAGTGTACCCGAACAGTGTCTATGTCCGCTTCAAGCCTTAGAAAACAAGGAAACCCACAGCTAATAAGAGATATGGTTCAGCAGTTTGAGTTTTATTTAGGTGAATATGAAAGGTCTCTGCAACTACTAACACACGTGAACCCTAATGTAAAGGCAACTCATGTGTCCAATTTCCACTTTAATATTGTTGCTTAAATAGCAGTTATGCATTATGCCTCTGTCTAAGATAACTCCCTCCCATGGGTGTTATTAGACAAACATCTTCCCCACGTATTGCCCACCCATCATGCATGTTGCAGGGCCACATTTGTGCCCTATGCAGCCCTGCAACATGCATAGTGGGTGGGTAATGGGTGGTTAATAGGTGGGGAGGTGCTTGTCAAAAAAGATGTAGGTTTACAAATTCTTCACTGTTCAGTTTCTTACAGGACACTTTTAAAGGGGCTCTAAAGCTGACATCAGAGATTTGCCTGGTTGATAGTTAAGTAGAAGGAGGATTAATCTTCTAAGGAAAGCCAATCTTCTAAATATTAGGGATGGGCGAACGCGGTTCGGAAGTTCGGAGTTCGGACTGAACTCGAATAGTTCAGTTGACCGAACTGAACGTGTGAACCGAACTTGAATTTGAACGTTCAGTTCGGATGCGTTTGGTGAGTTCGGAATTGAATTTCCATTGGTTTCAATGGAAAATACATTATCACCTGTAACATTTTTGTTTATTATGCTATGTGTCTGAATATTGGAATGCCTATATCTCCAATAGAAAGCATTGTTTGTACCAAATTTCAAAACGATTGGATAAAGGCATCCGATTTTAGAAGCAGTTGAATTATTGTATTTTGCAATATTCTACATATACATTTTTAGCTGTAACTTCTTTTTCATGCATGTAATGTAGGTGAAACTTGTCCAGTTTATACCCCTTCCCATATTTACTATCTTTGCCAAATTTGAGCAGGATTGGGAAAAGGATCTTGGTGGTATAAGCAATTAACATATAAATGTATGTCTGACTATAACATCTTTATAGTCCAACCAGTGTACATGAAATTTAGCAGGGCTATATATTACACTTTCATGATCATCTCTGCCATATTTATTTATTTATTTATTTATAAAATTTCTACCCCGCCCCTCCTGCACGCAGTTCCGGGTGGCTTCCAACAATCTTTAAAACAATGTAAAAACAATTTAAAACAACCATAAATATTATAAATAGTTAATATACAGGGCAAGGCAATACACTAAAAACCAAAAGATATCTGAAAGATTTTATAAAGGGTCCCAATTTTATATGCCTGTACAACATATGTAGAGAAGGGGCCTATGCCTGGGATTCTCTCATGTCACTGTGGTATAAGATCGGTTTCTGATGCGAATTGGCCAACAGAAATGTCAACCAAATATCCTCATTCTGTGCTGGGACCATCCCAACATATCTCCCCCACTTGTTTCTGGGAAGTCAGAAGCATCTGTTTAGGAAAGAGTCAATAGAGATTCTCTTATGTCCTCTGTCTCAGTGCTGCAGGATGTGATTGTGATGATAATTGGCCAGCCTGGATGTGTTTAAACTATGTCTCCTGACTGCTGGGATGCTATCTCAGAAGTCCCAGTTATGTTGCTTATGCCCGCCTCAGGGCCGCCCCCTATGCCCACCTCGAAGCCACTACCAATTGGTCCTGTAAAGCTAGAAGCTTGCAGTAATGTGTTTGGCCATTGAATGTGTCTGTCAGTCTTTGGGGTTGCTCCACATCCTTACTCCTACAGTCTCTCTCCCCCTGCCATGCAGGTTGCCTGCCTCTGACTGTCACTGAATATGCTGATATTCATCTGAATAATGATCTTCACAGGGACAACATCAATTGTTTATATAATTGGGTCCCTTTATCAAAATCTCCTGTGCATTTGATGAAATGGCACGAAAGGTATTTGATACATTCTTGCCAAATATCCTGTAAACAGAATGGAATATCAAAATGTTACAGCTGGAAATGTATGTTCAGGTTAATGTCTTATACCCTTGGAACCCTTTATCCACTCTTTCTGAAAATTGGCAGAATTATTAAGAATATGGAGGAATGTAATATGCATACGTTTCATGAACATTGGATGCAAGAGAAAGAAGTTGTAGCCATGAATGTGTATGGAGCTTTTCCTAAAATCACAATATTCAATTGCTTCTGAAATTGGTTCCCTTTACATAATCATTCCAACTTTTGGTACACATAGTGTGCTCCATTGAGGGTATAATCTTCCCAAATTTTGTCAAAACTGAATAAGAAATAAAAATGTTATAGCCTGAAATATGTTTTTCAGTTTTTTCCCTTTTTTTCAAAAACCGAATGTCATTTTCATTTCCCGATTACACCAAACTAAAGACTGAACCGAGCCCGATCGAACTGAATACCGAATCTGAACTCAAATTTTGACCCGAACCACCGCATGGCTGAACATCCAAACCTGGTTCTTTTCACACATCCCTACTAAATATGCTATTTTGCTATGGAACCGCTGGCCGGAAACCCAAGTGGGATTCGCGTGGAATCCATGTGAGTCCCGCGCGGGTTCCACACCACACAATATGGTCTCAGTGGACATGTGCACGGTTAACGAGCATGTGCGTACACGCAGGTTGTGCACAGCATGCACAAGGCATAGGATCAGTCCCATTGTTCATAGATTTCTAGAGCGCAGGGTTGTATCACATGCCTGGAGCATGAGTAAGAACTTTCATCTATGTGTTTTTTTTTTAAGATTAACAATTTATATAGGCAGTATGATCCTCCAGTAAATAACACCAGTCACCAGCCAGGGGTGTGCTTAAGAAAATCATTTGTTTTCATCTGAGTTTTCATTTCCAAAAACCCGTTCGTTTTCGGCGGTTTTCATAAAGGCCTCCACTGTTTTTCTTAATGTTTTTGTTTTATTTTATTAAAATAATAATATATTTTTTTAAATTACTGCATATGTTCAAAATGGCCAATGGTCAACACAAATGAATGAAATCAAACAAATATTTTTTGCTTATTCATTCGTTCTGCACATGCGCAGCCCTTTCCCAAAACGGTGCAGGCAGCAGCAGCGCTATTTTGGAAAAGGGCACATATTTCCAGAACTTCCCCAGTGGCCATTTTGCACAGGTAGCGTGATTTCTTCTTCTTGTTGTTTTTGTTATTATTATTAATAATGATATAATAAACAATAAAATGAAAAATTAAAATAAATGAAATCAAACAGTCGTTTGCTTATTCATTCCGTTTTGTTACCTTAGTTACAAAAACGAATGTGAATCCATTTGTTTTTGTAATTTGTTTTGTAATTATTAATTAGGCAATATGAAATTGCCCGTTTGCCAAATAGGGGCAAGCGGGACTTTGTATGCTACTCACCTTGAGAGGCAAAGAAAGATCTTGAATGGGAGCTCCAGCTCCCTGCCAGGGGATGGCTGCTGCGGTGGCGGCAATCCTAGATAGTGGGCACTGTCATAGCAGCGGGGGAGGGAGGGGGCGGAGAAAGCCAAGCAGCTTCGGCTCCTCAGCTTTCCCACTCCTCGAAAGATAACTGTTGTGAGAGTTGGGGTGGCCATTTGCTGCACACAGCTTGGAGCGAGCTGTGGCATTTTTTTCCATGAAAGGGAGACACACATCTCACCCACCTGCCTTGAAGCTGATGCTGCGGACTAAGTTAATCACCTTTATTGGGGTTGGAAAGGAATTTTCTCTGGGACCCAGATTTGAGGATAGGGGTTTTCAGGAGTTTTTGTTTGTTTGTTTGTTTTTTTGCCTTTCCCACAATGTTAGTCCTGTTCACTTCAAAAATAATCAAATACATTCTAAGCAGAAGTACTGGTGCTAATTGACTGAATGATTTTGCCTCAAAATATATGATATTTTTGGTCTTATTTTCCTGATTTTGTTGGTATATCCCTGATTAACATCTTGGGGAAGTTTTTGTTGCACTTTAATGCTGAGAGTTATTCCTGCAAAAAAATCCATTCTTGACAATTCTCATCAAGAACTAGATTCTGACTTGCTTGTGGAACTTCAGTGGGATTGTTTAATCTGAGGGAGAAACTGTTTTTTTGCATTATTTATCCAATTCCTAAATAATTATTCAGATAAAGGTTTATAATACAAATGTATTTAATCACTATGACAGTACTAGGCTGCTAATTGTTAATAAATATATTTTCAAATTGGATACGTATGCCATTTTATGTTACTTTAATCATTCTCTCATGTCATGTTCACTTAATTTGCCTGCTTTGAAATTGCACTGAGGTAAAATCTGAGAGCAGTATATATATTTTACGCTAACATTTGTGGAAATTGTTGACTCAGTTTTAATTAAACAAATCTACCTGCATAAGAATCCTGGACCATGACAACTCAGAAATCATTCAATCTTTTAGACCTCAATAATGTTGAGGCCTGGAACAGTGTTAATCAAACTTATCATATATACACAGATATAAATATTGATAGATACATAAATACTTTCAGAATGTGTGTTAGAAGGTTGATGCTGTCTTGCTAGTCTCCTGCTCAAAAGCAGGAGAGGCAATGACCTATGGGAGGGAAGCAAGAGCGGGGATGAGGCACATACACAGACTTCTTGACATTGGACCATAGTGGAAGTAACATGATAGATGCAAGTTCAACATAGGGCTTAAATAAGAGCCCCGTGCTCAGGGGCTATTGTCAACATAGGGTTTAAATAACCCCTATTAACACACTGGACATATTTTGGACTTTACATTAAATAGGTAGCAGTTTTAATAAAGAGATGTATTCTGTTTAACCCCAAATGCTTGTGTCCATGTATCCTTGTGCATGGTGTGGTGGCATAATATATGTCCATAGAAAGAATGATGAAAGAAACATCTTCTTGGGTTAATACATTTTTATACTCTCAAGTAAGAGGAGTCAGGCTTTTTTCTTCTTAAAGAGAGCTTCCAAATCTTTCTACTGAAGACCTTCAGAATATGTGTAATGTAGTATATTGCTCTAGAAGAGAACAATGAAAGAGACTACATTGTAGGTGATGAATTGGATGAACTGTCACAAATCAGCATGACCCTGGAGGAGGTTCCTAGAGCAAATTGACAAGCTTAATACGAACAAATCACCAGGGCCAGATGGTATTCACCCCAGAGTTCTGAAGGAACTCAAATGTGAAATTGCAAACCTACTAGTAGTAACTTGTAACCTAACGTTGGCATCTGGCACTGTACCTAATGACTGGAGGGTGGCAAATGTAACCCAGATATTTAAAAAGGGATCCAGAGGTGATCCTGGAAACTACAGACCGGTAAGCTTGACGTCTGTGCCGGGCAAAATGGTGGAAACTATCATGAAGAACAGAATTGCTGGGTATATTGATAAACATGGCTTAATGGCAAAGAGTCAACATGGATTTAGCAAAGGGAAGTCATGCCTCACTAATCTCTTGGAATTCTTTGACGGTGTAAACAAGCATATGGACAGGGGAAACCCAACAGATATAGGGTGAAAACAGACATGACACTAACCACCCTTTAACCACCCTAGGTGGTCATTTATGCATGTTTCAGGACTGCATAGGGTACCAATGCAGCCCTGCAACATGCATAAATAACCACCAAGGGTGGTTGGCGTTATGTCTGTTTTTTCCCCATAGTGTACATGAATTTCCAGAAAGCTTTTGATAAGGTCCAAAATAAACGACTCTTGAGGAAATTAAAAAGTCCTGGGATAGGAGGTAGTGTTTTGCTATGGATTGGTAACTGGTTAAAGGATAGGAAGCAAAGAGTGGGACTAAATGGCCAGTTTTCACAAGGAGGGATGTAAAAAGTGGTGTGCCCCAAGGATCTGTACTGGGACCAGTTCTTTTCAATGTAGTCATTAATGATCTGGAAAAGGGTGAGAGTGAGGTGATCAAATTTGCAGATGACACCAAGTTATTCAGAGTAGTCAGAACACGAGCAGACTGTGAGGATCTGCAGCAAGATCTTACAAGACTGGGTGCCTGGACATATAAATGGCAGATGAGATTAAGGATGGGTGAACGTAGTTTGGAAGTTCGGAGTTCAGCCCAAACGCAGCCTGTTCGGACGACCAAACCAGAACCCAAACCCACTGAACCGAACCTGATTCTGAACCCCTAAACGACCGAACAGTTTGGTCAGTTTGGATCGTGTTTGGATGGCAAAAACGTGTTACTGGAAGGCAAAAGGTGACAGGGAGGGGGGAGTCAGCTGAGGAGCAGACTTCCAGGCACCAGGAGTGGAGAGGCTTAGAATAGTAGCCAGCCTGCCCAATCACCATCCATTTTCTCCTCAGACCACTGGCTTCACAGTCTGCGATTGGCCACAGGCTAGACTGCATAGAGCCAATGGGGCTTACGGTGAGGCGGGCGCAGCAAGTAACAAAACTCATTGCCCTCCCCCCTGGCAACACCTTCTGAGCTAGTCACTGTTCCTGAGCAGCAGGCATTTCAGAAAGGTCCCTCTTCCAGCAGTTTGGTTCTTCTCAGTCCATTGCAATCCTCCTCCTATTTCACCCATCCAACCCATCTACCTCCATATTATCATTTATTTCGCTTAGATTAGATAGATTTAGGTGTTATTTTTTGTTTTTACCCCTCCCTGTGTTGAATCTTCCTTCTTCCCTCCCCTCTCCATTGAATCCTTTCCCTCTCCCTCTCTCTATATTCCATCCCTGATTCCCTTCCCCTGTTTTTTTTATTCATTTTGAGTAGCATTAGATTGATTTAGGCTTCATTTCAGTTTTGTACCCGTCTCTGTGTTCTTTGTGTTCCCCCCCCCATCATAGATAGATAGATAGATAGATAGATAGATAGATAGATAGATGTAGGAGTTAGCTGAGATAGAGATAGTGTTTAGAGATTTACTAGTGTTTGTTGGAGTAGGTCTTTGTACTTATTAGATAATCCATTTAGTTCATAGCATTTAGAATAGTTATAGCAGTTAGATTTAGTGTAGATAGATATTTATTATATTAGATAAAAATTAAAATAAATAAATAAATAAAAATTAAAATAAAATATAAAAACATTATTTTGGAGAAGGGAAGGAGAGGCCGGTCTGCTGCCCATAGGGAGGCAATGGGGCACGTGCCAGAGGCAGAAGGGGCCATGCCAGGGGAGTGGCAGCAGGCAGCAGCAGTAGCCCGAGCACATCACCACGCCTCAAACTCAGCAGGCCTGCTTTAGGGCAACAGACTTCAGCGACTCAGCATCGCCTCCTAGCAGTGCCCTCCTCCACTGCCACGCAGGACACTGGAAGGCCTGCAGGACTTGAGGCTGCATCTGTCTCAGTTGCTGCTAGTGCTGGAGCAGGTGCTGATGCTGTTTCTGATGTTGCTCTAGGGCTACCAATGTCCCCCATTTTCGAGGCGATCCCCAGCAGTCCAGAGCTGGTGGATCCCACCCCGGCTGCTGGAGGCAGGGCCTGATCCCCGGACAATGTCAGTAGGGAGAGGATTAGCAGCAGTAGTACTAGCAGCTATAGACGGGGGCACAGGGAGAGTGCCAGCAGCATGGCGGACACGGGCAGTCTAGCCTCAGGGTCCCAGTACTCCCCTTCACAGGGCATGACCGTGATCACGGACAAGAGTGAGTCAGAGGCAGACACTAGTGCTGCAGAGGAGATGTCTGTAGCTGAGGCGATGGCTGAGCCTTCTCCCAGAGCTATGTCATCTGTGCCACCAAGTTCTCCCCCTCCCAGCAGCACTGGCAGGAGTGTGTCACCCGGGGCAGGCCAGAAGGCAGGAGGGGGGTGGGGTGGGAAATCCTCTGTCTGGGAACATTTTAAGCTGGTTCAGGCGGATGATCCCAGAGAGGTGCAGTGCCATTCTGTCCCCCCTCTTGTTTAACATCTATATGCAGCCGTTAGGGGAGATCGTGAGAGGGTTTCAGGGCATACAGTGTCATCAGTATGCTGATGACACTCAGCTCTACCTCTCTTTTTCCATCGACCCAGACTATGCAGTCTCTATTTTCCCAGTGCCTGTCAGCTGTGGGAACTTGGATGAGGTTGAGCCATCTACAGCTGAATCCTGACAAGACAGAGGTGATGTTGGTGGGTGAGGGCCTGGGAGTGGTTGAATCTCCTCTTGTGTGGGGGGGTTCACCCTCCCATGCTCTCGCAGGTATGGAGTCTGAGTGTGTTCCTCAATTTACAGCTCAGCCTGGAATCTCAGGTTGTGGCCGTGGTGGGGAGTGCGTTTCAGCAGTTACATCTTGTCCAGCGGCTTCAGCCGTATCTCTGACTCTGACCTCGCCACTATCTTCCAGGCCTTCATCACCTCAAGGATGGATTACTGCAACGTGCTCTACGTTGGGCTACCTGAGAAGCTGGTCCAGAGGCTGCAGCTGGTGCAGAATGCCACGGCCCGTCTCCTTACATGGGCAGGCTGCAGGGAGAACATGACACCTGTGCTCCGGGCTCTGCACTGGCTGCTTATAAAGCACTGGGCTAGGTTCAAGTTGCTGGTTTTGGCCTTCAAAGCCCTTCATGGCCTGGGCCCTGCCTATCTTCGGGAACGCCTCACTTCCCATGTGCCTGTGCGACCCCTGAGATCATTCGTGGGGGTCTTTTTGGAGGTTCCCTGGGTAAGACGGGTGACCACTGATGTGAGATCTCTTTTGGTGGCTGCCCCTGTGCTGCCCCCACCCACCTGTCATTCCGATGTTTGTGTAAGACCTGGCTGTTCCGCCAGGCTTTTGGTGAGGGGGGGGAAGTAGGGAGGGTTGGGACGGAGGGTGAGTTTTTATGATGTGTTTTAAAATTTGTTGATTTATTTTAAAATGTTTTATTGTTGATTTTTTTTTTATGGTGTTCGCTNAAGTAACAAAACTCATTGCCCTCCCCCCTGGCAACACCTTCTGAGCTAGTCACTGTTCCTGAGCAGCAGGCATTTCAGAAAGGTCCCTCTTCCAGCAGTTTGGTTCTTCTCAGTCCATTGCAATCCTCCTCCTATTTCACCCATCCAACCCATCTACCTCCATATTATCATTTATTTCGCTTAGATTAGATAGATTTAGGTGTTATTTTTTGTTTTTACCCCTCCCTGTGTTGAATCTTCCTTCTTCCCTCCCCTCTCCATTGAATCCTTTCCCTCTCCCTCTCTCTATATTCCATCCCTGATTCCCTTCCCCTGTTTTTTTTATTCATTTTGAGTAGCATTAGATTGATTTAGGCTTCATTTCAGTTTTGTACCCGTCTCTGTGTTCTTTGTGTTCCCCCCCCCATCATAGATAGATAGATAGATAGATAGATAGATAGATAGATAGATGTAGGAGTTAGCTGAGATAGAGATAGTGTTTAGAGATTTACTAGTGTTTGTTGGAGTAGGTCTTTGTACTTATTAGATAATCCATTTAGTTCATAGCATTTAGAATAGTTATAGCAGTTAGATTTAGTGTAGATAGATATTTATTATATTAGATAAAAATTAAAATAAATAAATAAATAAAAATTAAAATAAAATATAAAAACATTATTTTGGAGAAGGGAAGGAGAGGCCGGTCTGCTGCCCATAGGGAGGCAATGGGGCACGTGCCAGAGGCAGAAGGGGCCATGCCAGGGGAGTGGCAGCAGGCAGCAGCAGTAGCCCGAGCACATCACCACGCCTCAAACTCAGCAGGCCTGCTTTAGGGCAACAGACTTCAGCGACTCAGCATCGCCTCCTAGCAGTGCCCTCCTCCACTGCCACGCAGGACACTGGAAGGCCTGCAGGACTTGAGGCTGCATCTGTCTCAGTTGCTGCTAGTGCTGGAGCAGGTGCTGATGCTGTTTCTGATGTTGCTCTAGGGCTACCAATGTCCCCCATTTTCGAGGCGATCCCCAGCAGTCCAGAGCTGGTGGATCCCACCCCGGCTGCTGGAGGCAGGGCCTGATCCCCGGACAATGTCAGTAGGGAGAGGATTAGCAGCAGTAGTACTAGCAGCTATAGACGGGGGCACAGGGAGAGTGCCAGCAGCATGGCGGACACGGGCAGTCTAGCCTCAGGGTCCCAGTACTCCCCTTCACAGGGCATGACCGTGATCACGGACAAGAGTGAGTCAGAGGCAGACACTAGTGCTGCAGAGGAGATGTCTGTAGCTGAGGCGATGGCTGAGCCTTCTCCCAGAGCTATGTCATCTGTGCCACCAAGTTCTCCCCCTCCCAGCAGCACTGGCAGGAGTGTGTCACCCGGGGCAGGCCAGAAGGCAGGAGGGGGGTGGGGTGGGAAATCCTCTGTCTGGGAACATTTTAAGCTGGTTCAGGCGGATGATCCCAGAGAGGTGCAGTGCCATTCTGTCCCCCCTCTTGTTTAACATCTATATGCAGCCGTTAGGGGAGATCGTGAGAGGGTTTCAGGGCATACAGTGTCATCAGTATGCTGATGACACTCAGCTCTACCTCTCTTTTTCCATCGACCCAGACTATGCAGTCTCTATTTTCCCAGTGCCTGTCAGCTGTGGGAACTTGGATGAGGTTGAGCCATCTACAGCTGAATCCTGACAAGACAGAGGTGATGTTGGTGGGTGAGGGCCTGGGAGTGGTTGAATCTCCTCTTGTGTGGGGGGGTTCACCCTCCCATGCTCTCGCAGGTATGGAGTCTGAGTGTGTTCCTCAATTTACAGCTCAGCCTGGAATCTCAGGTTGTGGCCGTGGTGGGGAGTGCGTTTCAGCAGTTACATCTTGTCCAGCGGCTTCAGCCGTATCTCTGACTCTGACCTCGCCACTATCTTCCAGGCCTTCATCACCTCAAGGATGGATTACTGCAACGTGCTCTACGTTGGGCTACCTGAGAAGCTGGTCCAGAGGCTGCAGCTGGTGCAGAATGCCACGGCCCGTCTCCTTACATGGGCAGGCTGCAGGGAGAACATGACACCTGTGCTCCGGGCTCTGCACTGGCTGCTTATAAAGCACTGGGCTAGGTTCAAGTTGCTGGTTTTGGCCTTCAAAGCCCTTCATGGCCTGGGCCCTGCCTATCTTCGGGAACGCCTCACTTCCCATGTGCCTGTGCGACCCCTGAGATCATTCGTGGGGGTCTTTTTGGAGGTTCCCTGGGTAAGACGGGTGACCACTGATGTGAGATCTCTTTTGGTGGCTGCCCCTGTGCTGCCCCCACCCACCTGTCATTCCGATGTTTGTGTAAGACCTGGCTGTTCCGCCAGGCTTTTGGTGAGGGGGGGGAAGTAGGGAGGGTTGGGACGGAGGGTGAGTTTTTATGATGTGTTTTAAAATTTGTTGATTTATTTTAAAATGTTTTATTGTTGATTTTTTTTTTATGGTGTTCGCTGCCCCGAGCTGCCTTTGGGCAGGAGGGGTGGGATATAAGTTTTAAATAAATAAATAAAATAATAAGCTGGTGAAGCGTGGGCAGGTTCTCACCAACCTTGGGACAACTGCAGTGGCAAGGCACCTGAAGTCATGCCACACTGCTCTGCTGCTAAGCAGGAAGACCAGGGAAGTGCATGACAGCGGGTTCCCGACTGCAGCAGCCAGTCGCCTGCCTCCTTCAGCGGGCAAGCGTCCCGCACCAACTGCTGCTTCCTCTAGCAGCAGGAGCAGTATGGGGGCAGAACAGCAGCAGGAGCCTCTCCAGCAGTGTCAGTCCACTATGGAGGAGCTGGGGTGGGGGCAGCTGCCAAGGCCATCGGGTGCTGGAGGGTGGTGTGGCTTCTTTCAAGGGAAGCCCTTCTCAATTGTAGAGGACAAGGGCTTCCAGCAGCTGATTGGATTCCTGGCCCCCCAGTTTAAGCTTCCTTCCCGCGCCACCCTGAGTTGGACTGTGCTTCCAAAGCTGTACAGGCTTTGAAGGAGTGGGTGAGGGAAAAGGTGGCAGGGGCTGGGGGGGGGGGCACTGTCTTCTTTACAACAGACCTGTGATCAAGTAGGAATGCACACCATGCCTACCTGGCAGTGACTGCACACTGGTGACAGGAACCAGAGGCAGCGCTTGGCAGTGGCAGGAGGGGTCCTGAAGCAGGGCATAGGTGGGCCCTGCTTCAGACACAAGTAATGGACAGCTTCCACACCTCAAGGAACCTCGAGACAGCCCTGGCTGCCATGGTGAGGGAGCAGGTCATGCCTGGCGCTGCCTTCACCAAGAGGTATGTGGGCACAGACAACGCGGCCAATATACTGAAGGCAGTCCATGACCAGGGCCCCGATTCTTCTGCAAAAAAATTTCTGAAATTCTGCGACCCAAAATGGAAAATTCTGCGACCCAAAATGGAAAATTCTGCGACCCAAAATGGAAATTCTGCGCCCCAAAATGGAAATTCTGCGCCCCAATAAAGTTGCAAAGCCGGTCTAGTAAAATTCAAAATGAGTTCTTTAATAGCAGTAATGACATCTTTATAATTAAAAACAAACATTTATTTACATATTTGCATTAATTAACACATTTTACAGTC
>QEPC01005117.1:1580208-1608337 GCA_003113815.1 Sphenodon punctatus
CTCTCTCTCTCTCTCTCTCTCTCATACTTGACGGCCTCAAACCGCCTTATCTGACTGACCTCATGATGCTGGGTGGCATTGGGAAACAAAGTGTAAGCCTGCCAGCTGGCCTATGACTACACGATATCGGCCCGCCTATGTAACACTGACTGGCTGTCGCCCACTTGTGCTGCACGGTCTTTGCTAGCGTATCTGAGTGCCCTGCTGCCAATGTCCCAGGCTGCCTGCCCTACTGCCTCTCATGCCACACTGCCTGTCTTCCTGCCCAAGTTGCTGCCAAGCTCAAAGCATGCCTCAGTCCGCCTTCCTGACTCCAATGCCAAGGTGCCTGTCTGCCCACCAAGGTTGCCTAGCTCAAAGCCTGCCCAAGCCTGCCTGCCCTACTGCCTCTCATGCCACACTACCTGCCTGCCCACCCAACCAGGTAGCAAAGCTCAAACCCTGCCTCAGTTTGCCTGACTGCCGCTCATGACACGCCGCCTGCCTGCCTGCCCTGGCAACCAATGTCTGCTGCTGCCAATGGCCCCCAGGCCTATATGCCATCTGTGCCAAGGGTTCTGTACCTTGGCAACCAATGTCTGGTGATGCTAGTGCCAATGGCCCCCAAGTCTATATGCCATCTGTGCCAAGGGTTCTGTACCCTGGCAACCAATGTCTGTTGATGCTAGTGCCAATGGCCCCCAGACCTATATGCTGTTCTGTATCCTGGCAACCAATGTCTGCTGCTGGTAGTGCCAATGGCCCCCAGGCCAGGTCTATCTGCCATCTGTGCCAAGAGTTCTGTACCCTGGAAACCAATGTGTGCTGCTACTAGTGCTAATGGCCCCCAGGCCAGGCCTATCTGTCATCTATGCCAAGGGTTCTGTACCCTGGCAACCAATGTTTGGTGATGTTAGTGCCAATGGCCCCCAGGCCTATATGCCTTCTGTGCTACGGTTTCTGTACCCTGGCAACCAATGTGTGCTACTGCTAGTGCCAATGGCCCCCAGGCCTATATGCTGTCTGTGCCAAGGGTTCTGTACCCTGGCAACCCACTGTCTGGTGATGCTAGTGCTAATGGCCCCCAGGCCTATATGCTGTCTGTGCCATGACATCCAGAAACATCCACTCCAGCCCCAGGACCCGCCATCAGGGTTCTGGGGCATACGATACTGCCAGGGAGGGCTGTGTCCAATATCTAGGAGCTGCCACTCTAACCCCAGCCCCAAATCTATCAAGCATATAATGACATGAAAACAACATTACAGCACAGTGATTGCAACAAATCCTGATTTACGATGGAAAACATATGACACCATGGAATGGCTGATGAAATGATGAATTTACAGCACAATAGTTACATCAAATCCTGGCATAACACAGTTTGTAGCTGGTATACATGAATTATGTGCATGCATATGCCCTGCACTGGTTCTGGCGTTCAGACACGTTTCGGGCAACCTGCCCCTTCTTCAGTGAACCAAGTGTTCCTCCAGTGAACAGGAATAAATGAAATGCTTTTTCAAAATGTTGATGCAGTGAAACAAAGTTGACTGTAAGCCTCTTACGCCTCCTTCCTGATGAAGGAGACCTGGATTATCCTCCTAAGGTGCTGCCCAATTGCTCCACTAATGTGGTGGTTTCTCAATGGTGCTCTACTTATCTGCCTCTAATTGCTCATTTTTACTGGTGGTGGGTTCCCTATTCCATATGGAAAAGGGAGGGGAAAAGACTGCATTCCATTCCACTGCATCCAGAAGCCCATGTCCACATGCCAGCCACCCCCACCCCAACAGCCTACTCCTCCACACCCACCCATGGATGCCCGCTGAAGCTGCTGGAAATAAAAGCCCCTCCGACCACCAGTTCCCGCCACCTGCTGCCCACTGCCAAGGAGCCTGTCTCTCTTTCTCTCTGACCCACACAGACACAATCCCTGTCCCTCCTGGGGGGTTGTCTGCAAGTTGAGACCCTGCTGCTGCCTGGCACATCATTGGGTTGGGTTAATAACTTAAGTACGCTACATGTGGTGCTGCTGGTAGGGATCGACAAGCTGTGAGATTCTGCCACCTGCCAGTCAGAACTTCAGCACATAGGGATAAAAGATTGGACAGTCCAAACGAAGCTCATAACAACAAATATAACAACTTTTATTAAAACCATTTAAACAACAACAACAAAACAACAACAACATTATAAAACCAAAACCAAACATTGAAAGGAAACTTAAGGGGTACTGCTATTAGTCTTTGGGCCTGCCCCCTGGAACTTGGGGGAAAGGCAAAAGGTGGCAGGGCACAGCACAGGACTGAGGGGCGGCTACCCTGTGCTCTGCCATTTCGTACCTGTGGGCCAAGACGAATTCCACAGCCCCTTCCATGTCTGCCTGCCATTTGGAGACCGCCTGGTGGTAGAGTTCCAGTCTCTCCATCTCGGTGGAGACGTACTGGGAGTACACCTCCACCTGCTTTTTCTCCACCTCAAGAACCTGGAACTTTTCCACCAGGCGGTTCTCCATGGTGCATACACCCGTCATCATCTGGCGGCCAGGCCTCTCCACTTTGGCCCGAAAGGCCTTTGTTGCTGCAGACTCCCGGGACCCAGGGGACTCCACATCAGGGCTGGAGGAGGGGGAAGGGCTTTGATGGTGTCACTTTCATGTTGCCTTCCCCCCTTCTTCTGGTGCTGATGCTCCAACTCCATGGCCATGCCAGAGTCCTCCTGCCACCTCACCATCTGGCCATGGAGCCTTTCAATATGGGCTATTAGCGCCGATGTGGTCCCCTCTCTCTGCCTCCTGAATCTTTTCTAGCAGATCTAAAAAGCATAAAAAGATAGGAACATAAGAAGTGCCATACTGTGTCAGACCAATGGTCCGTGTCAAGCCCTGCCTGCATTCTGTCTCCACAAGTGGGTGGGTGGCCAATCTCTCTCTGCAGGGGACTTCCATTCCTAACAGGTCATAGAGGGCAATGCATACCCTGTTCTTCCAGCCCCCGTTATTCCAGCCTTACCTTGCAGACGGTGACTCCGTTCTCCCTATCATACCACCTCCAGGCATTGGACCTTGTCCACCCACTGTCTGGGGGTGGCACTGGCGACCTCTGCCTCATTGTCCTGCATGGCGTGGCAACAGCGCCAGCATCTGATTCCTCTCTGAAACAGGAACACATAAACAAAACCTAAGTAATATCATGCATTTATGATGATGCCTCTAGTCCTCCCTCCTTGGGGTGCTAGGGATGGCAACGGGAGACAGTGACCATGGCTGGCACATGCAAATCCTGCCCTCTTTGGGGCACTAGGGATGGCAACTAGAAAGACCCTGGTGGGGACGTGCAAATCCTGCCCTCCTTGGGGCGCTACGGATGGCAACTAGAAAGACCCTTGCAGGCACGTGCAAATCCTGCCCTCCTTGGGGTGCTGGGGATGGCAATAGAGAGACCCTGGCTGGCACGTGCAAATCCTGCCCTACTTTGGGTGCTAGGGATGGCAGTGGAGAGACCCTGGCTGGCATGTGCAAATCCTGCCCTCTTTGGGGTGCTGCTAGGGAGGGATAGCGATGGAGAGACCCTGGCCGGCACATGCAAATCCTGCCCTCCCTGGTGTGCTAGGGATGACAACTGGAAAGACCCTGGCTGGCACATGCAAATCCTGCCCTTATTTGGGGGTGCTAGGTAGGGATGGCAACTAGAGAGTGGAGACCCTTGCTAGGAATGGCTGGCAGGCACGTTTGGTTGGGGGTGCTGCTCGTGCTTGTGCCTGACTGCTGGAAGAGCCACACACACTACAGTACCCTCTCTCTCTGTGGCAGACTTCAGCTGCTACCTGCTGATGCCCACTGTTTGTGCCTGACTGATTCCCACCACCCATGCACCCACCCGCACGCCAGTGAGCTCGCTCTAGTGGATAGAGCCTTTCTTGTCCTCAAAGTAAAAAAAAGTTTACAAACTGGGCAGCACCTCCTGTGCCCGCTGCTTCCTCCTCATCAGAGAAGGCAGCCACCACTACCGAAGGTCCAGGGGCTGGGGCAGCGACCTCCTTCTCCTCCTTCTCCTCCTCCTCCCAGTGTGCCGCAGTGGTCACAAAAGCAAATAGAATGCTAGGAATTTTTCGCAAGGGAATAGAGAATAAAACTGAGGATGTCATAATGCCTCTATACAAATCAATGGTGCAACCGCACCTTGAATATTATGTGCAGTTCTCATCACCCAATCTCAAAAAAGACATAGCGAAATAGAAAAGGTACAAAGAAGGGAACAAAAATTATCCAGGGTATGGAACAATACCCGTATGAGGAGAGGCTTGATAGGTTGGGGTTCTTCAGCTTGGAAAAGAGATGGCTGAGAGGAGATATGATAGAGGTCTAATAAAATCATGAGTGGTGTGGAACTTGTAAACAGGGAATGGTTATTTACCCTCTCAACTAGTACTAAAACTAGGGGACAATCCATGAAACTCACAGGTGGCAGAGTAAAAACAAAAGAAAGTATTTTTTTCACTCTGCTTACAATTAGGTTGTGGAATTTACTGCCAGAGGAGGTGGTCAAGGCCAGCAGTATAGCTGAGTTTAAAAGAGGTTTGGACAAGTTTCTTGAAGATAGCTCCATTAGCAGTTATTAGCCATTTAGGATTGGGGTACAAAACCCTTTACTGTCGGGAGCCTGGGGATGACCCACAGGGAACGGATAGCATGGTGACCTGTTGGGTGCTTCACCCAGGCCCCCGTGATTGGCCACTGTCTGAGACAGGATTCTGGGTTCGATGGACCGTTGGTCTGACCCAGTATGGTACTTCTTATGTTCTTGTGTTAGACTTCTTGGGTCAGTAGTACATCTGTATCCTCTCTCTAGAAAAATAAGTTGTTCCCTTTGGGTAATTTCAGACATTACATGATCAGTCAACCACACCAAATCACAGTGGATTCGGTGTGGTGGCTGTGATCATGTGAATGTCTGTGAGAGCCCTGCCAGATGTTCACCACAGTGAATAACTGGCAGGGGTCAATGCTCACCACGATTCTGGAGGTGTGGTCAGCCTCACCTCCAGAATCATGGTTAGCTGGACCATGATCAGGAACGGAGCGAAGGTAACATCTGTCACCACCCCCTGGTCCTGACCGTGGCCCAGACCATGGTACGAGATCAGGCCCAGCGGCCTGACTGACCGCTGTGCCCACCCATCTCCCCGAGGGCGGCCGGCCGGTGGAGCACAGGGGGGCGGGGCCGAACGGCCGCATGCCACACAGCCCCGCCTCCTCCCCGAATCCCTTCCGCAATCAGTACGGCACGTCTGAAGGACGGTCGGTCTGATCACGGACCAGGATCCGAGATGGATCCCAGTCCAGGGTTCAGCATAGCAGGCCGAACGGCATGTCACAGCAGAAATTACCCTTTGTTGAACAACATCATTATAAAGGTAGAATTCCCTACAGGCAACCTGGAACTCATTTTGGTAAACTTTCTCTACATATGACCCAGGCTTTTTGATTCTGTTTTTCCTGATTGCACTGATGACTCACCACTGACATGTTTCTAATTAAGTGAATCCTTTCCTTATTTCTAGGTAATAACTGTGAGACTGAGGTGGATGAGTGCCTCAGTGACCCCTGTCACAATGGTGCCACTTGTGTTGATCATCTCAATGCCTTCAGCTGCTGGTGTACTGATGGATTTCAAGGTACAAACAAGTTGCACAGTTTTTGAAGGTTAATTAGGGATAGTGTTTCATTTTCAAGAGCTAAGTATGATATATTAATTTCTGCTTCATCTTAAGTCTGAAACTTATAAGTTCTAAGTCATCATGGGGAACTGCTACTGTATCATCCCTATAGTGTGAATGAAGGTGGCAGACATGGTTGGGTCAAAGTGGATTAAACTCTTTTTTACTAACTTCAGTCTGGAAATTGGGGGGAGGAACAACAAATAAGAATGACTCTCCATTTTCTTGCCCAGTCCAATATCATACCAGTTCCAGGGCAGACACTACTGCCCAGCGTAATTATTAACAAGACCCCCTTTCTACCCGTAGTCATGAGGTGGGGGTGATGAGTGCCCCAAGTTAGGGATCGGTGCTATCTATGGGTGTGCAATTCATTATTTTATTTTTTAATGAAGCCCCATTCATTTCAGTAACTAATGTTCCAAAAATGAATGAATAAGCAAACAACATATGTTTGCTTTCATTCATTTTCAATTTATTGTTTAATTAAATTATTTTTTTATTTTTTTTAAAGAAATCACTGTGCATGCACAAAATGAGGGCCATTCTATGCATGTGCGGTGGCCCTTTCCCGAAATGATGCTGATGCTTCTGGCTCCATTTTGGAAAAAGGGGTGAATGCACATAATGGTCCAGTAGCTATTTTGCAAATGCACAGTGAGTTTTAATTACAAAAATAAAATAAAAATCTGAAAACAATTGGGTTTTTTACAAAACCCCTGAAAATTGATGGGGTTTTTAACCTATAAAATGAAAGCAAAAATTAAAAAGATACGTTCTGGACCACTCTAGTGCTATCCTGCCTTAGCTGGTGCAACTGGCTGACTCTCCCCTTCCCCCAGGGGTTTGAGGTGCAGTTGCGGGTCTCTTTTCCCTTGACCAGCCACCGTACAACTTCCACCTCTTAAGAAGGTGACTCAATTTAATTCCAAGTCCAATTTCCAACCACTCTAAAAAGGTTATGCCAACCCTGGACCTCCACCACCAGAGCAGCTAGTTTTGATTGATATGCTCACACCCTCTCCCCACCCCCCCCAACAACAATGCAGACTGAATTAGAGTATTTCTTGTAACTGTCAGCTCCCATAGAGCTGAAACAAAAATATCTTTTCCCAATAGAAACAAATCTTTTCCCTTTATTCATGCGAATAGGAAATTTACCAGCATTTTTGACATTTTCAGTGATTCTCCACTATTTTCTGCCACTTTGGTAATTTCCGGTAATTGCTGTTAATTTATCAGTATTTTTCGGTAATTCACAGTAATACTGGAAATTACGAGAAATTACAAAAAATGACGGGAAATTGCAGCCACCGATAGCAATGAGACAGGAAGCAGGAAATACCGACAAATGACCAAACGTGTTCCCAAAAGGTTGGTATTTTGTGATGGAATGAGAGCACCTGGTCCTGCTGTTGCTTCAGTCCGACTCCTAATTCTCCAACTGTAACTGAGAAAGGAGATCAACTATGGGTGTTTTCAGACATGACGCTAACCCCAGTTTAACCACACTTGAACATTTCTTATACATGTTGCAGGGCTGTATTGGTGCCCTATGCAGCCCTGCAACATACATAAGAAAGGTTTAAGTGTGGTTAAACTGGGGTTAGCGTCATGTCTGAAAACACCCTATGTCATTGCTCAAACCTGGTAAGTGCTTAGCTGTAAAAATAATATTATGTTTTAAACATACCAAAACAAATACCCTGACCATCCACATTACCCTAGTTGATTTGGAGGAGAGTGAATTAACCATCTGGATAACTGTCATTTTGTCACACTCGAATCATATTCTGCAATTTGCAAATTGGTCAGTGGGTCCATACGTCGACCGCTTCAACTATGAGAAACAGCTCCAAGAAAGTTAAGTCTCTGGTAGTACCTCACTTAGCCCATGTCACTGGCCACCGCTCAGCATGCCACTATCCGTCCCCTGAAAAAGATGCCCATACCAATTCCTCCCACTGCATCATAGTGTACCTGTAGCACTGCCTCCAGAACAGGCATTACCTCCAAATATAAACGTCCCTGTGTTCCCTTAGAAACAGTGACCAGATCTTCAAATCCTCCCTGTTGTTGTAGGTCACCCATACGGGGTGGTGGTGTGTGTGTGTGTTTGAGAGTAGGGCTGATGCGGCAGCAGCTGTTACCGCACTGTGATTCCGTTCCGCCATTTTTGAATTGCCCGCGCCACACCGCAACTTTTCTGCGGACATTCTGCTAATTCCGCCGGAATTCTGCAAATCGCGGAATTGCGGAAAAATTGAGGAAAAATTGAGGAAATTGCAGAAAACCGCTATTCCGCTATTTTGTGGCGCTGGCGGAATTGCGGAAGTAGCGAAAATGTCATGTTTCCACGATTCCACTAAGTAGCGGAATTAAATAAGCGAAACCGTGGAATGAAACTAGCTGAATGAAAGCCTCTGTCATGCCGTTCCACTAATTGCGGAAACACTGTTTCCGCCGGAAATAGCTACCACCGCGATATTCCTCTACAGCCCTATTTGAGAGAGAATCCATGCTGTAAACACTCTACCCAGAGCCATCACTCTGCAGGCAAAGTTAAGGCTCTGAAGAAAGGTCTGCAACTTCTGCAATGTTACCTTCCTTGCTGCACTAATTTTCTCAACCTCTGCTAGCAAGCTGGATATCTTGTCCACCAGCAGCCTTGAAATTTGACCCTGTGAGTTTAGTTCAGTGCCCCAAAATGTTAGCCTCATCGCAGGACTCTCGGTATTTTCCTCAGCCAAGGGAACCCCCACTTCCTCAGCTACACTTCTGAACTTGCTCAATTGATTGAGATACTCCTGCGACCTTGCACTTCCCATGAACAGAAAACCATCTAAATAGTGTGTTACATGACATGATCTAACCTGCGTTCACACTGTCCATACGAGTGCAGATCTGAACCTTTCATATGTGGCACATGAGATAGTAAAACCACATGGACATTGCCTTATCAAAGTAAAGCTTGCCCTGGAAGGTAAAACCCAATAAATCAAAATGGAAAGGGTGAACAGGGAGGAGCCTGAAGGCAGACTTTGTGTCAATCTTGGCCATCAGCTTGTCTCTACCACAATCCCCAGTGCTCTATCAAATTATGCATAATGGACCAAAAAGAGCTCAGGCAGGATGGCGTCATTCATCAAATCACTTCTGGGATAAGAGAGGTGACCTATGAACCTAAATTCTCTCTCTGCCTTTTTTTCCACACCACTCCCAGCAGGAGATCCTAAGGGATCGCATTGGAAAGACATTGAATAGACCTGCTACCCTACCCCCTCCAACTTCCTTTCTAAGCTTCTGATCAACTACCTGCTTGAGGGCTAGCATTAATTTAAGGTTGGCCACAGTCCTATGCTCCCTCACCTCAACAAATGAAATCCTAAAACCGAACTTGAAACCTGAAATAACATAACAAGCTATTTCCCGTGTCTTGGGTAATCTTGCAGTAACCTTTCTAAAACTTCAAACTGAATCACGTTTGGTGCCTGATTCAGCAGCTGCAGCTATCTGCCCTGAAGAACCCCCTTTTCTGGGACCTGGGTATACCTGGTGCCTTCCTTTTGTGGAGGAACTACTTCTCTTAACACTATTGGACTTTGGGTGGGTGCCACTGCACTGCATACAGGAGTGGCAAAACTTGAAGAGGTAATGAAAATGACTCCCATCATTGTAGTCCTAGCATGCCAAACACTGATAACCCCCCTTCCAGTGTCCTGTCTACTAACCTCCAGCTGTATGTAACCTCCTCCCTTCATGATGACATACCCAGTATCCACCCACTATCCATCCAAGCCAAAGTTTATGTGAGTGCCCATCGAATCTAAGATCCAACCTAATGACTGCCCTCTGTTAGAAGGTCTTTTCATACCTCAACCACCCAAAATCCCCACCCACCATATGATGTCATAGTATTTTCAGAGGGCAGAGGTACACTTGGGGTACATTTGTAATACCACCCCCACATATACTATATAAGTGGACTCCTTGTTCATCCAGTTCTTGTCTTACCTTCACCCTCCGTGCCTGCTCGGTGTCCCTGGAATTGCACTTATCTCCAGAGTTGCGAATAGGATCACTGAACAACAATGCAAAGATCTCAACATTCCAAATCTTTTCCATGGTGGCTTGCAACAAGTGGACCTCTATGGGCATGGAGACCTCCACATATCCCCTCACCCCCTGTAGTGAAATAAGTTCCTTCTTGGGTGCTGCTAGTGGCCTTCGGGGTGCATATGCACCCACAGAACTGGGCCCTATGGAGTAGTCTCTCTGATATCCCTACCTGGATGTCTCAACATCAACTCAAACTCAACATGTCTAAAACTGAACTCCTTATCTTCCCCCCTCAACCTTCCTCTTCCCTCCTCCCTGTGGATCCTTATTGATGGGGTCACCATCCTTCCTGTCCCCCAAGCTCATAGCTTAGGCTTCATCTTTGACTCACCCCTTTCTTTTAAACCCTACATCGCCTCTGTTGTCAAATCCTGTTGCTTCTCCCTCCATAACATTGCTAAGCTTTGCCCTTTTCTCTCTGTCTCCTCTGCCAAAACCCTTGTTCATGCCTTTGTCATCTCTCACCTCAATTAATGTAACCTCCTTCTCACTGGCCTCCCCCGCTCTCACCTTTCTCCCCTTATCTCCGTCCAAAGCTCTACTGCCAGGGTAATCCACCTTACCCCAAATTATTACCCGTCACTTCGACCACGTGCAGCCCCTCCTCTCCTCTCTTCACTGGCTCCCCCTTCCTGAACAAATCCTGCACAAGCTCCTAGTCTTCACCTATAAAACTCTTCACAACTTTGCTCCCCCTACCTCTCTGCGCTAATTTCCCTCTGTATTCCAGTCCATGAACTCCACTCCTCTGTCCCCTCTCTTGCCATCCCACGCCTCCCCTACTCCCCTAACCACCGTAGTCCCTTCTCCCTAACTGCCCCCACACCTGGAACTCCCTCCCTGCCCACACCCACCTTGCCCCTTCCCTTCGTACCTTAAAATCCCTCCTGAAGACCCACACCTTCCACTCTGCTCTCTCCGACTCCTTGCTCCCCTCATCTAACTCCTGCTGATACCTTCCATCTAGTACAATCTGTTACCTGAGGTCTGTGTACTCATATCCTCACCACATAGACCAGCCAGCCATCATTCTCAATGTAGCCAAGCACATGCACCTGAGACCTCGCATCATTGTGAATGCTATACCTCTTGTCTCTCCCTCTGTTCCCCTTCATTCGTTTCTCCTCCTCCCCCTGTCTCTGAGATTGTGAGCCCTAGGGCTGGGACCGTGTCTATTCCATTATTTTGTAAAGTGCTGGGTACATTGCTTGCGCTATCTAACTGCTTACTAATCATAATCATAATCATAATAAATAATTCATAGGGGTTTGACCACCGGAGTGAGCTCCTCCATGGGCAGCTGGGCCAATCTGGTATCCATGTGGGCCTGAAGAGCCTGTAGTATCTGCATGGGCCCTGGTTCTCCCTGACCTTCCTCAGTGCTTCAGCCCAATAGTGGAGCAAACTATTTTCCCTTCGCCTTTGGGATATCCTAACATGGCCTAGCCCCTGACTGTCCCTTTTTTTTCTCAACACACCCACATGCCATCCCTTACCCTTGTGCCTGCTAAACAAAACCTTTTCCCTACATCTTTTCTGAGTATGGGTTGTGAGCTAAGATGGTGGAGGAGGCAGAAGCAGCGGGTGAGTGCAACCTCCTGTGCAGTCCTCTTCACCAAAGATCTCCTCCTCCAAAGATCCCCTGTCAAGGCCTTCTGGGTTGGGGTGAGGGGCAGGATAGGGACACACCTGCCCCTGAACATGCCCTAAATTGTGGGAGGGAAGGAGGGGTTGAGGGGAAAATGCTGCATTAGGGCCACCTAGGCCAGGCTGCCTCACCATGCTCTTCCCTGCTGCACTGCCCACTGGTCTCTTTTACATGGCCCGTCACACCATTCTGCTTAGTGCAGCTGCTTCCACCACTGCTGCTTCAGACCTGCTTCCAAGGCCTCTGCTGAGCACACCAAGGGGCCTGCTTTTTCAGGCTCCTTGCGTAGTCCAAACTACCTGGCCCCTTCCTTCATGCCCTCTTATAGAGGGTGAGGAAAGCACACACTCTGTGCTCCCCCTCCTTCCCCAGAAAAACCCTGGATTGAGTGCCACCATGTTTCAGGGCTGGCACATGCACATCTAGCCCCTCCTTCACGAGCCTCAATGGCCCTGTGCTGTCCTCTTTCTCAAAGGAAAATGAGGGCAAGGGCCTTCCCCTCACAGGCACGTGGTTGGGGTGGGAAGACTGTATGTTCACAGCATCCTAGAAATGGTCACTTACTGCTAGCTAGCAACTTAGGCCACTTTTAGATGAGCAGCCAGGGAAGCGCGTTCTTCAATGTGCCACTAGGAAAAGCCATTTACACACACCAGAAGTGACAGCCATAGGAATTGGCGGCACGTGCAGCCTCCCACAATTTCTTTAAAGATGCGTTCTCAGTGGAAACCTCAATATTGGGGTTTCCAGAACACGTCTTCAAGCTTGGGAGGCCGCGCGCACTGCCAATTCCTATGGCGGGTGGCCACTTCCGATGCATGTAAACACACCCCTCACAGCTTTTCCTAGCGGTGCGATGAAAAATGTGCTTCCCTGGCCGCTCGCCTAAAAGCGGCCTTAGTGTTTCTAAATGGACCAGCTGGAAGCAATGACATTTACCATGCAATAATAATTGTTTTCCTTTAAATATTTGTATCCTCTGGCAGGCTTGATGTAACTGGGGAAGACTGCATATTTTTGTTAAGACACCCCCGCCCTGCTCACGGGGGGGGGGGGGCCTTTCTGCTGGTCTGGGTGGCCGCTCCAGTTCACATAGGCCAGGAATGCATGGGCACCCATTGCCACACACTTTTTTGGCTTGCCCCACACTGGGTAAACAGTCCTTCCAACTCCTATCAGGAATTTAAAGAGGATGCATTCTCTTTATTAAAACTTCTTGAAATCCTGTGAGTTTTTAGATTTGGTGAAATACTAATGTACCGTACATTTCAAATGTACAAAAATCTAGGTTTTGACTACTAGGGTTTTATTAAAAAATGTGATTTTGGCCTACTCAAAATATCTTTTTTTTGTTTTATGAGAGTTCACTTACTGGCTTTTCAAGACCAGAAGGAATATTTCCTTCCTTTTTATGGCAAATGCAGTCTATTATATTTCAATGTCACTTCTTTTCTGTACTCTTTATATTGATATAAATTGATAAGGAAATTGCCTGCCTGAAGCCATAAGAATCAATTCAGTGACAGTGAGGTCTAGTTTTTTTGGTCTGTATTGGAAAACCAATGAATAACTCTAACAGTAAAATATTTGAGTTACTTTTTTTAAACACTCAGGCAGAAGGTGTATTATTACTGGCATGAAATTCTGCAGGTGAGCTATTTCAGAAGGTGAGCTATTTTAAATGATGATCTAATTAAATACCTTGATACTATAAAATCATCTCTTCCTTCCCTTCCCTACCCTATTGCACCACTCTGTAGGAACACTTTGTGAAATCAACATAAATGAATGTCACTCGGAACCCTGCCTCCACAACGCAACTTGTGCCGACCTTATCGGTAGATACAAATGCATCTGTCTACCTGGCTTCACTGGTGAGTGGCATCAATAATGGATCTTGTTTTCTCTGGAAAAGTAGCCCACAAGGCATTCATTAAGACATTATTGACTAATTTACTGGTGCCTCCTCCTCATTTCTCTTTATCTGCCCTACCTTAATGTTTCATTTGCATTCCAACAAACTGGAACACTGACTCCATCTGTAAACTAAACAGCAGAAGATAAATTAGGGCACATCTAAACAGGCCTTGAATGCTTCCATACCGAGGGAAGATTAGTCTGCATTGAGTAATTCAGAAAGAAGTTGTTGCAGCTTGTGTTCAGATGAAATAAATAGACTCTGAAACTAATGTATGTGGGACCTTATTTGTCTGATTTAAAGTCACTTCCCGTCACAAGTGGTTTCAGGTTCTTGAGGTTCAAATTGAAGAATTATAAATTGACACCTGCTTGTCTTCCTAAATCTCCAAATCTCTTATTATCTTTTCAAAGGTGCGAGGTGTGAAACTGATATAGATGAGTGTGCTTCGTTTCCCTGCAAGAATGGAGCCACCTGCATTGACCAACCTGGTAATTACTTCTGCCAATGTGTGGCTCCATTTAAAGGTAATGAACACCAAGGGAGAGAGAAAAGCAAACATAATTAACTTTAGAAAGCATTTCTGTCACTTGTCTGAGCTCATTTCATTCTTCTAACAGCATTATTAGTCCTTCATTTTCTCAAAAAGAGATTTTAAGGTGACCAGCCAATTATCCCTTAGGCTGCAACTACTGTGAAGTAAACTTTGTTTAGGTATCTACTAACAGAGTTTAGTTATTTATCGGAATGTGTGTGTGTGTGTGTGTGTGTGTGTGTGTGTGTGTACGTATATATATATATATATATATATATATATATATATATATATATACGTACACACACACACAAGCATATTATGATATACTGTCTAGTTTGAATGCATACAGTACCACAGCCCTCTGCTGGATAGAATGGGAGAGCAGCTCAAGTGCATGCATTCAAGAGGCTTTCATAAAAACATAGTCACCAAACTGATCAAACTTTTAGAACAGGTCAAAACCAAGCAGCTCTCAGACAGTCAACATGAGCGATGTACTTTGGATTTTCCAATGTGACTAGCATCCAGCTATTCTTAGGGTTTTCAGTGGGAGCTGTTGCATACCAAGTTCTTTTGAAACTCTGGCTACTCCACTTAGGTGTCTGAATTAGAGTTGAGCTTTTTAAAAAATATGAGCCGCAATCCACAAACCACTTACTCTGGAGTAATTAATCCAGCTGAAGTGCTTTGTTGATTGCAGCTATGGTCTTTAGGGTTACAACATGGTGCCCTATACAGGGCCCTTTCTCTGATGTTAGTGGGTGCTAATGGTGCTAAACATCCCTTTGTCTAGTGGCTGGAAACGGTCAGGTTTTTAAGTGTGTTACAAAAGAGTCACACTGCTCTCTCTTGGGGCACTGAAATGAAACATTTTTTGCAAACCTGTTTGAAAATTGCTTTCATGAAAGAATTTACATGTGTGATGATAGTGAAAAGATAATATTTCTCATGAACATAAATAGCCATGTCTAATAGAACAAGTTGCAAATAGGGATGGGTGAACGCAGTTCGGAGGTTCGGAGGCGGGCTGAACTCGGCCTGTTCGGATGACCAAACCGAACATCCGGACCAAACGCTTGAACAACCGAACACTTCGGAAAAGTTCGAATGAGTTCGAATGAGTTTGGGGGTGGGAAAAACATGACTGGAAGGCGGGAAAAACAAGGCACCTGAGGAGCAGACTTCCTGGCACCAGGGGTGGAGACCAGGGGTGGTTTCAGGGCCAAAAAATATAAAAAAATTGAATTCGGTTTCGGTATTGATAGCGCTATTTTCCGTTGTTCGGCCAACGTCGGCCGAACCGAACGCTGCTGAACCAAACAGCCGAACTCGGATTTTGGACCGAACATCTGAACCTATCCGAACCGTGTTCTATTCGCCCATCCCTAGTTGCAAAGCTAATATAAAAAAATAAATATCATCTCAAAGTGAAATGTCATGATAATTGTTTAGTTTAATGTGTTGTTGACAATATTTTTACATAGTTATCCTAAAATAACTTTTTCTCCTATTGAATCCCTAATGAAAATATTGTGTCAAGATTATGCTATGGTTGTTAACTCCTTTTCATAATCAATTAGGAATAAGTCCACCTTTCCTTATTGCACATTAATTGTTAATCCTGCAAGCTTTGCACCTTATTTTAAAAATAGGCAGCAATATACAAAAGCATATTACAATATACTGGCTAGTTTGAATGCATACAGTACCACTGTCTTTTGCTGGAGAGAAGGGAGAGCAGCTCAAGTGCATGCTTATGTGGCATTCAAGAGGTTTTCATTAAAACATAGCCACCAAATGGAAAATGTACCTAATTGTAGCTTGACTGGTTTGGAAGGGTCTCTTTCCTGTCTAACTCCTTCTCCCTGGTGACCCTTTATTCTTATTGCTCCCTGTGAAAATTAGGCTTAGCAGAAACATGCCCATGAATTCCCAGGGCTGGTCTCACCACAGGGCAACCTGGGGAGGCCGCCCAAGCCCTGCTCTTTCTGAGGGCCCCACAGTGGCCTTTATTTTCACCAGGGTAGGTTTTGGCAGCGCCACACCTTGTCAGTGGGGCCCCAAACATGACCACCTTCAGGGTACCCTAGAGGTTGTCCCCAAGGACTGCCACATTTTATCTTTTCCCTGGTCCCTGCAAATCCTAAGGCTGGCCCTGCGAATCCCAAAGAGAAAATATTTTGTTGTGCTTCTTCCATTTTCAATGTTTGCTCTTCTTTGTCATTGGAGATCATACAAGTTGGATACAGGATGTTATCTCTGCTTCTGCTTCTGCCTTCCTCTCCCTGTTTCATTTACAACATTAGTAATATATTTATTGTTAGGCTTCTGACTTCAGTAGAGATATATAAACTCCATAAAGCTTTTGGTCCTTGAGTTTTCAGAGAGAACTAGGTTCAGGTTATGTTGCTGTGTTGCTCATACATACAACCCCTATTCATTAGATATCCACTTGAAGAAAAAGGTGAAATTAATACAGGCTGTGCTTCAAAAAGGGGTGAAATAAAGGATTAATCTCCTCCACTATATTATCTACTAAGATTAACAATTATAAAAGTCAACTCGATGAGTTGTAAAATAATTTAAAACTGCCACAGTTATAAAACCTAATACACTGGGTCTCGTCTATGATTTGTAGTATAATCCTCAAAGTGTTTAGTGCAGGTGTTAGCTCTCTGGGCCAATGTGAGTTCTTCATTCAGTTCAGTGTGACCTGCATTTGACAATTGGGGTGGAATTAGCTGTAAACAGCTTGACGATCCTGTTACCTTTTGGGGACTATGTAGCTCTCTTCCAGTGGAGTAAGTTACTAAATATAGTTCCTGAAACATTTAATACAAGAGTCACGACATCACAGTTATGTCTAGAAAATGTCTAGAAAATGCTGCTGTTAATCGAGGTCTTGCCTACTCTGGACTGTGAACTGAGTTAAATTGTTTTAGGACTTGAATGTTTAAGAAAAAAAGTAAGCATTGTTTGGAAACATTTTTTTTGTTTTTTAATGACAATTGTTAGAAGCTGCCCAAGAATTTGCTTAGGACTTAGAGGATAGATAAAGTATTATAGACACATGTAAGATTCATAGCCTTATTTTGCTTTGTAGTCATTAGGATACAGCACTAAGAGTGCCCTCTTGCAGAGTCCATCATTGGTCCAGTTTCATTTCTCTCACAGAGAGGCATTCTTGGTGTCTGCCTCACAACTTTGGAACTCCCTTCCTTTAGAGGTTTGCCTAAGTCCTAGTTTGATTGTCTTCTGGAGGCAGCCAGATATTTAATGGGCAGAGATATAATAAGGTGGGGTGGAGTGTGTGTGAGGGGATGTTTGTAGTTTTTTATGGGTTTTCAATTATGTATTTTTTATTGGTACATATAGTTTTGTTATATATTTATTGTGAGCTACCCTGAGCTTCAGGAGATAGGGCGGGATATAAATCTAAATAAATAAATAAAAAGTTAAAAAAAAGTATTTTATTTTATTTTATTTTATTTTATTTATTTATTTATTTAACAAATTTTATTACCCCACCCTTCCTGCTCCAGGTAGCTCGGGGTGACTTACACATAAAACAATAAAACAATACAATAAAAGAGAGAGAGAAAAAAATAGATCTCCCTCAACCCCCCACCCTAAACGCCATCTCCCCTACCAAATTCTGGGAGAAACAGCCAGGTCTTGGTCATGCACCAGAAGGAAGGTTGGTCTGGGTCCATCTGGGCCTCTGCCAGGAGGGAATTCCACATCCAAGGTGCGACCTCCGAGAATGCCCTCTCCATGGTGGCCCCTTGGGCCACACAAGGGAACTCAAGGAGGGCACTCCTGGCTGACTGCAGGGGCTGCTCCAGAGCACGAAGAGTAGAGCACAAAGAGTGAGATGATCTTGTAGGTAAGTCAGCCAAGGCTGTATAGAGCTTTATAGATTCAAGTCATAAGAATAGATTAACACCAACCTATAGTAGTAATGTTCTAATGTAGCAAACGTACCACATACCTGGCCAGTTTATCATGTGGATCTCAGATTCACATGTAGTACATATTTGTGCCCCTTCCTCAACACCGTTACCAAAGTAAATAAATAAATAAAAAGGCCTTCCAGCAAAATGCCTTCTCTCTCTCACCACCAGCAGCAGAATTCCTCAGTCCCTCTGCTAAAAGTCATGTTAGGATACAGAGACTCCACTTCTAGTGTCCTGTTTGCTACTCTGATTTCTTCTTCTTTGTGCTCTATAAATTTTCTTTTATAATAAAAATAACTTTAATTCTGTGTTCTTCTCTGGTCTCTACACTGAGATTCTATTTAAATCTCTCAGCTCTCCATCATTAAAAAGTAGGAATGTGCGAACAGGATCGAGTTTGAATGTTCAGATGTTTGGCCATTCAGACTAAAAAAATTAGTCCGGGTTCGTGGGTTCGGTCCGGTGGAGTTTGGACCCCCTTTAATATTCAGAAAGTTTGGCACCTCCAGGAGATTTGGGGTGCTGCAGGGACCCCCAGGGGTGCCCCTGGTGGCATGGCAGGCTGTCGGAGACCCAGCAGTAGCAGAGACTGGGAAGGCTTGGCGCTTGGCACCACAGGTTGTCCGGGCAGGCAAGCTCAACATTTGACCCCTGGGGGTGCCCGGGGTGCCAGGGCTGCTCGTCTGAGACTCAGCAGCATCAGAGGCAGGGAAGGCTTGGGGCTTGGTGGCTGGCACCCATAGGGGGCAGGGCATTGCAGGCTGGCATCACTGGAGCGGCGGCAGAGGCCTGGTCAGGGCTTGGTGGCTGGCACCCCTGCTTGACTGGGCATTGCAGGATGATTGATATTGTCAGAGCAGCCACAGAGGTCCGGCCAGGGATTGGTGGCTGGCACCCCTACTCGGCTGGGCATTACAGTAGCAGTAGTAAGTTTATTGACCAACAACACTATGCTATTATCAGTAATAACATATTAAACATAATAAACAAAATTAAAATTCCAGTCATCGATCCGAGCAAAACAACTCAGACCCCTGCAGACATTGTTATAACATTAAAACAATATCTGAAAATCTGAATTAAATAAGCAATCCCAGGTCATTTAAAGGTTCTCAGTAGTGCCCTTGGCGCAAGTCCAGAATACTAAATGTCCATAACTTAGGAAGTTCTGCACTCTTTTGCTGTACAGCCATCACGAACATGGCCAACTGCTTAATTTGTGGGACATCAGCGCTAGTTATTAAGGTCACAAACATCTCTTCCAGGTCTTGAATGCCAGATGGAATGAAATCACCAATCCACTGTTCCCTTAAAGTCTCATACTGTGGGCATACCAAAAGCATATGTGGTAATGATTTCACACAGGTCAAACACCAACTACAAGTCCTCTCCTCCCTGGGAGTTAAATCTCGCCTCCCCCTTACTTCCTCGGCGTCAAAAAGATTGAAACGTACCAACGTGGCTATTCTGCGCACTCTGGGATCCTGTATCAGACTTAAATAAGGTTCCATGCCTAACGACATTTTCACCGCAGAGCTATAATTATGCAGCAGGTCTAGATCTTTTTGTTGAGCCCATCTTTCGACTCTTGATCTGAGGTCGCATTTGCCAAGTCTCTCATCCGGGACCCCATCTTCGCCTAATGGTATGGCCAGCAGTGCAGCTGACTTTTTTAGGTGTCTCATCCATCGATACTGGGGTGCCCTTTTGCTCCACATAACACATTCGTGCCATCCCCACACACTCTTTGACCAATTGTTTTTTAAAAAAAAGAAATCTAAGATTAAGGTGAGCAGAAATGGACAGAATCCCCACTTCCAATCTCAGCATGGGGCAAGGGGTTGCTCTTGGGGCTGCAAGAATAACCCAGCAAAAGGCATTCTGGGGAACTTCCGCTTTGCCCCCCTGAGACAACGCCATTATTTCTGCCCCATAGGTGCGACCAGTGACCACTTTCACTTGAAAAATTTCAAGCATTTGGTTCACTGAGGCTACTGGAGCTGCATAGTGTAGTCTTAAGAGGGCTCCCACTTCCTGCTTTGCTTTAGTAATGCGCCTATTCAAGTGCTTCTTCCAACAATTCCGCCTAGCAAAAGCTACTCCTAAGTATATATACTCCTTGGCTCGTATCCTTCTAGACTCGCTGTTTAGTGCCACTCTCCTGCTCTATTCCGCAAAGCACTACCACATCTTCTCTCCTCCCACTCTTCTCTATTCCACGTTGTGGCCCCACTCTCTCCAAATCAGCAGCCATCACCAATCAGAGGGGGGGTGCCAATGCCAATGGTAGCCCCACCAACTGCCCCACCAATAGCCCCACCAACGGCTGACGCCCTTTGGTGTCGCCCTTCAGCTGATGCCCAAGGGCTGATGCCTGAGGGCATCAAGCCCTGGTTATCTACCTGAATAAGGGAGGAGGGGAAGCTCCAGTGAGTGACATGCAGCTGCTCCAATCCTCCACCCTTTCCCCAGCAACAGCACTCCACACACAGCAGGAGGAGGGCGTTAGGCCCTGGTTATCTACCTGAATAAGGGGGGAGGGGAAGCTCCAGTGAGTGACAGGCAGCTGCTCCAATCCTCCGCCCTTTCCCCAGCAACAGCACTCCACACACAGTAGGAGGAGGGCATCAGGCCCTGGTTATCTACCTGAATAAGGGGGGGGAGGGGAAGCTCCAGTGCGTGACAGGCAGTTGCTCCAATCCTCTGCCCTTTCCCCAGCAACAGCACTCCACACACCCGGGCATTGCAGGCTGGCAGGCCTCCAGTTCTGCTTGCTCTATGCTGGGTTCTCCAGTTCTAGTCACCATCATGGCCAGGCATTGCAGACTGCCAGGCATCAGTGAAGCAGCGACAGAGGCCTGGCCAGGACTTGGTGGCTGGTACCCCTGCTTGGCCAGGCATTGCAGGCTGGCTGGCAACAGCTGAACAGCAGGAGAGGCCCAGCCAGGGCTTGGTGGCTGGAACCCCTGCTCGGCCGGGCATTGAAGGCTGGCTAGCATCGGTGGAGCAGCGGCGGAGACCCGGCCAGGGCTTGGTGGTTGGCACCCCTGCTCAGTCAGGTGTTGCAGGCTGACTGGCATCGGTGGGGCACTTGCAGACAAGTGGAACTACAGCCCTCCCTGCCTGGAATGTAGGCCCCAGAACCCTGATGGTGGGTTCTGGGGCTGGAATTGCTGGCACCTTTACTCAGCCAGTCATTACAGGCTGCCAGGAAACAGTGGAGCAGTGGCAGAGGCCTGGCCAGGGCTTGGTGGCTGGCACCTCTACTCAGCCAGGCGTTGCAGGCTTGCATCCTACGCTCTGTATCTGAACAAGCTGTTCTGCCAATTGGTCAAGCCTTGCCCAGTGCTGAATCACGTGGCCACCCAGTAACAGACATTGGATTGCCAGGGCATAGTACCAGTAGCACAGCAGAGGCAGCAGAAGCAGATTGTCATGGCACAGAATCCATGGCACAGACAGCAGAGGCATCATTGGCAGTAGCAACAGACATTGGATTGCCCGGTAGCAGAACCCATGGCACAAGCAGCAGAGGCAGCATTGGCAGTAGCAGCAGACATTGGATTGCCAGGGCACAGAACCCATGGCACAGACAGCAGAGGCGGCATTGGCAGCACCAGCGGAGATTGGATTGCCGGGGCACAGAACCCATGAAACAGCAGAGACGACAGCAGCAGGATTTGCCTGTGAGAAGCCCCCATGGAGCCAGGATGGTAGAATTTGCCAGGGAAGAGCTCCCATACAGCAGCAGATGGTAGCAGCAGGATTGCATGAGCACATTTGGATTTGCCAGGGCAGATCACCCATGGACCAGCAGACAGCAGCAGCGGGATTACCAGGCCAGTAGGGCACATCACCCAGGGTTCCCAGGTCAGGCAGACAGGCACCTTGGCATGAAAGGCAGGCAGGCTAGAGCAGTGCTTCAGCTTTGCCCACAGGGCAGCCAGACACACTTTGGCATGAACATGGGAAGGCAGACTGAGGCAGCTTTTATCTTGGCTACCTGGGCGGGCGGGCAGACAGGCAGCGTGGCATGAGCAGAAGGCAGACTGAGGCAAGGTTTGATCTTGGCAACCTGGGTGGGCAGACAGACAGGCAGCGTGGCATGAGAGGCAGTAGGGAAGGCAGGCTGGGACCTTGGCAGTGCACTCAGATAGGCTGGTGAAGACAGTGCAGTGCATGACAGAGAGAGCCAGTCAGGTAGGCAGGCTGAGATCATCTATTTAGAGGCTGGCTGGCAGGCTTACAACTTCCCAATGCCACCCTGCATCATGAGGTCAGTCAGATAGGCCAACCGAGGCCGTCTAGTCAGAGGGAGATAGGGATGAGAGAACAGAACGCTGTTTGGATGCTGGACGTTTGGTTCAAAACCAAGTTCGGGTTTGGCTGTTAGGTTCGGCGGAGTTCGGTTCGACCGAACTTGGCTGAACATTCCAAAAAGTGCTATCGGTACCGAAAATGACACCAACATTTTTTCAGTATTGGTATTTTTGGCCCTGAAACCAAACCTGGTGTCCACCCCTGGTGTCAGGAAGTCTGCTCCTCAGCTGCCTCCACCTTCCTATCACATTTTTCTCGCCCAAAGTCACGTTTTTCCCACCCCCAAACTCATCCAAACTCATCCGAACTTTTGCGAACTGTTCAGAAGTTCGATCGTTCAGTTCGGAAGTTTGGTTCAGTCATCTGAACGGATCGAGTTCGGGCCAAACTCCGAACTTCCAAACTGCATTCGAACATTCCTAGAAAGGGAGAGAGAGAGGCAGGGCAGACGCCGGGCATTGGGAGGGAGGGACAGCACCACAGCAGCAGGAGCCCAGATTAAGGAGGAGCCCCGTCCCAAGACTGCTCCTGGCATGGGATGGGGTTTGCCACAGCACCATCAATCCATATCCAGGGGCAGTTTGGGGAATCCCAGCAGTGGAAGGTTCACCTTTATAAAAAGCAACTGCTCCACCAACTTGGCCCCCAGTCTCAGGCAGTGCGGCGAGCAAATGTCCCCCGCCATGGAGAACATCCACTCGCTGGGGACACTCGGTGGTCAGGACAAGAGACCCTTGGCCACTTTGGACAGGCCCGGGCACACGTTGGTCTTGCCGGCCCAGTAGGCCAACGGATCACTGCTGGGTTCTATGCATGACTCCTCCTCCAGGTAGCTCTCCACTGCTGCTGAGGTGCTGTCGTACTCCCTCATGTAACCCTGCCTGAGCACCACCTCCACCACTGCCCTCAGCCATGCTGCCTGCCGTGCTGTGCACGAGCCCATGCTCACCAGAGTGCGCTGCACATATGAGCTGCTGCTGCTGGCAATAGGGGTGCTGCTGCTGCTCAGCCTGCTGCTGGTGCTGCTACTGCTAGTGCTGGGGGCAGGGATAGACCCCACCAGCTGAAAGGTGTGGCTGCTCCCACTCCCACCATCCCCAGGGGTGTCCTGCTGCTGTTGCCACGCACTTTCAAGAGCCCGCACTGCCTGCCGGACCCTCTCCACCAGGTCACCCTTCCAATGCCCATAGAGCGGTGTCTGGCGTGCCATGCTGCCCATGACCCTGGGGTCCATCATGGTTCCCAAAATGTATTCCTCCCACTGCAGGAGCTCATCAAATGGCGCCTTCAGCCCTGCCTTCAGCTGCCGCACTAGGTCAACCGCCTCATCCGCCAGCTTCCTGCCCTGAGGGCCACAATCCCACCCATGGGGAATCTCCTCCAGTCTCCTCAGGAGACTCTGGACCAGAGGGGTTACCTGGCTGATGCTGGCCGTGGAGGAGCTGATGGTCTCCATCACGGCCAGGAATAGTCTGAGCACGAAGACCATGTGAGCCAGGATCTCTCACTGAGCCCCATCATACCCTGGAGGTGCCCCGCTGTCCATCACCAGTTGAACCTGATACAAGGCGGCTTTCTGATCGAGAAGCCGCTCGAGAATCAGGAAGGTCGAATTCCACCAGGTGGACACATCCTTCACCAGCTGGTGCACTGGAGATCCTTGCTGTACGTGGTTTGCCCTGAGGAGTTTGCTGCCCTTCACGCTCTAGTTAAAGAAACCGGCCAGTTTCCTCCCCTGCTTGATCAGGGAGTTAAGGGTACCTGCCCCAATCCCCTTCTCCCCCAAGGCCAGACCATCCCTGATCACCAGGTGATGGGTGTCTGTGGCGCAAGGTATGCTGGTGTGAAGCCCCAGTCATGAACTGTCTTCAGTATATTTCCCGCGTTGTCTGTCACCACTCACCAGGTGCCTGGTGTGTGGTGTATTGTCTGTTACCACACATCAGGTACCTAAACCCCGTGTCCCCGACCACTGAGAATGGCTGCCCATCCAGCGCTATCATTTCCCCCAACATGCACGTGGCTTTCAGTTGAAAGCCACGCCGCCCTCCATTTCCTGCAGCTGCTGATGGACTTGGCAGCTGCCCCCACCCCAGCTCCTCCATGGTGCAGTGCTGCTGCTGCTGCTTCTCCCCCCCAGTAGCGATACTGCTCCTGCTGCTAGAGGTAGCTGTTAGAGCAGGACGCTTGTCTGCTGATGGAGGCAGACGACTGGCCGCTGCAGTCGGGAACCCCCTGTCATCCACTGCCCCTGCCTGTCTGCTTATCAGCACAGAGCTGTGGCATCCCTTTAGGTACCTCACCATGGCAGTTGTGCCCAAGGTTGGTGAGCACCTGCCCACGCTTCACCACCTTGTGGCACAAAGTGCACTGCACCTCCCTGGGATCATCCGCCCTCACCAACTTAAAATGCGCCGAGATGGAGGATTTTTTGCCCCCTCCTGCCTTCTGGCCTGCACCGGGTGATGCACCGCTGACAGCACTGCTGGGAGGGGCAGAACATGGTGGCAACACAGCTCTCAGAGGGACAGCCATCGCCTCAGGACAAGACATCTCCTCCAAGGAATTAAGTTCGAGGACAGGCTATGTCCTTTCAACAATCTGGAAGTGGAGACTGTCCAACATATCTGCTTTACTTGTCAAATGTATAATTCCATTAGAATTCAATATATTTCTTCTCTTTTATTGAAATATCCAGGAAGAACTGATTTAAATGTACTTTGGTATGCTCTCAATGCTCCCGAGTTCATGGATGATACGATAAATATTTTGACCCAGGCTTTTATCAGAAATAGATTTATGAAATCCAAACCACTGGAGGAGGCGACGGAGGGCACTCATGACACACAGGAGAAGCCCAGTGGGCTATATTAAACCTTGCAAGAAGTCACTGCTGCAAGGATAATGTAAATTGTGAAAACTGTTTCGTATAGGTCTACCTATTGCATTTGGATTCCAAATCCCTAAAATGTATTGGTTGGGTTGTGGAATGAACAAAATTGAAATTGACATACTGGGCGTAATGATGCATGGTTTTAACAAATGGATTTTGTTTTTGAGTTGTATATTCTTATGGTTTTTATTATACGGGGCAACCATCCTTCCATGGTTTTTTGGATGGACTCCTGCTCTTTTGATGTTGCATTGGTTATAGTTATGTAACAGTATGTTTTTAATATTTTCTGTACTTGGTAAAATTTCAATGGCCTTTGGCTACACAAATAAACTTTATTAGACACAGGATTAGTGTCTGCCTTGCTGTCCCCATTCAGAGTGATGTCCCGCGAAGGGGAGTACTGGGACCCTAAAGCTGATTGACTGCTCACCATGCTTCTGCCACTCTCCCTGTGCCCCCTATAGGTGCTGCTGCTGCTGCTCCTCTCCCTGCTGTCATTGCCCGAGGATCGGTCCCTGCCTCTAGCAGCTGGAGTGGGAGCCACCAGCCCTGGACTGCTGGGGATCACCTCAATAATGGGGGTCAGGGACATAAGTAGCCCTGGAGGAACATCTGACCCCAAAGCACCTGCAGCCGCAGCAGAGACATCTGCAGCCTCCTGGAGTACAGGCTTTCTAGTGCCCTGCATGGCAGTGGAGGATGCTGGCAGGAGGTGCCGCCGAACCACACCCCTAGTGTCACTTCTGGAAACCTCTGACGCCTGACTGGCAAAATCAGGCCTTTGCAGTTTGGGGCATGGTGATGGGCTCGGGCTGCTGCTGATGCCTGCTGCCACTCCGCTGGCACGGCCCCTGCCACCTCTCCCACGTGCCCCATTGCCAGCCTTACGGGGAGAAGACCGGCCTCTCATGCTTCCTTTCTCCATTTTTCCTTTCCAAATTATGCGGAGGAAGATTTTTTTATATATATATATATATATATATATATATATATATATATATATATATATATATTTGTTCATAATGTGAATATTATATATATATCTACTACACTAACTCTAACTGCTATTAACTATTCTAAAACCTATGGAACAAAATGGAATATTATTTAATATCTACAAAGGCGACAAGGCCTAGTCCTACAAACACAATATAATATATTAAAACTGAATCACTACACACTATCACTATCTATCTCTATAACTCAGCTAACTCCTACAACTATCTATCTATAGTAACTATCTAATATCTATCTATATGTATATACACAGGGATGGGGTGGGGGAAACACAGACAGCTCACAACAAACAACACAGGGAAGGGTACAAAACTGAAATGAAAGCTAAATCAATCTATGCTACTTAATAAATCCAAAAACAGGGGGAGGGACTCAGGGATGGAATATATACAGGGAGGAGGGAAGGATTCAATGGAGGGTAGGGAGAAAGAACACAGGGAGGGATAAAAAATAAAAATAACACCTAAATCTATCTAATCTAATCTAAATAGATGAAACTATGGAGGTAAATGTGTGGAAATGGGTGAAATAGGAGAAGAATGGCAATGAATTGGTAGGAACACAAACTGCTGGGAGAGGGAGACTTCTGAAAACGTCTGCTGACAGGATCAGTGACTAACTCAGAAGGGGGGAGGGCAATGACTTTTGTTACATGCTGCGCCCGCCTTACCACAAGCCCCATTGGCTCCATGCAGCCTAGCCCCATGCAAATCGCAGACTGTGAAGCCAGTGGTCTGAGGAAAAGAGGGATGGTGCTAGCAGGCTGGCTGCTAGTTCAAGCCTGTCCACCTCTGACACCAGGAAGTCAGCTCCTAAACTGCCCTCCCCCTCCATGGGCCTGTCAGCCCTGTTTTTCCCAACCGAACGCCGCCCAAACTCATCCGAACGCGGCCAATCAGTTCAGGGCGTTCGGTTTGGCTGTTCGGTTTGGCCATCCAAACTGGCCAAGTTTGGGCCAAACACCGAGCGCCCGAACCGCGTTTGCAAATCCCTATTAAAAAGGCAGGAGGGCATTCTCTCCCCACATGAACTTTTCAATATTAGAACATATCTAGATTAGAAAGTAGTGCCAGTCACTGTGTGAATGTGTCCAGTGTATGAATTGTTACAAATATTTTAGTTCTCTGGGGGCTAATTACTTTGGACAGTGAGCTGCATCCCAGTAGGGCAGTGACACAGTTGAAGGAAGCTTTGTATTGGGAGACATTGTGTAGTTTAGGATTCAAGTGATTATTTCTGTGTTGCACATTTCTTGCAAAGCAGCTGTGTTAGGAACAGAGTTGGAGTGGAGATCTTGACACTAGGCAGTTCCCAGAATTTTGCCTGCGTAACCCTATTTTTAAGACTCAAATATAGTCCTGGGACACCAAGGAGAAACAAAGGGTAAAAACAGATGTGACCTTGGACTGCTGTTGGCCCGCTTGACCTGCAGAAGCCTGGGACCCACCTGCACATATGTGCAGATGCCACCAGATGTTGGCCAGGGATTGGCCAGAACCATGTTCGCAGCTAGCCCAGGCTGTGACTGTAGAAAATCTCTGAGGTCACAGTTCAAGTTAAGTTGCGCCTAAATGTCTTAAAACGTTTATATTATATTTCGATATAGGAAACATAGCTGGTCCATACGAGGACATCGGATAGAACAAGTACGGGGCTTTCGCTATCTGGGTGTCAGGCTGACAGATTCCTGTTCATGGAAATTGCAGGTGCGGATGGCCAAGGAAGCGGTAAGCCCAGAGATAGGGGCTATCGTACGTTTTTCCTATGCCCATGGCCAACCGTCTGCTTTGGTGTTGCGCCGAATCTTGGAGGCTAAAGTCTTGTCACGACTGTTATATGGATCTCATGTATGGGGCATTGAGGTGGAAGCAACACGACAACTCCAACCTGTAATTACTCAGTGTTGGAGAAAGATCCTAAGATGCCCCCAAGCTATAAGCTCGGCCATGGTCCTGACTGAACTGGGGTGTCCTTCTTTGGCAGCTTTGATTGATATCAGACTTCTGTCATTCTGGGC
>QEPC01005117.1:1611633-1640421 GCA_003113815.1 Sphenodon punctatus
TAATTTTTCTGTTGGGGGACCAGGTTCATGAAAGGTCCAAGCGGGTGGCTATTTTTGCCACCAGATGTGATGCCATTCGGTCCAAATTGTAATCGGGTCGCCCTGGAGGCATAAGATGTTATTGGAGGTGTGTTTGTTTGTAGATATGTGATATGGTAGAGATCTTGTATCATGATGTATTTTATTCCTTTGTCGGCCTCTGATGGTCTATTGGCTGATCATGTTTGATTGCAATATGTAATGGCCATGTGGCTACACATAATAAAGTTATTATTATTATATTATATTTGAATTTTATATTTTATATTTTTTATTGTTGTTCACCACTCTGAGTCGCCTATGGCGGGAAGAGCGGGGTAGAAATGTAATAATTAAATAAATAAATAAGTTACAGCCCATCTGACCGGGCCAGAGTAGGCCACAGCCGGCTAGCATGTCTGTTCTAGTGCAAGTGGATGTTGGGTGACTTCCCCAGGGCAGCTGCTTGGGAAAAGCTCCCCTCCTCCCCCAAAGGGTGATCTACTCTGCTACTGCTCTGCTCGTCCCTTTTTTTATCGCTTTCAGATCCCTTTTAATCCTGGAGGTGCAGTCTTCAGTTAGGGACTCCAGTTTAGATTTGAGTTTAGATTAGAGTATAAACTCTGATATAAGCTTTGTGAGGTTGTAAGTTCCCCTTTTGCTGCTGCCTGGTAGGTGTTGGGGGCTTGGGCAGCGGGGCTAGATCCGGTAATTGTTTCCTTCTGTGGCTTGGGTGAAATTGACCCTGGAGTGAAACAGACCCCGAGCCGCAGCAGGGAACAATGACCAGATCAAGCCCCCACCCCAGCAAAAACTTCCCCCCGCTGGAGCACCCCACACCTACCAGGGCCCAACGCAAGCTAAGTCTAAAGATTAAACCCCACCAGACCCTTTCTTCTACATGAGCAGTACTTTCAATCACCCAGCCACTTTTCTTCCTCAGCCAGGGGGAAGATTTTGCGGGGGTGGGGGCTGGATCCAGTCACTATTTCCTGCTGTAACTGAGTTAGAAATGGTCTATTTCACTCCTTACTGGCAGCCTGCTTCTCTTGTTTATTTCACCTCCCAGCTGCCTCAGCCTCTCAGAATTTGTTTCAGTTCTCTCTAAGTTATCTGATGAGCCTGAGCAAAGTGATATCTCAATATTTTTATGCTCTGGAGCCAATTGAAATTCAGCTCTGCCATGCTCCTACCATTTGTCAATTTCAAAGGCAGCTTCTGAGGAACTGAATAGAATGCTGGGAGACTTTTCTTCCTCAATGTTCGACTCATAAGCCGTTTTTAGACGAGTGCGGCGGCGCCCGCGCTTGTTTTCAAAAAATCCGGCAGCCCGTTCCACACGAGACGCTGCCGCCGAATACGCGCATGTGCGGCCGACGCGCATCCATTTCCGGCCGCGTATGACCAGCCTTGATCGCCGACCCGGTCAGTTTGCGCCCGGAAATGGATGCGCGTCGGCCGCGCATGCGCGTATTTGGCGGCAGCATCTCGTGTAGAACGGGCTGCCGGCTTTTTTAAGAAACAAGCGCGGGCGCCGCTGCACTCGTCTGAAAACGGCCATAGACTAAAATGTATTTTTCACACACACACACCAAAAAACCCAACCTCCAAATGTATCTACAACAAACAAAAGCGGACATAGGAACACAGAAATGAATTTTCTAACATGTCTCCAGACAGATCAAACTCAAGAATAAACCGGAAAGTCGTCAAAATGTGAAAAAATGAACTCCCCCCACCCCCACCCCCACCGGCTACAACTTCTTTGTTTTTCAACTGATTTGCACCAAACCTGGACAGGTTCAACCTGTTACGCAAGGGATCCGCCATGCCAAAAACTATGATGATGGGATAAAGCATGGCTAAATCCAAAGCATTAGAATGTTCATAAGAACATAAGTAGTGCCATACTGAGTCAGACCAATGGTCCATCAAGCCCAGCATTCTGTCCTCCGACAGTGATCAATCTTGATTGCATGGGAGAAGAAGCAACAGTCACAATGGACAATCCATTCCCCATTGTTCACTCCCAGCTCCCAACAGTAAGAAGTTCATCCCGTAAGCTACTTGGTTAATAGCCATTAATGGACCTATTCTCCAAGAACTTATCCAGTCCTTTTTAAAACTCAGATATACTACCAGCCTTGATAACACTCTCTGGTAACTAATTCCATACGTTAATTATGCGTTGCGTGAAAAAGTACTTCCTTTTATTTGTTTTAGATCTTTTGGCAGCTAGTTTCATGGAGTGTCTGATAGTTCTAGTACTATTTGAGAGGGTAAATAACCATTCCCTATCTACCCTTTATCATTCTCGTTACCCTTCTCCGTACCTATGTCTTTTTTGAGATGGGGCGACCAGAACTGCACACAATATTCCAGGTGCGGTCACACCATCAATTTGTTCATAACTTAAAGTACAAAGTGCTGCTCACCTTAACTATAGAGGCACTCCCGTGTCTCTATAATACAAAATCACATCCTATTGGACACAAACTTATGGCATAGTTCTGCAGCCTGGAAGGGAAACACTACTAATCTTGTTATGAAAATTTCATTATCCTGTTGGAATAGCCATATAGTCTTTTCATAATTAGATTTATTTATTTTTATAAAGGTTGGCAAAGAAAAAATATAGTCCAGTACAAGGAACACATAGAAGGGACATTTTAACACATAATGTATTTTATCATAAAGGACCCCTTGACACCTGGGACAAAACCTTTCCATTCTGGGAGTCCCTTCTCTGCGTTCTTCTAATATGCCCGTGAGCATTTGCCTTAGTCTTAGACTAGTTAAGGCTGTATGTAACCTCCATTTAATATATTACAAATAATTTTCCATCCCCAGGATTGTTTCCCCAATATGTACATGGGGGCTATTCGTGAGACACAAATAAAGGCAAAGTCAGTCTGCCTCACAATGTCTCTAATCCTCTGGAAAAGAAAACATCTATCCTGCTTAGAAAAATACATGCATCATCTTGGAGAAAATTACCCAAATCTGTGAAACGAAGAGTTCTATTTACAAAAAGTAACCAGGGAGATTGACTGTGTGGAGGCAAGCTATGGTCATCAATAAAACACATTTTAGCAAGTTGCAAAGGAGAGAAGGAAAGCACCTTGAGCCAATAACCAGTTAACCTAATGACTATGTTGGAAAGAACAGAGTCCAAGCCTGTCTCTATCTTAAGGAAAGCTGCTGGGAAGGAGGATGACAAAACCAATATAAAACACAAGAATTTATTCTGCGGAACGTCTAGGTCCTCCTTGGAAATATAACCCCAGCTTTCCGCACCATATAACAATTGTGACTTAACTGTTGCCTCGTAAGGCAATAGAGGCACTTGGATGGATCTCCTAGTGACTGAAGCATGGAACCTTCTGATGTGATCGCACATGACGATGACATAGCCTTGTTTTTAGCCTGATAAAAATGTTGTTTTCAGACCAAATCTGAAGAAATACATACCCCCAGATAGCTATATTTCTTTAGCACCTCAATCTTTTGCTGACCACAAGTGGCTCTTTGTCCCAGGGCCTGAGGCAATTATTTTATTAGTATCATAGTTTATTCATAAATTATTATGAGTACAGAAAGAATCTAATTTGGAGATATATGTGAATTCCATAGAGGAAACACTAGGAAAGGACCCATTTACTGGTCTTAAAGTTAAGGCATGTAGCATCTGCTGAAGGCTCAGTCCTGCCATGTTGGACCCCAGATCTTTAAAAATAGGTAGGGTCGTCCTATAAATTTCATTAACCAGACAATAATAGTCGTCAGCCCAGCTTAAACCTTCCAACCGGGCATTCAAGTCTCCAGCTACAATAAGCTTAGTTAAAGGAAATTCCAACCTCAACTTCTCCAAATAAGATACAAACATCCCAGTTCCGTTGTATTTGGGCCTTCCTTGGACATGGAAGAAGACTCACGTTAACAAAAAAACATAAGGGAGAATAAAATAAGGTTCCTTACACCATGTTTCCTGAAGTAGGATTATATCATGAGTTACAATGAAGCTCACAAAATCCCCATCTCCCAATTTACTTGAGACACCTGCTATATTCCATGAGAGGACAGATTTAAATGGAATCCTACCATCAGAGTATCTCCTTAATTAGCAGGGAAATAGAGGAGCGTCTTCTGAACCATCAACACCATACACTGCTTCATTGAGGTCTGTATTAACCACATCTCTAGAATTAGAGGATGTTACCTTTTTAAAGGAATCGGCTGACTCTGGTGTTATCTCATTTCCTTATCCAAGGAGACAACATTGTTTTATTTCCTTTAAACCTGCCATCTGTTCGGGTATGACTGCTGCCTGAGCAAGCTCACAATCTTTACTCAGTACTACCTTCTTGATCTTATCATTTGGAATCTGTCCCTTCCATTCTCTATCCTGGCCATCACCTGAGGAACCTACCTCATTTACAGAAGTGGATATCTTGTCTGCCTCTCTATTTGTCTCTACCCCATTCTCAGGAATGTCAAGGGGCATCAACCAGGGGCTATCTTTTTCATCTTCACTATCAGACTTTATGACTGGTATATCGCCATCAGCAACTGTACCTACAGGCATCGTAGACAACTCCTGGTTGTCATCCAAAGACCACTTACTAGCCTGTATACAATCATCATTATCAAGATCCCCATTCTCCTAATCATCTAGCTATCTAAATGACTGCCAGTTACGACTGGTCATATTGGAATTACTACTCCCAAGCTTTCCTAGAAAAAGTTTCCCTAGGTCCTTATCACCATCAGCCATACAAAAAGCCCCCGGTAACTTTGAACGAGGGAGAGAAACATTAACTTCTATAACCACTGGCACACTGTGTGGAAGATTTTGTAATTCTAACAACTTCCTATGTAGGGTGTTAGTTCTTGCCAGAATATGTTAATGTTCTTCTTTAGGCAAATACTGGTAAGAAATCAGGACCCTCTTCTCATCACCTCCCAGTTCTATCTTCTCTTCCTCCCTCTTAGTTTTATCCTGGTCATCGGCATTATTTAATACTCCAGAGTTTGCAGTTATTGTCACCACAGAGTTCACCTGATTTTCTAAGTTCCCATATTTCTCCTGCCCCTGGGGATTTTCTAGCCAGGTTTGATTTTTTTGCAACCTCAACAATGCGCACCTTCTGTTCTCTTCTCTCCAACACTACTAGATGATATTCTAACCTAGTGTTGTCCTCCATATTTATAACAGCCCCCTTAGCTGTAAATAAGGGTAGGGTTGAGTGGGATAGTGTGAAGAGGTTAGGGGGAGGGTGGGGTTTGCCTCTGAGGGAAGGGTGGGATATAACTTGAATGAATAAATAAATAATACCCACTCCGGGCTGGGGGTTGCCATAGCTGGCCGCCATGACTGTGCCTCATTGGCTGCCATGGCTTTCCATCAGGATGAGGCACTGACATCAGGGTGTAGGAGGGGCTTCCTGCCCGCACATTTGTTGTGCTTCCGGTCCTACCTGGGCCATGCAGGTGATAGGGATGGCTCCTTGTCCGCGGTCACATTAGGGCCTTGACCTGCTGTGTTGCTCATGGTTTTCCACTCTGGTGTGGCCCAAGGAGTGGTCCAGTTGGCCACACATCTGTTTTTACCCAAAGGCATACAAAGTGTATCCAATACATCTGAATTGTCACCCCTTCCACACGTGACATCATCCCATTTGGAGTCCTGACCCACAACTTGGCAAACCCTGTGATAGTAAGGTAGTGTTTTAAGAAGAGCGATATGAGGCTGCTGAGCCAGGGATTAATATAGCCCCAGGTATGGCAGATTTGAAGCTCTGGGCGCCTCCTGTAGTAATTTATCCATTACAGCACACAAGTAGGCTTGCCAATGCTCTTATAACTTTGATTCCATTACAATATCCTGACTGAAGAGTTATTATAATATATCCTCCATTATTGTATTGATTGTACAGTAGTAGCACTTCTATAACGCAGTCACAGTTATTATAGAATTGATAGTGAGTGTTTCAGAGGAGAGTGGTAGGAGAACCATAGTCTAAGGCCATAATGTCATTTGTGAATATTAACCATTTCACTGCAGGTAGACTAGAGCTTTGATATCCCTCTAGAGCTGTACTGATTTGCGTTATTAAAAAGAACTTAAAATTAACACATGCACCAATAATGTCACAGTAAGTAAATTCTAGAGTCCTAGTGTCTCATTTTGCTTTGTATTATTTATTTATTTGTTTGTTTGTTTGCTTGTTTATTTATTTATTTATTTCCTCACCTTTCCTGCCAAAGGTGTCTTAGGGTGGCTTACAATGTAGTTACCATGCAGCTTCTTTCTTGCAGAGGAACCTTAAAAGCATAGTTGAGTGTATCTCTTTTACTAAAACAAAGGAGAGGAAGATGACCTTGGCAATGATCATAATTTAGAAAAGTAACTTCCTTTCATTTTCAGAGTACGGAAAAGTGAAGGACATCTCATTCTCTTCTGCCAATGGTTGCTTAAGCTACCTGTACAATTTCAGCCTACGATATTTGATATTACACTAGTTTTCTGGTCCAGTTTAACACATGCATTAATTAGCAAACTATTATTTTCAATCTTATTTTTTTTTTAAATTATTTGAAGAACAAAATGATAAAACTAATACTTTTAAGTAGTCAACCCATGCCTTACTGTTGATATACAAAATAGGCTACATTCTTCTGCATTTACCATCGCCTTCTATTACATGAACAGTGCCACTACTACTCACTCATGAGAGCCATGACTAAGGGTTATACCATCAAGCCCTGTGCTTGTCTCCATATAACTAGCATGTGTGATATCACTCTAGAGTATTTTATCAGTAACCCTCTATTCATAGGGTTTTAACAGAAGTGACATGATGGCGGAGCACTGCTGTCAAAACTCTGAGTCGGGTCACTGACAACACGGTCCCAGCTGGATCTGGCTGGCTAACATATGTGCCAGTTGCCAAGCCACCAGGGAGGGAGCTGCATGACTGTGCAGTTGCCAAGCCCTGCTGCACCCAGCACCCCACCCCCATCATGATGAGCATCCATAGCGGACAGGGAAGGCAGCCCATGAAGGACAGCCATGGTGGACCCAATCCAGGCTGGGTCAAGGCGAGACATAACAAATGGTATAGCCTGTTGTGACCCACTTTGGCTCAGTCACGTGGTTTTAGGATTATAACCTGAGCTATAATCTTGGAGGTCTCCGGGATCACAGACTGGGCTTGCCACTGACACGCTCGGAAGCAATCCTGGGTGAATATCTGGTGGAACACCAACAAATGTGCTGGTGGCTCACAAGCCAAAGCAGGCCTCAGTGGGCCACTGTCACATTTGTTAACACCTATAGTCTCTTTAAAACCAAAGTTCCATCTCTGTCCAGGTACAATGTCCACATCCATGCTCTTCCTAGTTACTGCCGCTAAAGCCATAGACAGTGTGTATTAGGGGCTTGGGAAATCTAAACCTTTGATCCAAGCCAATTGCTTTGGTGAAGCACCAAAGAGTAGTGGTAGGGTCTGTTCAGAGTAGCAGCAGGATGGTAGATCCTCTTCCAACTTTGAAATAAAGGAGATCCGGGAGTCACATGGGCATGCCGAGGCAGCAGGTCATGTTTGGCTGAGCTCCCTGCGGGCCTAATGCAGCAGCGCACCTGAAACAGCTTAAACTCTCCCAAAAAAAGCTGCAGAACCCCGGCGTAACTTACAAGGCATGTGCGCCGGGAAAAAAAGGGAAAAAAAATTAAATTTGGAGCGAACCAGCACTCCATGCCGCAGTGCAAGAAGAGGAGAAGCGGGGGAGCTTAAAATGGCAGGTACAACAGAAAAGGACCTGCAGGAAGACACAGAGGCCCAAACGCAAGTATTTCACTTGTTAAAATCCATAAAGAAAGATCTGGCAATTAACAAAATCGGAATTAGCAAAACAAATGATATGCTAGAAGATCTAAAGGGTCAGGTGGAGGGAATGAGCAAAAGGATGGACTTAATAGAGCAAAGAATAAGTGACCAAGAAGATTGGGGGAATAATGTTGAACAAAAAGTGACAGGGGCAGAGGTGGCAATGCAGGATTTAAAGAATAAAGTAGAAGACCTGGAAAACAGGTCTAGAAGAAACAACCTGCGCATAATGGGGGTCCCAGAGGGAAAAGAAAAAAATGGAATGACAGAGCTTCTGCATGAGCTTTTAAAGAACATATTCCCAGGGAGCCCCATGTTACATTCAGTGGAAATTGAAAGGGCCCATCGCTCACTTAGGCCAAAGCCAAAAGATCAGCTCCCCCCAAGAGCAATAATTGCCAAATTACTGAGATATTCAGACAAAGAGAACATCTTAAGGGAGGCGAGGAAAGGCAAAGAACTAATATTTGAAGGGGCAAAAATCTCCATCTACCCTGACCTGGCAATGGAAACAGTTCAGAGGAGAAAGGCCTGGAGGAGCCAGATTGAATCCTTAGGCAAGGCAGGCATCAAGGCCCAGATATACTACCCAGCAAAGCTGACATTCACTTATGAGGGCAAGAGACTATTCTTTATGAAGGAAGAGGAGCTGGAGAAATTTAAAAACAAAAACTTGAGAGACAAGTCTGCAAACTGAACAGAGGCAAAGAAAAGGACAGTCAGGGGTGGAGAGAAAACAGAAGAAAACCGGAACACAAGTTTGGGAGAGGAACAGAACAAAATATAAAGAACTATATGCCATAAAGCAGGTTTAATGATGGTTGTTAAAGTATACGATAATATGCATATATGTAAAATGTTGGTGAGGTGTTGCAAAGGGCAAGTGGGGGGTACAGAGCCACTAGACATGACGCTCCACAAGGGGACAGGAGCTAGGGGAGGGGGGGGAGGGAGGAAGGGAAAGGGAGGGGAAAAAAGGAGGGAAAGAGAAGAGATTAGGAAAAAAGGACAGAAAAGGCAAAATAGGTTGGTAACTAAACAAACACAGGAAAAAGAGGCATACAATAGCAAACAGGGCAGGCAGAACCGGAGTGAGAGACAAGGAAAAAATAGAAATATGAGAGGTACAGAAATAAGAGGGAAAGATAATAAATGGCTCAGCTAAAAATAATCACAGTCAATGCATGTGGGCTTAATAACCCACAAAAAAGAAGGAGGGTATGGCAGTTTTTGAATAAGCAGCATCCAGACATATTTGCTATCCAAGAAACCCACCTAATAAGGAAAGACAATGTCAGATTCACAAATAAAGAATACAGAATATACAGTGCGAACGGAGAAAAAAAGAGAGCGGGGGTCCTGATAGGAATAAAAAAATCTATAAAAATGCAAGTTACAGAAACAGACAAAGATAAACAAGGAAGAATGCTATTTATAAAGGGCAAAATAGGGCAGGACATATACTCGATAGGGACCATTTATGCCCCCAATGTTAACACTGCAGCATTTTTTGCAGAAATCATCCCGAGAATAGATGAAAAAATTGAGGGAAGGGCAATACTGATGGGAGACTTTAATACTCCCCTATCGGAACTAGATCTATTCACAAAAAATAAATTATCAAAACAACAAAACAGAATAGTCCAAGTGATTAAAAAATACCACTGGATAGATATTTGGAGGGTGCAGCACCCTACCACGCAGGAATTTACCTACTATTCGAATCCACACAAGACATCAACCAAAATTGATCATATTCTAGTGAATCAGGACATGTTGCCGCAATGTGAGGAAGTGTATATAGTAATTACCCCCTTCTCAGATCATAACGCAGTGGGGCTGGAAACTGGAAAACAACACAAAAACAACAAAGGGGAACAACAAAGCTGGCGGTTAAAGCAATTTTATTTGCAAAATAAATGGGTTACAGAACAGATTGAGGAAAGAATGGAGGAGTATATACAAATAAATGAGCAGCCAGACACCCCTGCAGCCACAGTGTGGGAGGCGGCAAAGGCAGTAATGAGAGGCCACTTTATATCGCTGGGAGCACACCTAAAAAAAGAAAAAAAAGCGCAAATTAGTGAGAAATATTTACTAATTAAACAGCTATCCAAAAATCCAGTGGTCAATGCAACTAAAATAGCCACGATTAAAAGCCAAATTAATTTATTAGAAAGCGAAATTGTGATCAGAAAAATACGATACACAAAAACTTTCTATTTTGAAAAGGCGAACAAGGCAGACAAGGCGCTGGTGTGGATGACAAAAAAAAGGAGACAAAAAGGGACTATACCCTATATCAGAAACAAGCCAGACGCACCCATGCTAAAAGAAAAAGAATTGGAGGACTGCTTTGTTCAATTTTATCAAAAAATATACGAAACAGGTAAACCAGCGCAGGACAACATTACTAATTTCCTGAATGAAGTAAAATTTAAAAAAATAACAAAAGAAGAAACCCAATTCCTGAATAATGAAATTAGTCTTGAGGAAGTACAAAAAACAATAAAAGAATTACCAAATAACAAGGCGGCAGGCCCTGATGGCTATCCTGCAGAATTTTATAAAACGTTTAACAAGCAAATAGCCCCACTCCTAGTAAAAGTATATAACTCCATATTAAAACAAGGGAGAATGCCAGACACATTCTACGATGCAACAATTACGCTATGTCCAAAACCAGGTAAAGATTTAGAACTGTGCAGCGGCTACCGGCCCATATCACTAATAAACACGGACGCAAAACTGTTTACTAAAATACTAGCCAACAGATTAATGATGATTATTCCAAATATAATTAACGCAGACCAAACAGGATTCATTCCAGGAAGATTAGGAATAGACAATATAAGAAAAATCGTGAATATTATAAACCATGTAAAGACCAAGCAGATTCCAGCCGCTATAGTGGCGCTAGACGCGGAGAAAGCCTTTGACATGGTGGAATATAATTACTTATTCGAGACCATGAAACGAATGGGAATCACGGGCACTTTTCTACAGTGGGTAAAAACAATATATAAAGCCCCGAGAGCTAAAATAATGATAGGGGGTAAGCACACAGCAAACATAAACATAACTAGGGGAACAAGACAGGGTTGCCCATTATCCCCTTTACTATTCAATATAGCTATTGAGCCCCTAGCAATGGCAATAAGGGATGATCAGAAAATCAAAGGGATCAAAGTCGCAGATAAAGAATTTAAACTCTCCCTCTATGCAGACGACATGATGGTGAGCCTCTCGGACCTGCCCCGGTCAGTACCAAGACTGATGGAAGTAATAGATAGATTTGGTAAAATCTCAGGATATAAAGTGAACGCAGGCAAGTCTGAGATGCTGTTGTTCAACGAAGAAAAACTTACTAGCAGGGAAAGAGTGGAGTCAACCCCGTTCGCAGTCCAAACGGACAGTATAAAATATTTAGGGGTACAAATTACCAAAAAATGGAGGGACTTATACAAAAACAATTTTCTCCCCTTGTTAGAAAATATAAAGAGAAAAGAGGAGGATTGGAAAAAATTGCAGGTATCTTGGCTAGGTAGAACAAATCTAATAAAAATGCTGATACTTCCCAGGCTGCTATACACCTCCTTTGCCTTGCCGATCCAACTGCCTAACGATTACTTTATGGCAATTAATAGAACCATATCAAGGATCCTCTGGCAAAGAAAAAAACCCAGAGTAAGGAAAACGATTCTGTACACGAGTAAAGATAATGGAGGCCAGCACTTACCTGACATGAAGTTATACCATTGGGCAGCTGCCCTCAGAGGGGTAAAGATATGGTTCCAGGGAAAGTCAATTCCGGACTGGCTGACACTAGAAAAAGAAGCATGCCAAGTAGATAAATTTGTTAATATACTTACCGATGGACAAAAAGTAAATAAAAAAATTGTTATGATACACCCCTTTGCAGGTATGGCCTTACAAGTCTGGGAGTCAATATGTAATAAGATAGAAATAAACAGAGAAAACTCCCCTTACACCCCGATTTTTGGAGAATGGAGCAAGAGGGCGGGAATAAATCGAAAAGAGGCGGAGAAGTGGGAAAAGAAAGGGCTAAAATGGGCTGCCCAGCTCTTTGTGGGGGAAGCTATAATGAATATAGAAACAATTAAAGAAAAATTAGAAGGGCCCCCCGACTTTTGGGCATATGCCAAAATTGTGAGTAGATTCGGCCACAAAACGACAAAAGCACAAGTGAATAGAAAGGTAACAGACTTTGAGATGGTGATGTACGGGGACCAGGGGCGAAAACATGAAATATCAAAAATATATAGAGTGTTGCAAGTAATCATGCACTTACCAGATGCAGGATATTTCGAGGCGTGGGAAAAGGACCTCCACAAACAAGTAGAAAAAAAAGAAAGGCATGAGGTATGGCACAACATGAGAAAACTATCAAACTCGTTGTCAGTACTGGAACCACAGGTAAAAGTAATCTACAGAATGTACCTCACCCCATACAAATTGAATAAAATGAACAAAGATTACCCTAAAGAGTGCTGGCAGGGGTGCGGAGAGGAAGGGAAATGGCTCCATTGTTGGTGGGAATGCTCATATGTGAAGGAATTCTGGGATAAAGTGTGGTCCCAAATGAACAAAGTGGCGAACTGTGAAATACCAAAGACACCGGACACCGCACTGTTGGGCATCTTTCCCGACTTGCAAATAATTCAGGAAAGGACACAAGCCTGCCAACAGCTTCGATTGGCAGCCATACACACAATAGTGTGCAATTGGAAAGCAAGAAAAAAGCCGTCCTACAAAAAATGGATCCACAGAGTTTGGCATACCATCACCATGGAGCGGGTGCAGGCAGAACTTCGTCAAAACCTCGACGGTTTTTACTCCATCTGGAACAACATATGGAGCCTCTTGGAACAAGAAATTAACGTGAACCAACCTAAAATGTCAATTTGTATAACAAAGATATAGGGAATGTTAATTGTTTAATGATATATGAATATGGAATGTGACAAGACGCACTAAAACAATACTAGGCTGGGACCGATTCTGTAACCAAGGTCCTCAACCAAAAGGAGACGAAAGTGTGTAAGTTGTTAATAATTGTTACTCCCCACATATTGTATTTTAAATTGTTTTTTTAAATTTTATATTGTTTTTATTGAATGTTGTTTGCCGCCCCGGGCTGCCCTGAGGGCAGGAGGGGCAGGATATAAATTTTAAATAAATAAATAAATACCAGTCTGCCCCAAGAAACATCCAGAACTGGTCCACACCATTGCCGGGTCTCCCCTTACTTCAGGCCTCAGCACCAAAGAAACCATCCCCCTATGGGGACAAATAGGAAGGCACCGAGAAGTAATGGAGTTTGACATTGTGAGCACCCCCTTGTTCCCTATCATGTTGGGCCTCCCCTGGCTGCAACTCCATGACCCCAGTATCCAGTCGAACCAGAAAACAGTACACTTTACCTTGCAATATTGCGTTGCACAGTGCCTCTGTCTGCCTCCAGCAAACCTTGTAGCTCAGACCCTCGGGGCAACAGAAATGAACCACCAACCCTTACCTTTAGAGTATCAGGATTTCTGGGATGTATTTAGCGAGCAATAGGCAACAGAGTTGCCTCCCCACCGAGCATACAATTGTCCAATTGACCTGGTTCTGGGTGCTGAAACCCCGTTTGGAAGGATCTACGCACCCTCTAGCCCTGAGTTACAAGTGCTACGGGAATATATCAAAGATAACCTCCACAAAGGATTCATACAGCACTCCTCCTCCCCAGCTGGAGCCCCCATCTTTTTTGTGTCCAAAAAGGATGGCTTGTTGTGGTCTTGTATAGACGACAGGGGTCTCAATGCCCTCACCATAAAAAATTGGTATCCCTTGCTTTAATCCCAAAGCTGTTGAACCACCTACAAGGCGCTACAATATTCACCAAGTTGGATTTATGTGGAGCATGCAACTTAGTTTGGATTCGTGAGGGCGATGAATGGAAGACTGCCTTTCAGACCCACTGTGGGCACTTTGAATAAATATGATGATGCCCTTAGGCCTCGTCAGCGGACTGGCCACCTTTCAACACCTGATTAATGATGTTTTTCAAGACATGTTGGATCTTTTTGTGATAGCCTATCTCAACGATATTCTAATTTACTCCAAGTCCAGGCCCAAACATGTTCACCATGTGCACATAGTGCTGCACTGACTGCAACAACACCATTTATACTGCAAACCTGAAAAATGTGCGTTCCATCTTCAGTGCACTGCTGTGACCTTTCTGGGGTTCATTGCGACACCCCAGGGTGTTTGGATGGACCCCAGTAAAATTGAGGCGGTCCAGAAATGGCCTGCCCCTCAAAGAGTGAAACTATCGGCAATACATCCCACAATACGCTGACACCACCATTCCGTTGACACGTCTGTTAAAAAAGGGGCAACCCTTTCTATGGGGACACCCACAGCAAAAAGCCTTCGATAACTTAAAAGATGCTTTCACTCGAGCCCGACTGCTATAACATCTGGACTTCGAAAGGCCCTTTATTGTAGAAAGGGATGCCTCCAACGTGACCCTCAGTGCTGTCTTATTACAGGAGACAAACGAGAACAGCCTCGTGTTTCCATGTGCCTTTTATTCACGACAACTAACAGGAGCAGAACGCAACTATACCATCCTTGATCGTGAATTGCTTGCAATCATGGCTGCCTTTGAGACCTGGAGACACTACCTTGCAGGAGCTCGACATTTGGTGACTGTAATAACAGACCATAAGAACCTGACCTATTTATATACCGCTCCAATCACTAACACTAGTCATGCTCGTTGGGCCTTATTTTTTGCCCGTTTTTCCTTTTCAATTCAATATCTTCCCAGGAAGTTGAATATACTCACCAGTGCCTTGTCTCGTTACCATGAAGGAGATCATGAACCTTCGGATATCGGAAGCCCGATGTTCCATCCTAGAGTTTTTGCAGCCACCTCCCCCTACTTACAGCAGTTGCAAACCCTATCCCAGAACGACCTCGCCATTATGACCGACCCCTGTTATACCCAAGCCCAAGGATTGTATGAATACCAAGACAAGATAGTGGTTCCCCAGGCCTACAGGAAACAAATCTTATGGACCCATCATGATGCTCCCCTGGCAGGCCACCCAGGGCAACACTGTACTATTGAACTCCTCCGAAGACACTTTTGGTGGCCTACCCTAACCAAGAACACCCAAACCTATGTCCAAGGATGTCCTTTGTGTGCTTGTACCAAGTCTAATTGACAAAAACTCCGAGGATTATTACAACTCCGCCCCCCTCCTCAGGGTCCATGGCAAAGGATCACCATGGATTTTATCATCGAGCTAGCCTCATCACAAGGGTATGACACCATTTTAGTGGTGATAGACCATTTCTCAAAATTGGGACACTTTATTGCATGCACTCGCCTTCCCTCCTCGCAACAAACTGCCCTCTTAGTCTTGCAAGATGTGGTTCAGCTGCATGGATTACTGACAGAAATAATAACTGATCGAGGAACACAGTTCATTGCTCTCTTCTTGAAGGCCTTATTTCATTTGTTGGGAGTCCAACCACTGCCTATCATCCCCAAGCGAATGGGCAAGTAGAACGCGTAAATCTAACAATCGAGCAATACCTTCAATGCTACATCAACTAACTCCAAGATGACTGGAAAACCTGGCTCCCAATGGCAGAGTTTGCCTATAACAATGCCTTAAATGCCTCCATCAGTACCTCCCCCTTCTACATGACTTATGGATTTCATCCCCGCTTATGTTTCTCAGAGCTACCATAGGGCAGAATCTGATCACATGCCTTTGAGAGTAAATTATTGGATGCGGGAAAAGATATTAAACCCCCAGAGTGTTTGTAAGGAAGGGGAGAGTATATTAAGAGTGCGGTTACAATGGAGCACTACCCTTTTGGGGAAAACACTGGATTTTTTGCACCAAGATGAATGGGCAAGTTTGGCTATTGATTTGGAAGGGCAGGATAAGGTAGACATGGCTGAGGTTATACAGGTTCTACTTAGGATGTTGGATACATTAGGTCATTCATTACTATCCAAGGAGAGTAATAGCAGGCAAACCAGTACTCATGGCTGGTTTGATAATGAATGTAGAGAAATGAAAAATCATCTTAATAGAGTCCATAAAAAATGGGTGTCCTTCCCTACATGTATTAATAGACAAAATTATGTAGCTGCCCGGTTGCTGTATAGGAGGCTACTTCGTGGTAAAGAAGAACACCATATGAACCTTTTTTGGACAAGGTTAAAGGTAGCAGCCGAAACAGGAGATTCTAGGCTCTTTTGGTCACTTATTCGAACCTTCGGGAGGGAGGTGCAGGTGAAGAAGGCTCCTGGCCTTACTGGGGGAGATTGGATTAAATTTTTTGAGGAGCTTCTCTATGATAGGACCAGTGAGAACTGGTATGAAGAAGGTAGATGTCACTGTTCCGGGGAAAATGAAATCTTTAAGGCTGTGCAGTTCTCGAGCATAGTATTAGAAGATGAGGTTCGGAGGTCGATATCCAGCTTTAAAAATAACAAGGCCCCAGGACATGACTTCATCTGTGTTGAGGTATTTAAAAATCTACCAGGATGGTGGGCATCTCTGCTAGCTAAGGTATTTACGTTTATTAACACTACAAGGCAGATACCACCTGAATGGGGGGAGAGTATTATCATCCCCATCTTCAAAAAAGGAGATGTGAATGACCCAGCCTGTTATAGGCCAATTAGTCTGTTGCCAGTGTTGGGTAAGATATATGGGAAAACTCTGTTGAGTCGGCTAGAAATATGGGTTACTGAATCTGCACTGATACCAAGGGAACAATTTGGCTTTAAAAAATCAAGCTCTGTAATGGATAGTTGTTTTGTCTTATCCCATCTGATTAGTAAATATATTAAGATCCGCCGCTCTGCCCTTTTTTTGGCATTTGTAGATTTCAGGAAGGCATTTGACTCAGTCCCACGAAAACAGCTTTGGGACAAGTTGATTCAGTTAGGCATTAATGAGAATCTCCTTGCCTTAATAATTCAAATTCATACTAATAATACGGCAAGGATTCGCTTACCAGGTAGTAATGTACATACTTCGAAGTTTAAAGTTAACAAAGGTGTGCGGCAAGGATGCGTTTTAGCCCCATGTTTGTTTAACTTATATGTAAGCGATTTGAGTAGTAAACTGAAGTTGGGTGAATATTGTGCTCCAAAAATTAAAACCTATTCGGTCCCAATTTTGCAATATGCTGATGATACTGTTCTCCTGTCGCAAACTAGGAAGGGCCTAAAATCTTTATTGGAAGCCTGTGGGGCTTATTGCCAGCAGAACGGTCTGGAGATAAATTTTGATAAAACGAAAATAATGGTTGTAGGGAAAAGATCAGGGAAAGGTTCTTGGGTGGTACAGAAGGAAAAGGTAGAGGAGGTGAGTTCTTTCTCTTATTTGGGGATAGTGTTCAATAGAAATGGCTCTTGGAAAAATCACGGATTACACATAGCAGGAAGGGCAAGATCTTCCTCTAAAGCTATCCTAGCCATTGCCAAACAGTCCAAGACAGTTCCCTTCTCCAAAATTCTGCAGATATATAAGGCAAAGACACAGGTGCTTCTGAATTATGGTCAAAGTATAATCCCAGTAACACACGTGCAAGAGCTGGAGATAATTCAAAATATATTTCTAAGAGGCTTGCTAGGGGTTCCCCAAGCAATCCCAGCAGCTGTGGTACGGGCAGAAACTGGTATTTTTTCAATTCTATGCCTCAAGAAAATAGCATTTCTAAAATTCTGGACCCATATAGTGAACCAAGATGAGAAATCTTTGGTTTATCTTTGCCTTCTGGAAGAACTAATGAATACTGGTTCACAGATTTATCCTTGGCTTGCTACCTTCTATGCCTTCCTTAACCAAACAGGATTTTCAGTGCAGGAGCTGTGGCAAATCTCCCCAGAGCAACAAAAGAAACTACTTAAAGATAGGATATTAGATATAGGAAGACAGGAGGATCTAGCAATTCTAACTAGGTGGAAAGCAGCCCCATGGATGAAACATGTCAAAGTTTCTTTTGGTTTAGAAAGATATCTGGAGTTAATGAACTCTATGAAACTCCGTAGATACTATACGAGGGCTCGTTTTCAGTTAATTGAGACTGCTATAGTTCAAGGAAGGCATAATGCATTACCAAAAGCGCAGAGATGCTGTCCTTGTCAATTAAACGAACTAGAAACTATAGATCATATATTTTTGAGATGCCCCTTATATTCTTCTCTACGAGAGGTCTGGATTCTCCCGCTGCTCCAAGGAAAGGAGCATGATGACCTTATAGGCCAAATGAAATATTTGTTAAATCTTAAAACATCAGGGGGCTGTAATACTTTGGCATTATTTGTGCATTTAGCCATGAAACTTAGAACTAGCAACGAGATAGAGGGCTAAGGGCCCACATATTATGATACAGAGAAACATTGTCCCTTTTACCATATGGTACTCTTAAGTATCAGAGGGAGGTTGACTTTGGATACAATTTGCAGCTTTGTACTGTGAGGCTCTTTGATGCCAAGTTTTGCTCTGCTATTTTATATGCTGCAGCAGTTTGCGGCTATGGAGTTATCTTGTCCCTTAAACTAATTTCTCCATAGACTTCTGGGGTTTCCTTCATTCAAGCCCTCTTGTTTCTTGAGATTAGAAACAAGAGTGGGTTATCTAACTGCTATGGTTAAGGGTTTACATTACAAGTTAAAAACTGCATTATCCCATTTGCGTTCTGAGCATATGCCTATAGCTGTTTTAGCAGTAAGATGTGCTTGTATTCCAAGAATCCAAAGATGCTGCATTTCTTCCTTGGGAGATATTGAACCAATAATATATTATGTTATGTACTGCTTGAATTTTGATAATATCAGGAAATCATTGTTAAGTTCCCTCTGGAAAGATGTTTTTCAGATGGACATGTCAGCAGAAACTGATTTGGTCTTCTCAAAATGATGATCCATATGTCATAAGTAAACCTGTTTTCTTTGTTTATCAGGCTGAGATTATCAGAAATAGGCATCCCCATATATCCTAACTTGTTAATTTTATTGGTTATGTATTACCAAATATGGTTTTATTTATGTGTTTGTTTTAATTGTCTGTTTATCTTAGTGGCATTTATTGTATTTTGTTTCAGGCCAGGGCGAGAGCCAGTGCCTTAATAAAATAAATTACAAAAAAATTACAGAGCTACCATTGACATCCATACCAGCTGCTGGGGAGATTGCTTGTCGCCTACAACAAACACATGCACATGCCAGGACCACGTTGATAAAAGCACGACAAAACTACAAGAGACAAGCCGATCATCACTGATGCATAGCGCTCCTATTACAGCCCAGGGATCTAGTCTAGATTAAGCAATGCCACTATCCTTCCTCTCGTCCTTCTGCCAAATTGACCATTGTAATATTGGCCCCTTTCCTATCCTCCGCTGAGTTAATGAAGTGACTTACACCGTGTAGTTACCCCCTCAAATGCGCATCAACCCAACCTTTCACGTTTCCCTGCTGTAATGAGCTCGAACATCCTTGTTCCCGGTTCCTGTCTCTGTACCCCCGCCTCTACTGCCAACTCCTGAGGCTCCTGAATATGAAGTACATGCCATCCTTGATTCTAAATGCATTCATGGCCATCTCCACTACCTTTTGGACTGGAGGGGGTATGGCCCCGCAGATCACTCATGGTAACCCACCTCTGCGGTGCATGCCCTTCTCCTGGTCCATTGCTTCCGTCGCCAACACCCCTCCGCGCCTGCTCTGCTCCAACTTTGTGGGCGTGGTCTTGGGCGGGGGTGCTATGAGGGCTAGAGGGGAATGGGGGTTGGGGTGGTGGGTCTGGGGGAAGAGGCTGGGTCCCCAGTCATGCTTCTCACCCACCCCCCCAGTATGACAAGGATCTGGCCAGACAGTCGCAGGCTGTGGGTTCACTGGCAGCAGTGGGATCCCCCTCCCCTGGTCCTGGTGCCACCAGTCGTGACCCCGTTGCTGGGAAGATGGGCACAACTGGTGGCAGATCCAGAAGCCACGCCCCATATGGGACTTGACAGGAATCAAGGAGGAGCATCAGCAGGTTGCCATGCCAACCCCAATGCTCGGAATGCCTGCGCCAGCATGCAGGCTGCAAGGGTGGGGCCTCCACTATAGAGGCGCCTCTGACAGCATGCATGGCTGCTAGTTATCACTGCTCTGATAGACTGGCCTGGGACTCTTACTGACCCTACCTACAGGCATAGTATTGAGTTGTGATAAGTATGTGTGTGTGTCCACGCAAGTGTAAGGATGGTGGCTGTTGGGAGGGTAAGGGGGAGTTCCATGTGTCTGGGGGGTCAACATTGGAGGACTTCTTTTCTCACACAGGGAAGCCTGCCCTCTTTGGTTCCATCTTTTGGGCTTCCTTCCCCCCACCAGGCCATTATATGCCCCCGGCTCACTAGGGTGGTGGGTCCAGTGAGTGTCCTTGGGGGCGCTCTCCCTGAAGCGACTGTTACTCCCCGTGATGATCAGTGTCCAGTCCTGGTTGGGACAATGGGCACAAATATGATCCTGAGGGATAGTTTTCGAGTGAAAGCACGCTTGGGGCAGAGGGGTCATAGCACAGCCTGAGTCCGTGACAGTCAGGAGGGAGGAAACGGAACATATGTGCTCAGAGGGAGTTCCAGACATTGGGGGCAGCATGGGAGAAGGGATGTAGATGTTTTGCAGAGCAGGAGACTGTGGGGTAAGGGAGAGTGGTAGCAGAGGAGAGAAATTAGCAGGCGGTGAGATAATGGGAAATGAGAACAGAAAAATAGGAAGTAGCAAGGCACTGTGTATTTTGGCAAACGTATAGTGAATATTTCCTTCAAAATGTGTTACATATTTACTTGCTCTCGAGAATTAGAGCAAAGAAGAATGTCCTTTGAAATTGCTTTATGACCGACTTTAAAAATGTACTGTATTTTATTTGGTCTATATACTACTAATAGGAATGCCCTTTTTAATCAAATATATGTAATTGCAGAGGAAAACTGAAATACAGTTCTGAGGAAATGTCTGCTTATTTGTGGCAGCCTTAATGACACATGTCCCCAAATGTGTTGCAATTAAGATTAAAGCAAAAATGGTAATTGGCCATTAAACATGTTGCAAAAGAAAGTAAACCAACAAGAAAAACAGCTCAGCAAAAAAAATATGCTTAAGTCAGTAGAAAAGCTAGAATAATAATGCAGTTTTCAGTATAGGACAGTCTATTATGGGAAGTGGTAATTAGAAAACAGATTATAAGTAAAATTTTAAAGTGCTCATGAAGGCAAGAGACTAGACTACAGATAATGGAACAATTAGTTTTCAGTGCTCACAGGCCACAGCACAGGTTTCCCTGTGCTGGGACCCATTGAAGAACACCAGCTATTACAAGACGTCTCAGTTCTGTCTCTATGCTGGAAAATGAAAGAAATCTTCCTCTGTATCCTTTGGCTGCTACTGGCTTGACACTTAACATACAAAATAAGTACTTCATTAGGGTAAAATCCATTTAGATGCGAAGTCCCTATGACAGACTTAAGCCTGCAGAGGTATTTGGATAGCATCCCTCTCAACAGTCCATCTTCGGAGTTTAACTTCAGAGTTTAACTGAGACTGAGTTTTAATAGAACATTATTATTTTGAAGTATCAGAAAGTCATGAAACAAAAATGATTATGGGGCAGATTTATATTACTTATTAGGGGTGAAACAAGCAGCTAAATTGCTGGATGTGAGCATTTTTCACAATGTCGAGTACCGAGATTTCTGTCCCAGTACAAGTTCTTATTAAGAAACATTTATTTTTTTAAAACTGTGCAAAGTTACAGCCACCATCCTTAACCAAATGTAATTGCATCACAACCATTTTGGTTAACAGCAGCAGAATGCACATGCATGAAACGGCTGCCTTTAACCAAAATGGTGGCAATAATTTTGGTTAAGAGTAGTGGCCATTTTGTGCACGTTCAGTGATTTGTTTTCCCTCACTGAGAACTTGGCAAAGATATCCCAGTGCTTGGTTTGTCCGAGGATAAACCGAGTAGGGATGGGTGAACAGAATAAGGTTCGGATGTTCGGTCGCTCGGTTCGAAACCTGAGTTCGGGTTCAATGGTTCGGTTCAGCCGAGTTCGGGTTGACTGAACTTGGCTGAACGGTCATAAACAGTACTATCGAAACGGAAACGAAACCGAAACTTAGCCGAAACCGAAATTTTTCCCCCTGAAAAGATGTTTTTCCTGCCCTCGAACTCATCCAAACTCATCTGAACACAACCGAACTGTTCGGTCATTCGAGAGTTTGGTTTGGACGTTCGGTTCGGACGTCCGAACAGACCGAGTTCGGTCCGAACTCCGAACATCCGAACCACGTTCGCCCATCCCTAGAACCGAGCAACGGGATTTTGATAGATATCTCATTTTAGGTCTAATCGCTATTATTCAATAACTGTTACCTTGCTTGCAGATATATATATTTTTTCTTTTTCTAAAAGTTAATTTCTCAGTGATACTAAGCTCATCTTGTGTCTGTTCTTTATTTTTTTTGCAGAACTATATGCAGGTATGGAGCATGCAATAATATGTGCCCTTCTGTCTGTTGTGATTCTAATTCTAAGAAACTCTTTTGTGTTTTGATTTGGCATAGTTGCATACTCTTATTTTCTCCTTAATGGCGCATGCCTCTACATCCTCTGTTTTGAAAGTGCTAAATATTGCTACTCCTACTGAATTTTAGTTAAGATGTTCTCAAATTTTCTGCAAGAAGAATAGTCACATTTGATGCAGTTTACAAAAAATTACAAAGTTTTACTTTTCATTAAAATGCATTGCATTCCACAAAACATTCCAATTGGTGCTGAATGCATTTTTATCAATCTGGGATGAAAGAAAGATGTTGTTACATCTGTTTAAAATTGGGGAGAGCAATACTTCACTTGTTTTCAAATAAAACCAATTTATGCATGCATCTGCAGGTATTTATTCTGTCAATGCAACTCTACAGCACTTCAAGCTTTAACCTATATGTTCTCCCCTTTAATCACCCCTGTTGTGGATTTATGCCATGAAATAAATGGAACTAATCATCTTGCTGATAGAACTGTTGATGGGCTTAGAGCAGCATATACCCTTTTCTCAAGGTCATGACAAATGATATTTTGGAACATTGAACCCAAATGGTGAAGTTAATTCCCATGGCTTTAATATTTAGAGTCTGAAAATAAAATGATAGCTTAAAAATCTGAATCCTGCTGTTCTAGGATTTGATGCTAGTGATGTGTTTCTGAAAACCTATTATTTAGACCTATTGGACAACACAGAGGTTGATTAGAAAACATAATGTAGTTTTCTCTTAGGTGGCCAAATTGAAATAATTGTAATAATTTACTTTCAAGAAGCTAAAAGAAGCTGCCCTTGGGAAAATAGATACTTTTGCACAGATCAAGTGCTTCACTTTGGGTGGTCATAAAAGCTGAGCTGCCTATTAGTCTGCATCTCCAGTGATTTAATGTTTTGTTTATATATATATATATATCGAGTGGCATTGTGAAATGAAACATTCAACAGAAATTCAATTTGATTACATTTATTCTAGAAAACATTGTGGTGATTCACTGTAACCTTGGGAAAGCCTTTTAGCTTTACTATTAGAAATGCAGTGACAGGAATAGAGAAGGAGAGGGAGATATCTAATGCAGCAGCACAAAATTTGTCATATCAATTATGAACTACAAACATTGAAAAATTTTAGGAGGAGGAAAGGTGATTGTTGCTAAACTGTCTAATTAATCCATTTATCCCATCTGACTTTGGTGCCATTTTAAAATAGTAAACATCCCCCCCTCGTGCTTTTAGACCCACCAAAAGGAATATAAACCAAAACCACAGTTGTCTGTGGTACCCTAGAGTGACAACCACAGTTGTCACTCTAGGGAAAGGCTGAAGGAACATTTATCCAACAGTGAAATTTAACAACAGAAAGAGTGCTATGGTTTGATACTGTTAGGCACATTAGCCCACCATGCTAAACCATTGTGGAATTTCACACATGCATCCAGTGAAGTCAGCTTAATGTGTATCTCCTGGATGAATAAACAAGTAGCAGTGTTTCTATTCCTTCTCTATCTCCTGGTACAATTTTGCTAGGTTCTTGAAAATGCCATATTTTTATATATATATATATATATATATATATATATATATACACACACACACACACACACACACACACACACACAAAATCTCTATATAATGTACGGGGGGAGAAGGGAAGGGAAAGGGAGAAGGGAAAATGTAGGGTATGAGGAAGGAAAGGTATTGGTGGGAATACCTAATAAATAACTAAATAAATAATACAATGAGGGCTAGGGAGGATTTTTTTATGTTCAAGCAACACAGGGTGATTTCAGACTAGACGAGGTGGCATTCGCCCCATCCCGGAATCACCCAAATGATTCCCCACCGGGATCACTCGGGCATGGGCAACAGACGTGCCGGGGGATCCTGGCGGGGAATCGGGGAGGGGCTGCATGGCAAATGTGCGACCGCATGCCCCCGCCCCCCCACGTTCCCCCACCGCCCACTCTCTAGGGAGACGGGCGGGTGCCGTGGCCAATGCGACCACAGCACCCACTCGAAATGACCACGGCCCAGAATCCCGGTGGGGATTCCGGGCCATGATCGCCATCCAGGCGTGATGGGCCCCTTCATCCCCGCTGGGAATCTCATTCACCACACGATCGGCGCCGGCCCCGCGGGTTCCGCTGATCGTGTGGTGAATGAGATTCCCGGCGGGAATTGAGTGTGGTTAACATCTGGGGGGGAACTTCCGGTTCCCCAACAGACATTACAAGGGCATTCCCCACCACAGGGAATTGACTGTGGTTGAGCGTGATCTCGTAATGTCTGAAAATGACCACAGATCTGTAAATGCAACCTGACAAGCAGAGCTCTCACACAACAGAGAGAAAAAAACTGGCCCTCCCATTATACAGGGTTGCAGTGTCCTCCCCCAGAGCCCTTCTGATTGATTGTGGGAAGCAGCAGGCATTGAGTAATCACAGAGTCCCATGAGACTGCTGAGGCCTGCTTGTGCTGCCCACTGGCCAGGGATACATCCATCAGATACTGCTGAGCTGCTTGCCCCTCCCAACACAGGTGCAGTTCAAGAGTTCAACCCTGTTAACACTTGGAGATGTCTGCTCCCTCCTCCCCTCTCTACATTTTCCCTCCAAAACCCAACTGTCACAGCACTAATAATGACAATGATAACAACATTGTCATTTGTTTCTTATCATTTTCTATCATTTTTGTTATCGTTTTGGTATTGTTTTTGGTATCGTTACCATTACTGGTATTCTCGGTTGTCATTTTTTGTATTCTTGGTTGTCATTTTCATTATCGTTGTTGTTATTCTCGGTTGTTGTTTTTGTTAATGTAATAACAAAAACGGCATGCACACCCCTAGCTTTCATATAAGTGCATTTTTTGTTACTGGTTCATTTTAAAGTTCCACTAGGAAAATGTTGACTTTCAATGGTGTTTTTGAGTTCTAACATTTTCCAAAACTAAACTGCTTTCTTTTAGTTACCATTCTCAAAAGAGATAATAGTTTCAGAAAGCTGGGAGAACTTTTTTTTTTTTTTTTAATACTCAAATTTCTGAAGTGGAAAACAGACATTATTTTACTTCTGTGCAATGAATAAATGATAATGAACACAAATGCCAGGATTCTCTAGATGAAAAATAAAGGCTTGACATAGGAATATCTCTTAAGATACTGCTTGCAAAATGGACACTTCTCTCAATTAATAATGGGTGAAAACAGACATGACGCTAACCACCCTTTAACCACCCTTGGTGGATATTTATGCATGTTGCAGGGCTGTATTGGTGCCCTATGTAGCCTTGAAACATGCATAAATGACCACCAAGGGTGGTTAAAGGGTGGTTAACATCATTTCTGTTTTCACCCAATGGCTTTGCAAATCAAAAGATTCTGCAACAATAAATTATCTATCATGACATTTATTGAATTGTACCAGTAAAGGTAATATGAAGAAAAGTAAGTAGGGAAAGAATTGATTAAAGCTAGTGAAATGCCACTAATAATACAATATTTGTCACACTCTTAAACCAAGAACGTTATTCTTGATACATTTAAGAATCCCCAAAGAGGCTATTCACTAGTGCACAAGAATAGTAATAGTCCTTGAGAGAAATATAAAGTTTTGCTTACTCATCACTGTATGTGTTTTAGAATTTCTATAATTAGAGCTGTAAAAAAAAAACCACAAAAAAAACCCCACCTACAGTTGTAAAAAATAATTGACTGTACACACAAGCAAACGATGCAATCTCTTCTTACCATCAGCAAATAAATAAATAAATAAACAAACAAACAAACAAATAAATAAATAAAATAATGATTTTGCTGACTTACAGCAGTTGGCACCTTGGATGAACGAGGGTAGAAAGAGTGAATGAAGAGAGGAGATAAACAACCATCTATTTTCAACTTCATGTGTACTTGATACATTCTTCACACACATGAGTGTCGAGCTCGATGTGCAGTCAGTTCTCAGAACTTTATGAGATCAGTGCCTCTTGGGTTCTCCTGCCCCATGATTCTGGATGCACTAAGCCACTTCAGTTCCATTTTGCAACACTGCCACACAGATAGGTAGAAAGTGTTATTTGGTCTTCTGAATTGAGACTCCTTTCCAGTGTAATGTGTTTTTTTAAGCTGTTGTTTAGTTTGGTCTTAGATTGTGGTGGTGCTGTTGTTTTTTAATCTTTTAAAAAAATTAGTCTTGACTTATACGTATGCCATTTTTATATGAGCTGTAGGAGCATGGGGGGAGGGTGTGCGCACTGCAGTGTGGTGGCAGGTGGGTGCACCCCCAACCCCCACACATCGCCACAAATCCCCACTCATGGAGCAACCTCCGTTTTCACTGGTTGCTCCATGAGTGGGTCACAGGAGCATGCACCCCCCCCCAGTCACAGCATGCACACGGGTAACACCCACTTATGCCCACACAGTGGATCTGCGTGGCATGAGTGGGACTGTCTTGTGTAAAAAATAGGGATGGGTGAACAGAACCGAGTTCGGAAATTTGGTTCAGTTCGGAAATTCGGTTTGGTCAATCCAACTAGAGTTCGGTCCGAACTTCCGAACAAAGTTTGGAAATTCAAACCCCATTGAACTAAATATTATCTTTTAGGGATGGGCGAACAGAGCCAAGTTTGGAAATTCGGTTCAGTTTGGTTCAAAAATCGCGTTCGGTTCGGAAGTTCGATTCGGTCAACCGAACTGGTTGAGTTCGGTCTGAACTCTGAACTTCCGAACCGTGTTCTCCCATCCCTAGTAAAAAAGGCCAAAGGCTTCAATGGCCTCAGGTGCCTCCAATACTAATGTGGCACAAACAACTACACAGGAGTCTTCAAATATTGTTTGTATCCATGGCAAAAGCTCACTTCATTTCTATGACATAAAGATATTGGCCAAAATCTGATATTGGCCAAAATCCCCAACCCCTCTGTATAGGATCTGCACGCGTCCTGCGTGGATTCTGTATGGCACAATGCATTCCCAATGGACATGTGTGCAGGACGTACACATTAGTGCACACACAGGTTGCGTGTGGGATCTGTGGGCCATCGGATTGGGCTCAGTGATGTTAAAAGTCTTTCTTGACTAGAGATTCTTTTAAAAGTCATTCCACCTCAGTACCTGGACAAACACTGCAAGAGATTAATGCCAATGCTTTACATGTGTACCCTTGTCCATGCGGCCAGCAGGTAAAGTACACAGGGATAGTGGTCTTTGAAACAAAAGACTAATAGTAAACGTATGCCATAGCGTACCTCATACAACTTCAGTAGCAAAGCTTTTTTACATTTTTTGCTATTCTTTATGACTCAATAGCTTTCCAGCTCTTTGCTTCAGGTACATCTGGTCTCAATCATTTAATTCCACAAAACCAAGCAGGACAAGTCTCAAATGTCCTAATACAATGAACAGAACAGAGAAATAGATATCAGCCATACAGTGTATCTTCATCATCTCAATATGCCAAAGATCATAATCCCAGATGTTAACTTGACTGTATAAGCTGACCTATACCAAACTGGAAGGGTGGTGAGGACAACAGCAGAATCCTGGGAAAAGCAGAAAGATTACCTTCTTTATATTAGCCATAATACCTTTTAAGGAATCAGTGAGATGTATGTCTCCATTGCAGACCCTCTCCAGGATTCACCAAACAAAAATTGTTGTTTTAAACCTATCCTCTTGTTCCTTTCTAAGGTAATTGCAAAATCCACCTCAACCAGACACCAACCGAGCAGCTGTTGTTTACCACTTGACATCACACAGGGAAAGGAACATTACACATATTGGATGCAAGGAGGGCCCTGACATTCTTCCTAGAAGTGTATCAAGAATAGTGTCTTATTTGTTTCTCCTGCAATAGGTCATTAAGGAAAGAACCTGTTCCACCTAATGGCTTGCTAAGTAGATTTGGTTCTGTATTAAGGAACACTATTTTTGGACACACAGGAAGATTAAGAGCTCACTGCACTAGGTACAGGACCGGGGCAGGAGCCCACACGGGGGCAGGACACCAGGGGGGTCGGGAGGAGCACAGGGAGTCACAGGCTGCCGCTAGGGGCCACTGCGGGTCCAGGGTGAGGGTGCCCCGCCCAGTGAATCAGGTGGGGCCAATGGCTCAAGCCCTGGCGGTACCCCAGCACGGACATGTGGTGGGCGATCAGGTAGTAGGCCTCAAAGGGATCATGCATGGAGAGACCCAGCTGGAAGTAGCGAAGTCCAGAGCTCAAGCTCTCAAAGGCACCCGCA
>QEPC01005117.1:1643157-1670866 GCA_003113815.1 Sphenodon punctatus
TGGGGCCCATGGAGCTCTGTGAGCTCTCCTCCCCCCCCCCGCTGTCTGTGTTCCCTGCATTGTCCTGTGCCGCCTCCTGGTCCGGCAGGGGGGCAGGCAGTGGGGGGGGGAGAGGGAGGCCGGGGCCCAGGGTGGCCCCCTGGGAGGCTGCACCCTCCGGAGCGCCGGGGGCACCGGGAGGCAGATGCGTGGCCTCTGAGAGTGTGGGGGAAGCTGGGGCACCTGGGCGGGGGGTGGGGCCACCGAGTGTCCTGGCATTGGGACCTGGGCAGGCAGGGTACCCGGGGGTGCTCCAGCCATCACATATGCGCACATCATGCCGGCGTGCAGGAGCAGTGACGTCCCAATATCGTGGGACCTGTCCATTTTGGCGGTGTGCTCCCGCACCATCCCAGTGATGGCCTGCTCCAGCCTCCCGAGTGCCTCCACCTGCCTGCTGTGTTACTGGTGCTCCCACCTCCGCTCCAGGTGCACCTCAGCCTGGAGCCTCTGGTCCCTCGCCTCGGCCCGCTCCAGGGACCGCTTGATGGCCGCCTCCATGCGGGCCATGGCCTCGATCATCCTCTCCCCCTGTTCCGCCGCGTTCCGGACAATCTCCTGCACCTGTTCCTCCCTCCGCCTGCGGACCTGTGCCTGGTACTCCTGCATGCACTGCGCTGGGGCCATGGGCCCTGGGGATGCTGCCTGTCGGGGTTGGCCTGTGGGTACAAGAGGGTGAGTCCGATCCTGTCCCCGGCCCCTGCCCAGGATGGGGCAGGGGCCCCCGGGCATCTCTCCCGGGCCCTCCCCACCCCCTGACCCTGGCCCCTTCCATTCCCTCCGACTGCCGGGGACCCCCTCCCTGCACCCCGGGGTGCCATCCCTACTGCCCTGCCTGCCTCACCTGGTTCCTGCACCTGCTGGCTGGCCTCCTCAGCAGCTGCCGGCTCGGTCTCCTGGGCCCATTTCCAGGGTGTTCCGTGTCCCGAGGGAGGGGACTGTGGGTGTTAGGATGCGCGGTTGGGGGACCTGGGAATGGGCCCCCTCTAGCCTTGCCGGTGGGGACTGAGGCTCGGGCTGGGGCACCCCCTTCCCCCTGCACACCCCCTGGCCCTCACCCCCCTGGGCATGGTCCCTCCCCTCTCCGGGTTGGCCGCTTACCCTCGATGTCCATCTCGGATCCCTCTGAGGCTGGCCCCTCAGTGTGGGAGTGCTCCCCCATGGACCACTGGCTGAGGGTGGTGATGGTGCCGGCCTCGGACTCCGCATGGCCGGTCTGGGGGTGGGTGCTCGCTGGGCTGCTTCCGAAGGGGCCCTGCTGGTGCTGGGGAGCTCTTCCTGGGGGTCCGGGGCCCCGGAGCTCGTGTCTACCAGGCGGGCGGCGAGGGGACGGAGGGGGTACCTTGGCCCGTACCCTGCCCTGGACCACTGCGCTGCCCATGAGCTGTGGTGTGACTATGGACCCCTTCATATGGAGGATGCGGTCCAGGACATCATAGAAGGGGGTGGTCTGGGCCCCGTGTCCGGACCACCTATTGTTGTCCCAGATGGCCTTGTACCCCCTCTTCAGCTCCTTGGCCTTTGAGCGGCACTGTGCCGCTGTGCACTGGTGCCCCGCCGCCTCCATATCCTGCACTATGTCCTGGTAGACATGCTCATTGCACTGGTTGAGGGCGAGTTCCAGCTGGTACTCCAGGGTCCCCAAGATCCTGATGAAGTCCCTGGTCTCCTGGAGGCCCCACTGGCCCCCTCAGTGGTACGCCTTCCTCCATCGTCTCCACAGCAGGTCGTCGTCCTCTGCCGCTGCCTCCGCCCGAGCAGGGCCAGTGTTCTCTGGGGACTCGTCCGCCCCGGCCCTTTTCTGTGTCTGTGGGGACAGTAGGTGGGGGGTGTAGGGTTGGGTGAGGGATGAACCCCCTCGCGGGGAACCCCTGTCCGCAGCCTCCGTGCTGGTCATCCGAGCATGGCCTGTGCCCCCCCGGGAGCCCCTGTGCACCCTGGGGCCCTCCCCTTCCTTCCCCTTACCTGTTTCCTGGGTGCCTCCTCCGGCCCCAGTCCAGCTGCTGTCCCCGGGGCGTTGCGTTCCGCGTGCTGCTGTGGGTGTTGTCCCTGCACTTCCTGCATGGTCGGCACGACCCCGTCTCCCCCTCCTCCACCTGAACTCCCTCCAACTCCGTCGCTGCCCCTACCTCCTCCTCCTCCTCCTCCACCGTCACTCTCTCGCCCACCTCTCTCTTCCACCTCGCTCCATCCCGCCACGCTTGCCTGCTGCTGATTTCCCTTTAAGTCTCGCTCTGGTGGTTGTGTTGTTGCTGGTTGCCTGGCAGCAACGCGGCGTGCATTGTCCACGGCTGGGGCTCGTTTGCTTTGGTTCCACCTGGGGATTGGTGTCCAGATGTTACTTTTTGTTGTTTCCCGGTGGGGATCTCTTTGACCACGCTTCCCGGGATTTTGTGCCGGGGAGCCCGGGAAGCGTGGTTGGACTTGATCCCATGTGTGTATTGACCGTGGCGAACATCTGGCGCGCACCGAACAGACGTTTGGGGCTCTTTGGCCCCACCACTGGATTGGTTCACTGTGGTTGAGCATGATCTCGTAACCCATTGTTGCTGCTTTTAATGATGAGTCTCATTCAGATTACTATTAGCATGATCCTCCTCCCTGTTTAGCACTGGGGGAAGCCCTTGGTGTCAATATGACTCCCGTTCATTTAAGTGGGATTTATGCTAGAGCTAAGTATAGAGCACTAAACAGCCAGAGGATTGTGCACTAAATTTCTGCCTGCTAATATGATATTCTATGGGGTTTCACTTAAAAAGAGCGCACCTAAAATCTTTATCTCAAAGAGAGTTACAGGAGCACAGCAGCCATTTTAAATCTAAAAACTCTGTATAATAAGTAGCTTAGTAAAAGACCTTGTTACTGACCTGGCACTGGTGATATGTTTTTTTTTGTTGTTTTTTTAAGTCTCTTTAAATTACAAAAAAGTGTAACTTAAAGATGCAACAGTTGTAGCAAACTAATTGAACTAAAGCATAACCATTAATGGTAACTAAACTAAAGTGGGGAGGAATAAAAGGTCTCTTTTATTGAGAAAGGTTTGTTTTTGTGTTCTAACAGGTTTTCTAATTTTCTTCTTTAAAATTACAATTTCAAAATACACAGGTATTTCCGGTCTCTGGTGCAAGAAGGGTTGCTGGCCCTTTATGTTAGGAGCAACAGAGTCCCCAGCTGCCACAGCTTCAGGCTGCTTGTCATGGCTGGTCAGCTGATCAGCTAGAGACTGGAGAGATTAAAAAAAATGGAATCTGGGAAAGATACAGGAAAGAGCTGGCTCACGGAAACAGTCAATTTTCTGGAGTCTGTTAGTGATTTGATTTTTTGCATCAAGGTGACTGATAATAATTTAAGTACTGAAGAAAGGTAACCTGGAATCAATTCTTGTGTTTCCAAGGGGTGGAGGATTGTAGCACAGGTGGAGGAGAATGTAGACATGCAATTGACTTTGATACAAAACAAGAGAATTAAAATTTTGACATCAAGAGAAAAGTCTGGAGCCATTAAAAAATATGGAGGATATGATTCACCTGGCTGCACAATAACAAGCCTCCTACAAGGAGTAGAATCAGAAGATCGAGAACCCACTGGTGTAGATCTTGGAGTAGCAACAAGTCCAGGACAAAAAGAGAGCCACACCTAAGACAGTGGTTCAAGGGATAGTAAACCTAGCACGTGTGCATAGTTATCACATTTTTCTGTCCCTGCTAGGACTGGAAGATGGCCCTGACATCTATTTAATTGCCTTTAATTCCCAGAAGCCATTACTGAATAGACACATGGGTTTGGGGCGTACTGAATGTATCCTTTTATCATGCTTGTTGCTAGCAAAGATATCATTAAAGCTGCAATTCTTGACTAATTGGACATCAGGGAAGAAACACACCAGCTCTGGTTTCAGTCCAATCGAAGTCCAATTTGAAGAATAGCCATGAGCCATATTCCAGAAGCGGAAGGATATGGTCATGTAGTAGCTAAAACCTGAAGCCAGGATGGTGTAAGATGTTATCAAGCCAATTGTTATGGGCCAACACCTACACATTTTACTCCCAGACATCCAAACTGGGTTTTGTTAGTAAGGCAATTAGTAGTATATGTTAGGTACCTTATGTCACATTTTAATCGAGAATGATTCATGACCCTTATCAAATGATATGCCAAATTTTAATTGAGAAGTATTAATGACCCTTTTTAAGTGATATGTCAAATTTTAATTGAGAATGAGTGATGACCCCAGAAATGCAAAGTAGCTCAAACCAGTTTTAAAGAGACTACGTCATGTCCTAGGAATGTTGAACTTTAGCTGAACTTTATTGTTCTTATGAAATGTGATTTATGAAGGAACTGTTTGGCTGTGATATCCCTTTCTTAAAACATCTTGCATGTAATTTTTTTAAATGTCCACTGGATGGCCGTGGTTAGCGAATCTTAAATCATTTTGCATGTAATTTTTTAATCCACTAGATGGCATTGTTGCCCACTTTTTAAAGACTGTGAAACCCCACTGCTGTATCTAACATCTGCTCCTAGAGATATGCTGACACAACTTCCTCCTCTTGTTTTGCAGCAAAATGGCTTCCTGTTTTTAAAAAATCTTTCTGCTTCTAATTTTTAGCTCTTGTCCTTTTTTAAAAACCTCTCCTGCGTTTTTATCTTTTAAAACTGCTTAAACACAATGCTCCCTCCCCACACACCACCAATCCATTACTCTTATTTGCTTTTTAAAGTAGAACCCATCTGCCTTTTAGCTACTAAATTCTCATGTCCTTATTTAAAAACCTCTCCTGCGTTTTTATCTTTTACAAAACTGTTTAAACACATTGCTTCCTGCCCACCCATTCTCACACAGACAAACAATCAGCTAACTCTGCTTGTACACATTCACAAAAAGTATTTCTGCTTCTAATTTTTAGCTCTTGTCTTGTCAGAAAGAAAATCCTTCCTGCTTAAACACGGTGCTTCCTACCCCACCACACACATACCCATTCCCATACTCTAATTTGCTTTTTAAGTAGTCCACATCTCTCCTTATTTAAAAATCCCTTCCTGCTTAAACATTGTGCTTCCTGAATCCTATCTCCCTACACACCCCCACCACCTCCATTAACTCTGTTTTTAAAAAAGACAAAGGACCCATTTTCACTCACATGAGTACGCTGCATCTCTTCAGTTTTTTTTTTGCAGGTTGTGAGGATTTGGGTCAAACAATAGACATCTGCTATTTATAGTGTCCAGCCTTCGTGCTGAAAAATAAGCCATTCCCTCAGGAAAACATCTAATTTTCCTTTACAAAAACTTTTTGCATAGATTCAAACATAACAGTTAACACAAGTGGGCAGTATTACCCCATATTAAAACACTTTTTATAAAATTTGCTGGCTGATCTGTCTGATAAACCATAAAAAATACTATTGGGTTTTATTGGGTTTTAAGAGTTCTGTAAGCTCTCGGTGTTGTACATCCTTATAACTGGGCCTCTGAACACCAGAGACCTCTCTTCCTTTTTTTACTATGCCCTGTGCCCCCACCCCTGGACCTCATGGTTGCCCCTGTATTAGTAGGGATGGGCAGTTTTCCACCCTACGAACTGTCTGAATTCCTTACCTGCCAGACAAAATGCTGCACGGCTCCTTAATGATAGTTTATTTATACTTCGCTGCCCACTCCTGGGCCTTACAATAAGCACCCTAAAGAAAGCCGTGGATCTTTTAAGAGTATGGTATGTTTAATGTTTCTCTATTTAAACTATCCACCCTTTACAAAGATGCTTTTCAGATTGGTTCCCGCCCAAAAATTCAAACAGCGTGCTCCTTTCTGATTGGGGCCCATCCTATTGCAAGATGTGATGTCACTCACCTCTGATTGGCTGACACCCCCGAGGGGATGTGACGTAACCGCTTCTGATTGGTCCATCGTTAAACCATACCCAAAGCCAGGGGAAAAGGAGACATTCCACTGGCAGTTTTCGAAGGAGCAACATCTCTTGGAAGCCTGTATTTTTAAAACAGGCAATTATTTTAAAACTTATCATCTCTGCATTTTCCACTTCATTCAAGTTTAAAAGCAAACCTTTACTGCTTGCTGATGTTTACCCCTAGCGAATGCTCCTTTCTTGATTAAAGTTTTTACCTCTGCAACATACCACTCCTTCATAAATCAAGGTTAATGCGACTTTCTTCATTAAAGTTTTTACCTCTGCATATAGCCCTGTGCAACATGCCATTCCTTCATAAATCACATTTCATAAGAACAATAAAGTTCGGCTAAAGTTCAACATTCCTAGGACATGACGTAACCTCTTTAAAACTGGTTTGAGCTGACTTTGCATTTCTGGGGTCATCAATCAATCAAATTAAAATTTGACATATCACTTAAGGGTCAGTAATCATTCTCAATTAAAATTTGACATCATATGATTACTAATGCCCATTTGGGTGCTTTTCAGGGGGCAATCACAATGCAGGACAGACTGTAGAATCTGGGTGCTTTGAAATTCTAGCCATTTTAAATGGGCACGGTTGAGGGGGGTGGTTTTGAGTGTGGGCTGCGTGGGATGGCCACAGACCACCCACCCACATCAGGTGAGAGGGGTGGGATACAAACAGGCCAGGAATGGATGTGTTCCCATACACATGCATGTTTTCACCTGTTCCCACACAAAGCATTCTGGATTTCCCCCCAATGCTCTGTGAGTGGGTATGAGTGGGTGTTGTTTGGATGATGGGAGTGCAACACCCCCCCCCCGCTAACTTCAGACAGGTGTGTGAATGCGTGTAGGATGGGTGGCCCTGTGGGGGTTTTTTTCAACTAGAAACGGCCTCTGTTATATTGATCAGTGGCTACCACCTATCAAACACCCCAAAAGAAGGATTTTTGTAAGGTGCAATAACTATTTTTACAAACAAAATATTTGAACACGGTTTCCCCTTGCTCTCCGTTCCAGAGGGGCTAGTGGGGCAGGGTTTTTTGGTAAAGGCTCACATGGCACCCACAGTCAGACTGAAGGACCTAGGTGCTGTGAAATTCTGCTCCTATACTAATCAACAGCTCCCATGTAACAAATACTAAGCAGGAAGGAATTTACAAGGAATTCTAAGCAGGAAGGAATTGTTAGGAACAACCACTAGCACTGTTTACTAAGGGTGTGCAGCAGGGCACATCATTCGTTTTTGGTTTTGTTTTCATTTACAAAAACCCCTTTGTTTTCAGGGGGTTCAGCAAAAAAACCATTCATTTTCTGTTTGATTAGTGTGTTTTGTTTAATTTTAATAAATTATATATATATATAATTTTTTAAAACTGCACATGTGCAAATGGCCACCGGACCATTCTGGACAGGTACAACTCTTTTCGAAATGGGCACCAGGAGCATCAGTGACATTTTGGAAAAAGGGTGCACATGCGCAGAATGATCTGGCTGCCATATTACACATGCACAATGATTTTAAAAAAATAATTTTTTGGATTAAAATAAATAATAAAAAAAAAATCACTGCACATGTGCAAAATGACCACTGGAGCCATTCTGTGCATACCTGCCTTTCCCCAAAATTCTGCAGGACCAAACATACAAAAAAACCTAAAATGAATGATTTTTGTTATTTTTTATAATGAAAACAGATGATTTTTTTGTTCGTTTTATCTATTCTCATTATCTTTGTTGTTTGTTTTCATATTTTAATTAGTAAAACAAATGGGGCTTTGTTCGTTTTTGTAATTTAAAAAGTGAAAATGAATTGCATGCTCCTAATGAGAGAGAGAGAGAGAGAGAAATGCATTTTTAAAAATAAATTAAAAAATCACCCCACATTATTCCTAAGTGTACTACAAATAAATAAATGCAAAACATTTCTACTAGCAAAAACATAGGCCATGCACTTAGATGTTTAATCTTTGATAAATTGTAGTACGGTCAAAATGTTTCTTGTCTTTATACATGTAAACAGAATGGTAACTTAGCCTTTGGATAACCTCTTGCTCATATGCATTACAATGCATTTTTTAAAAAGAAAAAATAAGCAGGAGGTAATTAAAAGCTATGTGAGCTACAGTAATGGAATACATAACAGTAGGTACAGTATATTTGCATTATAATTACACACTATTTTATTTGCAACTTATTGTTTGTGGCTTCTCAACATTAACACAGTCTCCTAGTGTCTGAGATCCTCTCCTGTTGAGCAATGTCTCATCTAGGGAAAGAGAAATCTAAATTACTATATTCAGAGCTCTTAGTCCGCATGTGGTGATTTTAAAAGGCTTGAGGTGAGTTTGATCATCAGATAAAAATGAAGATTAACGAAGATCAAGCAACCTTTCAAAAGCATCAGTTGGGAGGTGAGAGGAAAAGACTGATGAAAATGTTTCATTAAAACAGAAGAAGGGATAGATACTCACTGGAAATATAGTTGGATAGGACTCTGCCAGACCCAATTAAAAATTGTGAAAGGTGAGAGAATTTTGGAGTTCATCAGTAGCTTCCTTAGATTTACTTTCCCATTCTCTTCTGGATACAAATTAGTTTATATGAAAACTTCGGCGAACCGGTTCGGAAGTTCGGATGGGAAACGCGGTTCAGAAGTTCGGAGTTTGGACCAAACTCACTTCCGATCCTAACTCGATTTTTAAACCGAACCGAACTGAATTTCCGAACTTGTCTGTTCGCCCATCCCTAAAAGATAATATTCCATTTAGTTCAATGGGGTTTGAATTTCCAAACTTTGTTCGGAAGTTCGGACTGAAGTCGAATAGTTCGGTTGACCAAACCGAACTTCTGAATCAAACCAAATTTCTGAACTGAACTGAACTGAATTTCCGAACTCGGTTCTGTTCGCCCATCCCTAAACTTTTATTGCACCAACTATGTAAGCTTTTGGGGCACAAATGGCCCTTCCTCAGGCAAGTGAATGATCAAAAACATAGACATATTAATAAATTTATAGTAAGGTATATTATACACACACACGCATGTGGGGAGCCCAGCAAATGAGCAGCCTCCCATATGGTGTAGATGGGAAAGGGGGCAGCTGCCACTAATTCTCACCACTTGGGCAGACCCCAGAAAGCCGAACACATGACCAAGACCCTAGGATTTTGCTGCAGTAGCAGAAGGATCAGGCCCGAAGGAGGCACCCAGGGACTACCAGCCAGCTAATGAACCAGGAGGGAGACGCACCTAGTGGCCACCAGCCAGCTAATGGAGTGCTCCTCCCCACAGTCCACTCCATCAGCTGGCTGGTGGCCACAGGGCACTTCTCCCTGCTGGTCTGCGCCATTAACTGGCTGGTGGGTGCTTCTCCCTCCCAGTCTCTTCTATTAATAGACTGCCAGGCACTTCCTCCAGGCTTGATCCTGCTGCTGCAGCAGACCGGAGCATGCACGTCAGCTGCACGTGCCCCAAGAGATGGGCAACCGCCCCATGGTCACCTCTGTAGCCAGGGGTTTCCTGCACAGCATGCTCCACATCCCCTGGGTCAACGCTGTGTGGAGCTTCCCCAGGGCAGCCTCTGGTTGAACATCTGGTGTGCACCTTTCAGACGGGTAGGTGACTCCAGGGTAAATGGGTGCAAATGGGGGGCAACATCTTGTCTGTTAACACCCATAGAAGCAATGGCTTGGGAGGGAGCTGTTATGATAGAAGTCATTAGCATTTCAAACAGACAATCTCTCTATGTCAGTTTTAGAATGGTGTAACTTTATTTACTTGAGTAGAGTGAACCTGGCATGAAACTAGAATAATCACACTCCACATTTCTCCACTTACTAAATGAAGATTTATTTCTCCCTCAAAATAAAGGTAGGTGAGTGTGCAATTATGTCTAATCTGAAGTCAAGCTGTTCGGTAAGTTCTCATTGCAATGGGCAGAAGTACTGAGGAAGCAATTTTTAATTCTGTGTAAATCAGCTTTGTTTCAAAATCCAGAAGCAGCATGTATGACCAAGTGTCTGAAATACCTACTGCCATTCCAGTCAGCTTTATTCAAAGGATTGTCTGCTGGAAGTGGAAAAACATCAACTAAAATACAATTGATTTGAACTTTTAGTGCAGGCATGGGGAACCTCAGTCCCAGAGGCCAAATGCAGACCCCAGCAAGTTTTTATGTGGCCCTCTTCCAGTTCTTGGGTCTGGCTCCTAGATCTAGTCTGAGCCGAAGCACTGAAAAACAGAGCCCAAGTGAGAAGAGATGAGGGCATGCACCCAAGGGTAGGATCCAGATCCATGATCCAGATCCTTCTTTTCTTGAGTGCAACGCACCCCATACCCAACTTCTATGTGGCCCTTGGAGCATGTACTACATTTTAAAGCGGTCAGGAGAAGAAAGGTTCCTAACTCCTGTTTTAGTGTCTTTGGTCCAATTAAATAATGTGTGGCGATAGCTGTCAGAGTAATTAAGGGTGGTCCATAAAAGTGATTAAGAGAGAGAAAAGATGGCTGGTGGACCAGCCATTCCTGCACAAGCTTGTGCTTCTACCCCTTTGTTGTTTTTTTCCCCCTGCCTAATATCCTAATTCTCCCTTAACAAGAAGAGCAGAGAGGTGAAAAGCAGAAAATGGCGTTTCCCCAGCTATTCACAGCAGTGTGTGTCTAAAAGCACAAAGGACCTTCGTACCTGCCGGCGATGCTCAGGATGAATTCTGAAACCTGGCCAGAAGAACTACCACCTTATTTCATTAAGGATCACAGAGTGTGGGTGCAGCCACATGAGCTGTGGTGGCCCAATCCCCACATGGCCCCATGGTGGGCAAGTGCAACCGCTACACTGCAGGGTCAGCGCAGAGAGCTGAGCAGACGGGCCTCTATCGGAGATTCCGTCACAGCTGGGGCAGGCCAAGGTGCCGACCACAGAAGTGGGTGCCTGGCCCTGCCCCATGGGGCTAAGGCTGCTACATGATGTGTCCTCGGACTTTTCCTAGGGACACATCATGTAGCAGCCCATTGCTTGCCCTACCTCATGGCAGGGGGAATATCTGGCGGCAGCTGGTCACACAATGCACTGCATCGCATGGTTCAGCTGCCCAGACTGGGTTATGGCTGCCCAAGGAGTGGTAGCCTCCCCAGGGCATCTCATATGCCTGCACTCATTGGCTGCAATTCCAAACCCACAGGCACTGCCATATGCATGTGCACATGTACTGTTGTGTGATTTGCTCAAGTGCCACAGGCCCTGTGCCAGGGATGCGTACCTACAATTTACAAATGCATACGTGTGTGAGACACTGCATGTGTAGCGTGTGCCTGTCCACAGGGTTTGGGATCAACCCCACTGTGATTGAGTCCTCAGAGGTTGAGAAGTGTGTAAAAGGTTGCAAGATTTTAATTTTATTTATTTGTTTGTTTGTTTTGTTCCTTTAGTCATCCTAAAGTTTGTTTGGTTTCTGTTCTTATATCAGCAGGAAGGATCAGAAGTCTGATTTCCCTTATTGATGGATTACTTTTCCACCTAGTTTCCTATTGCTTTCTGCATTGACATCTGTTATACTTTTAATCTTAGTGTTCATTTTTTCCATCAGCTCTTGATTACAACAAACAGAAGAAGCCAATGACAAGATCATTGGCACTGCCACCAAAGTATTCAGACCTACACATTGATTATAATTCCCTAACAGATAAGATGCTCCCTAATGGAACAGGGAATGTAGACCTCTTTGCATTTGTATGGGCCGATAGAACTAAACCTGAATATGCTGTATCTAAGAGTTTTGTCCTGTGTCTTATTTACTAAATCCGAGGTTTAGAACTACTCCGTTCTAGAATAAACTTAAGAAACGTGTTCTCAGAATAGGGATAAATGGTGACTTCATTAGATGATGGGGTGAAATAAATGATGGCATCATTAAAAATGTCCAGTGTTAATCATGACTTCACAGATTGCATAGGAATTTGGAAATTCTGTACAATGTGTGAAACTTAACCAGCTCTGTCTCTTTTGCTGGTTGGACAAGGGTAAAAGCCAGATTCAATTCAGGTAAGTTTGCTAGTGCATCACAGGTCTGTGAAAGTTTATACTTCCCCCATGTTGCTATTAATGTGCCCTAAAAAAAAAAAAAACGTGTTTTTTTACAGGATCTTGATCATGAACAGGCAAGCTATTGTCTTAACTATAGACTTTGGAAGACCACATAACTACAAAGGGAAAATAGAAGAAATGTTTTTTGGAGCATTATTGTTAAATGAAATTTACTCTGGTACTACCCTTCTAGTAATCAGCAGTACGCAGGGATCTAGTGGTATTAACTTTTTTAACTTTTTTATTAAATAATAACAAACATTGTTCACTGGGGATGTGTCAGCTTCTTTTTAATTAAGCATGCATCCACTGTGGGGTGCCTCATCCCTTCTCCCCCCTCCCCCCATTATATTATGCTTCCTTGGTAAAGGGAAAATCTAACATTTTCCATACTCTCTGCAACACATGGATCATAGCAATGTTGAGCTTTAGGGTTTAGAAGGCTTAACAAGGGAAAATCTTGTAGGGAAAGAGAATTTACATATTTATATTGTTATATCTTTAAAAATCTCTTTGGAACTCAGGTTAGTCCTAAGGCTTAATAAACAGGACTAGATAACCAAATTTCTTCTGCTTGGATGCAATGTTTAAAATTGGGTTCCATAGGGAATCACAAGAAAATAATGCTTCTATGTTGGAGCAATAGACATATAGATGAGTGGCTAGTGAAGTCAAATTGATAATGTATTAGATTTGGACCAGGATTCCAGATTTCAAATCCTGTTTTAGCCATCAGATCAGTATGTGGCCTTGGGCAAGGCACTCACCATGGGTGTTTTTACATGTGATGGTGGCGAGCCGCCACCATGGACTTACCTGGTCTGGAGCTGGGCTGCCACAGTGGCTGGGACCTGTCTGGGCCCCCAAACTGATGTGACAGGGCCGGGCCACCGGGGAGGATAGGGAGACACACGGACATGCATCCACACATCCCCACCCCTATGCTGCATCCAGCAGTCCAACCCCCAACAGGCAGCCATGGCAACTGCAATCCAGATTGGGTCAGGAAAAGTGGACTTTCAAATGTGATTGCCCACTGTACACCCAGTCAGGCAGCCGGATCCCAGCTGTGTTGGCAGCTAGCACAGACTGTGACTCAGACTTTCCCGAGTCACAGAGCACGCTAGTTACCAACATGGCCAGGATCTATCATGTGCCAACATCTGGCACCCAGGAGATGCTGTTAACCCTATTAGATCTGTCGACTGCATTTGATACTGTTGACCATGAGATGTTGGTGATCCATTTGCAGAACTATGCCATGGTAGGCAGAACTGTTCTTGAATCGTTCCGCTCTTTCCTGGCCAGGAGAACCCAGAAGGTGGTGCTCGGGAATTGTTTTAATCTCCCTGGGACCTCTCGTGTCAAGTCCCACAAGGTTCCATTCTGTCCCCTTTCCTGTTCAACGTGTATATGCAGCTGCTGGGCAAGGTCGTGAGATGGTTTGGGATTCGGTGACATCAGTATGTTGATGACATCCAGCTCTACCTCTCTTTTTCATCTGATCCAGACCTGGCAGTTTCAGTGCTAACCCGATGTGTTGTGGGGGAGTAGATGAGGGCAAGCCGACTGAAGCTAAATTCTGACAAGACTGAGGTGATGGTGGTGAGTTTGATGCCCCCAACCATTGATGGGCTTCGTCCCCTGCTGGTCTCCCAAGTTTGGAGTCTGGGAGTGCTCCTCAATTCCCAGCTCCACCTGGATCTTCAGGTGGCAGCTGTGGTGAGGAGTGTTTTTGCCAGTTACATCTGGTGTGGTAGCTTCTACCGTATGTCTTGGACTCCGACCTAGCCACCATCACCCATGCCTTCATCACCTCAAGACTGGACTATTGCAACACACTCTACATGGGTTTTTTCTTGGTGACAGTCCAGAGACCGCCGCTAGTGCAGAATGTGGCGGCCGACCTCCCTACAGTGACGGGTCCTCATGAGCACATTACACCAGTGCTCCGTGCTCTGCATTGATTGTCTATAGTCTTCTCGGCCCAATTCAAGGTGTTGTTACTTACCTATAAAGCCCTATAGAGTATAGGTCTCACCTATCTGTGGGATCACCTCACTCTTCATGTCCTGGATCAACTCCTGCAGTCTGCTGGGAGCTCCGTTCTTGATGGTCCCCCGGGTGGTCCAGGGGACTACGATGGAGAGGTGGTTCTCAGTAGCTGCACCTAGACTGTGGAACTCCCTTCTGGCGGAGCCCTGGGTGGCTCCGGACCTTGCCTCATTTCAATGTCTGTGCAAGACCTGGCTGTTACACCAGGCCTTTGGTAAGGGAGATGGGTGAAGGGTGGGTGGGGTGGGGGATAGGGAGGTAGATTTTTAAAATATTTTATGCTATCCCCCTTTTGATCTTTTTATGCATTTTATATATGTTATTTGTATGATTTTTAGTATGTTCCATCAGTAAGATCTATGGTAAATGGCTTCTGATCAAGCTCACTGCTTGGGTGGAGGACTCGGGCATAATATACCCTGAGCAGGCAGGATATAGGAAGGGCCACTCCACAGTGGAGCATTGCCTTATTTTATATCACCTAACTGAAAAATATGTAAAGGCTAATGGTAAACTTTTTGTGGCATTCCTGGATCTCAAAGCTGCATTTGACACGGTGAACAGGTCAATTTTATGAGATAAACTAAGTCGGTTATCTTTAGATCCTAGGCTGTTATTTTTGATACAGCAAATACATGCGGCCTCTTCCATGGCAGTAAAATTTAGCAAGCAGGGCTTTTTAACTAGAGAAATTTCTACCTATTTGGGGGTTAGGCAGGGATGTGTCCTTGCCCCCTTTTTATTTAATTTATATATTAATGATATTGTCCTGTTGTTAGCCCAGACCAAATTTTTTCTGCCTAAATTAGCTACCCATTTTATAGGATGCCTCCTATACTCAGATGACTTAGTAATACGGTCTCAGATGCATGTGGGACTAAATAGACAATTAGAATGCTTTTCTGACTATTGCAGGTCTAGTAAACTATCCGTAAATTATGGGAAATCTAAGGTTATGGTGTTTTCTCACTCCAGGAAAATATATAAATGGTCTATCAATAAACAACCTATTCAGCAAATAAATTCTTTTCAGTACCTGGGGCTGCATTTTGGGCCTCAGGTAGCTAGTCACTCCACCATGCCAGGGCACTTTTGGTTGCCAAGGGCTCCGCCCTCGCTATCTTGAAGTTATTTGGGGGATCCAGGCGGACTGCATTGGAAGCCGCAATTAGGGTGGTTAATAGCAAGACCCGTGCCCAATACTTCTATGGTGTTGAGCGTTGGGCTCCTCTTATACCTTCTGAAATTAGTTTAAATATGGTTCAGTCAAAATTTTTAAAAGGTCTCAGTAGGGCTCCCAATGGCACTCCAGATGCAGCTCTTAGGTGTGAATTCGGCTAGTGTACTTGGGCAGAGGTGGCCTGGGGCAGGGTATTAAGTTTCTGGCTCAGATTATTACATTTTGGCGATAAGGGCCTAGTGAAATTCTGGCTAGAGGACCCCCATAAAGGCCATTGGACCTGTGCTATTGAGTTATATCTTTCTAAGTTGGGCTTTTCTCAAAGTTACTTAGACGGTAAAGATCTGAGTGCTGTTAAAGTGAAGCTCTTACTCAGATTCGCGGATATGGCTAGACAAGCTGAGATTGCAAAAATCAGGGCTTCTCCTCACAGGTCCTTCTACCTTTCAGTGATCCCGGCCTGGGGGCTTATGGCCCCGTACCTCTTGACTTCACTTTCCTATCATGCTAAATTTTTATTTCTTAGTGCCTGTTTCAATGCCCTGCCCACCGCATTTTGGAAGGGCAACTATGTGCAATGAACTTTGCTGAAAGGTTCTGCCCATTTGACCGTCAGATGGTAGAAACCACTGATCCTATTATGTTATCTTGCCATCTATATGTTCAGCTCTGTGAAGAATTATTATCCACACTGTTGAGTCATTATCCGGGATGGTAGGACCATGGTCTACTTCACCTGGTGTTATCCGACTCACAGCCAGCTATCACCCGGTTAGTAGCTATATTTTTAACCAGAGGCCTCTATCTTTGACAGTGTTTTTTGAAGTCAAAGGTCCCCATTGAATTTATGGAATTAGCTTGAAGTTTGGTCCAGTTGGGCCTCTAGCCCTTTGGGGTTCAGGGGTGAGCTAACTATCCAAGCGGATACATGTTTTTAGCCAGGTAGCGCAAACAGGCGATTATGGTTTGTTTTATCATGGAATTATTCCTCATATAGGGTTTGTATGTATGTTTGTATAGTGTATTATAAATACTTGATGTTTTTATTAGAATTTTTATACTTATGTTTAAATTTAGCAAAAGCTATGTGCTACGCATTATGTTAATAAACAAACAAACAGATTTTTAGTGATATTTTGAATTACATTATGTTTGTAAGCCGCCTCAAGCTGCATGAGCAGAAGAGGTGGGGTGAAAATAATGTAAATAATAAATAATATGATGATGGCCCACAGGTTAATGCACAGTAAAGTGGAATAAAGCAGGTCACCATCATGTCTGAAAACACCATCTCTGTCAGCCTCAGTTTCCTATCTGTAAAAATGGTGATAATGATGACCTTCCTCACAGGGTTGTTGCAAGAGTGAACTAGTTAAGGATTGTAAAGCACATTGAACACTGAGAGTACTGTGCCCAAATGGTTAATAATAATAAATTGAATGTCCTTACTTTGAACTTTAGACTTCAGTTTTGTAACAAGCATTTTAGAAAAGATACAACAGACATGGAAATAGTCAAGAGAAGGTGCCTCCCCTGGTTTATCTGATATTGAATTGTTTTTTTCCTTATGAGAATGGATGAAGAAATAGATAAGCCATTGGTCTGACCTACTATAGTCCTTCTTCTCTTCTATAAATACCAATGCGGAGATATGGCAGAAGACTACCCAAGCGGTACCCAAGATAACTACCCAAAAATGTGAATAATATCTGTGAATACAAAATCCATGATTCATTTCATTACTAACCAGGGAAGTTGTGGTGCTACCACAGCTTCCTTTATGTCTGTTCTTTCCTCTAGATCAGCAGGGAAATTGAGAGGGGGGGAGGGGGGAGATGAGAATTTCGGTCTTGACCACTTAAAGTGGAGGAAGTCAGCAAACTCAATATGCAAGATGGGGTATAAAAACCTATAAATATACTAGAGATAGGACCCCCCCAGTACAAAGATTACAAATCAGAAAACATTTAAAATAAAAAAAAACAAATATATATTTTGCAGTAAAAATATATATAAGCCCTACAAACTCATCAATACAACAAATCAACCATACAAAATTAACAAAAGCCAAGCAAGTCAATAAGTAGTGTCAAACAGATGGGTGCTGAGTATAGCAATGCTATAAACATAAGTATTGAATGCTGAACATATTGGTGCAGAACACAGCTATGTTTCTGACCATTAGTACTGGTCTTCATCAGCAGCACACTTATAATTCAGAAAAAAAAAACCCCACATCAATAGAGTTATCCTGCAGAGGGTGAGTCTGTAAGAAAAAAAAGAGAATGAAAAATAGCCACAAAACATAAACTATAAAAGTCCAATCAATCTGTTAAAATTAACAAAGGGCTTACCTTTAACATGTTCACCTCACCAAATGCAAATTCATTTAAACTCCAAAACAACCTATATGCAAATAAAAGAAAAGAGCTATCAATGGGTATTTTCAGATGTTACGATCCCACGCTCACCCATGGTGAATTCCCACATGGTGAGCAAGGGACCACAACGTCTGTTGGCCCGACAAGAGATTCCCTCCAGAATTTCACCCCCATGAATCACGGGTGGGAATCTCTTTGACTACGCAAATGGTGGTCCTGCCCGAACCATCGCCATTTGCGTGGTCAAAGAGATTCCCGCCCGTGATTCACGCGGGTTAACACCCGACAGGAAGCTCACGTTCGGGCCAACAGACGTGACGTTCCCATGCTCAACCATGGGGAATTTACCGTGGTTGAGCATGGGATTGTAACTTCTGTCCCCTGACCACAGCCCAGAATCAGCGGCCGTTCCTGCCACTGATTCCGGGCCATGGTCAATGCCCCGGGGGGCGGGCGGGTGCTGCGGCCGCATTGGCCACGGTGCCTGCCCATCTCCCAGAGGGCAGCCTGCCGGCCTAGGGAGCGTGAGGGGGTGGGACTGTGTGGCTGCATGTTGAGCCGCACAGCCCTGCCTCCTCCCCTGATTCCCCATTGGGATCAGCCAGCACGTCTGTTGGCCGTGCGGTTTTGATCCCGGCGGGGGATCAATAGGTGATTCTGTGATGGGGCCAATTCTGGCCCCGTCACATCTGAAAAATACCCAAAATATATCCTAAAACATCTCAAAATCATAAACTGAAAAGCCCCCAAACTCAAAGACAAAAACAGGTTCACCCTCTACTAGAGGCTCCAACAATACATGTGTCTTTACACCAGCACCTAAAACAAACGTAGCAATGGAAGCTGCTAGTAACTCTTAGTCTTAATATATATTAATTATTTGGTTTAAAGAAATCCATATTGCCACATACCTTGAAAGTACAATTAACAAGTGTTTCCAGTCATTAGGGACTACCATTAGTAGCAGCCTCAATTGCTACCATTTCCTCAAACAACTCACTCTCAGTACACACCAAGCCATCCTAAATCTTCATATAAAAAAACAGCGATCACATTACTAAAAAATCTACAGGTTACAGATATATCTATATATCACATCATGGCACCTTTCAAGTTACAGAAAAGTATAGTATCTGGTAATAACAAACAAACATTCAATTACTGCAATCCAATTATAGTACAAAACTTTCCAAAGAAATGAAGGGGCAGGTTGATGAATTCCACTGTACATTTCTTAGAAGAAGTGTACTCAATGAAGTCTATAGAATCTTCTCTTCCATTCAAGGTAAAGATCTCAAATAGAAAAGCAATCAAAAACAAAGTTCAAATCCTTCCAACTGTAGGAGGAAGCTGTCTTCACAAAGGTGGCCACTGAAGTCACATACATGCCTGGTCTTTAATCTTATCTTATATCCAAATGGAGTCCTCCTACCTGAAGTGAAAATGGGAGGGTACTACAGTATCTTTGTATTCTATTTGTATAAAATAACTAAGAACCAGAACATATCCAAACCAACATGTAGCCCCGCTACAGTATTCACAAATCTTAATATCTATAATCCAAAAAAGAGGAAGATAAACAGTCAGTCTTTAAAAAATGACTTTACCCCAATCACTGTTTTCATTTAACCTTGAGACATTTTATTTATTTTTTATTTATTTATTTTTAAATTTATATCCCGCCCCTCCTGCCCACAGGGCAGCCCGGGGCGGCGAACAACATTTCATTTAAAACAATAATAAAATTTTAAAACAATTTAAAATACCCTACATGGGGAAAACCCCCATCCCTATCCCCAGCCCCACCCCACCCCTACCCCCCGCCAAAAGCCTGACGGAACAGCCAGGTCTTACATATACGCCGAAACTGCAGGAGAGTGGGCGCCAGCCGAGCCTCCTCCGGAAGCGAATTCCACAGCACAGGGGCGACCACCGAAAAAGATCTAACATCGGTGGCCACCCGCCTCGCCCGGGGAACCTCCAAAAAGGCTCCCACGGACGATCTCAAGGGTCGCACGGGTACATGGGGAGTGAGGCGATCCCGCAGATAGGCAGGGCCTAGGCCGTGAAGGGCTTTAAAGGTTAAAACCAGCACCTTGAACCTGGCCCGGTGCTTTATAGGCAGCCAGTGCAGAGCCCGGAGCACTGGTGTCATGTGCTCCCTGCGACCCGCCCCCGTCAGGAGACGGGCCGCGGCATTCTGCACCAGCTGCAACCTCCGGACCAGCTTCTCGGGCAGCCCCACGTAGAGCGCGTTGCAGTAATCCAGCCTCGAGGTGATGAAGGCATGGATGACAGTGGCGAGGTCGGAGTCTGAGAGATACGGCCGAAGCCGCCGGACAAGATGTAACTGCCGAAACGCACTCCCCGCCACGGCCACAACCTGAGATTCCAAGCTGAGCCGCGAATCAAGGAGCACACCCAGACTCCGCACTTGAGACACCATGGGGGGGCGAACCCCCCCAACAAGAGGAGATTCAACCACCCCCAGGCTCCCCAAGCCCTCGCCCACCAACATCACCTCCGTCTTGTCAGGATTCAGTTGCAGATGGCTCAACCTCATCCAAGCCCCCACAGCTGACAGGCACTGGGAAAATAAGGAGACTGCATGGCCTGGGTCGGTGGAAAAGGAGAGGTAGAGCTGAGTGTCATCAGCATACTGATGACACTGCATGCCCTGAAACCCCCTCACGATCTCCCCTAACGGCTGCATATAGATGTTAAACAAGAGGGGGGACAGAATGGCACCCTGCGGGACTCCACACGCGAGGTCCCGGGGGGAAGCCGTACACTCCCCCAAGACCACCCGGTGAGTTCTCCCGGCCAGGAATGAACGAAACCAGTCCAAGACCGTTCCGCCAATTCCAGCACAAGGTCTTCAGTCTCAAGATCCATCTAACTTCTAATTTTAAAAGTTCCTTCTCAGAAGTGTGTTTGCCAGTTCAACAAAATTTAACATCATTTGCGGAATAATTGAGTTCCACAAAATGTACTAGATGTTCCATTAGCTTTTTTCAGCGAATATTAGATCTATGTTCACTTGAGCCACAGGCTGGATGGTGACACCCTCAATGGAAATTGAGAGGGAAGTAGAAGGAGAATGTTGTTTTTTTTGTTGGGGGGATGAAGAGTTTTCTCTTGGCCATTTAAAGTGGAGGAAGTTAGGAAATTCAGTATGCAAGATTTTGTATGAAAACCTATCCCTGACCACAAAACGATTTTTTAAAAAAATCTTGAATTTCTACCAAAAGATGCTCAGGCTTTGGCTCTGATTAACCTTCAGGGGAGGTGAGTTCCAAAATTGCAGAGCAGCCACCAAAACACATCTCTTCATGCTTTCACCATATAGCTCTGACCCACATATAGAATTACCAAGAGATTGTTCTTCACTGACCATAGGGGTCATGATGGAACATAGGGGAGAAGGCATTAAGTAACATGTTAAATCCACAGACTTCATGGAGCACCTATTAGGAGGTCAAAGTTATTATCCTAAATCCACTTATTCTGAAGTGGTCCCCTTGACCTAAAGGAACTGAAGACTCCTGGAACAGCCACATGACAAGTTACCTTGAGTTGGGTAGCCTTACCCCAATTTGGCCACCACTACCATGCGATTCAGTGGCTCATGTGCCTGGCAGTCTCCAGAGGTTTACCCCAGCATGGGTGAAGTGGGGTAAGGCTGCCCAATTCGAGGCAGCATGCCGTCACTCATGGGCCCGGTTCCCATCTGATTGACCACATGGTGAGGTCTGCCGTATGGCTTTGTGTGGTGGGTACTGCCGCCATTCCCATGCAGCCATGTCACAGCCAGGGTGGGATAGTGGGCAGGCCAGGGGAGGAAGGTGGGGCAGGACTTGGCTGCCCACGTGTGTGGCTGGTGGCTCAGTCCGCCCTGGGTCATCGTGGAATGGGTGATAGTGTCCTCCTCTCTGGGTTTCCCTGCTCTCTGTGCTGGCACTGCAGTGTGGCAGCTGAAATTTCCTGTTCCGGGGTGCGTACTGTGCAGGGATCAATCCCAGTCAGGCTAGTCCAACTGCATCCTTTGTCTCTGGAGTAAGTGGCCTTATGGCTGCAGCCAATGGCTGCAATATCAAGCAGGATCCGTGTGGGTTCCATGTAGCACAATGTGCTTTCAATGCTCATGCGCCCAGTTTGCGCACATGCAGGGTATGGGATCAACAAGATATTTAATCTGTGTTTGTCTTTTGTAAGAAAAGGAACAGAAAGACACACAGAAGAAAATATCTTATTTTTGCTTCTAATATGGCAAAGCAAAGAAATACCTGTGCTTATAAAATAAAAAGGAAATGGATTACAAGAGCATCTAAATGGAAGAGGCTAAACAGGGATCTAAAGAAAACATAATGCTTAATAGGAAGCAGCTGCAGGGATTGGTTCATTAGTTAAACATTGACAGCTTTGCTTCTTTCCCTTTCCAGGCTCTAACTGCGAGTTTAGGCCCTGTGAGGCAAGCAATCCCTGCGAGAATGGAGCTGTGTGCCTGGAAGAGATGGATTTGGACATCTTTCCCCTTGGATTCCAGTGCCGGTGCGCGAAGGGCTTTGTGGGTCCACGCTGTGAGATCAATATCAATGAGTGCAGTTCTGACCCTTGCCTACACGGATATTGCTATGACAGTGAGTTCAGCCTGGTTACTCCCTTTAATGTGAAGCAGTCCTACTGCCGAATTTGATGTACCAGACGGGCAGCTCTTGGGAGAACAGCAGATAATTTCCTGGAATTTAGGCTGTTTGGAGGTCTAGAGCCTACACCAGGAGGATTCATTTTGCTAAAATGCCTGGCACAGAGGCTTGTATTTCCATGGGTCACAATTGCTGCTAATGGGAAATTTTAATGAGATCCAAATTGTCTCTTCCGTAGCTTAAATTAACCAAATGTATCTTTTATAAAATGATTGACGAGTGATAATTTTCAGGTGCTGAAAAGAACTCCTCAGAGCAATGAAGCAACATATGCAACAATTTAACAAATGTGTGATGAATATTGGACTTAATGTGATCATGCTGATGCAAGGTGGAATGCCTGTTTGTCAGTATCAGTCTCACAGAATGATAAACTTAACCTTTTGCATGTGTCACTCTTGTTGATGGCTGCCCTGAAAATTTCTTTAGAGACAGATTAATGGATGATTAGATTAGTATAAAATCTGCTGTGACAGGGGGGCTTTTCCAGGCCTTCTAAGGCCACATTAACACCTGATGTGGTGAGGCGATGGCCAGACCCACGAGGGAAAACATGGCAGTAGGGAGGAGTCCAATGGCAGAAGAAGAGATGGCGCGAATGGGGAGCTACCTCAGCTTCCCTCGCGCATGTCAGGGCACAAAATCCTGCCCTGACATGCAGAGGGAAGCCCTGTTCACACCAGCTCTTCTTCTGCCATCAGGCTCCTCCCCACTGCTGTGTCTTGCTCTGCTGCCACCACCACCACAGGTGTGAATGCGGCCTAAGGCACTGAGTGCTTATTGGGGAATTAGCAGTTTCCCCCCATCACACGTTTACCCTCACACAGGACTAGTCCTGCTGTGGTATATTCTTCTCCAGGGCCACCCTAGCATGGGGTCTCTGGTCTTGGCCTCTGGTCCTTGGTCTTGGTCTTGGACCACCCCTACAGCCAAGCCAAGCCAAGCCACCAGTAGTACATTTCCAGTAATTGGGACAAAAGCCTCTAATCAGTATTTTGAACCCCTCAGGGTTGCTACAGTTCAGGCAGTCTATATACAATGGAGGGTTACAGCCTCTCTAAGTCCTGAGAGACCCTCTGCATCTGTTTAGATTCCTGGGACAATATGGGTTAATAGAGTTAATAGTTTACTATACAAGTGTCACCCACACATGAACACCCAGCTTTCTGGGTGTTCATGCGTAGGTGCCGCCCAAGTAAAAAGGGCCCAATGTCTTGCCTCAAGGTTTAGTTCTATCACCACCTGCTGTTTTACCTCTTTATAACCAACCAGAATGGTTCCCCAACATGTGCAAAATGACCCTTGTATTGCCACCACATACTCAGAAAGATTCAAGGACATGGAGCACACTCTAGGTGGTTCAGATCAAGCAAAAACTTCCGATCTTTTGCGATGGTTCAATCGAGCTCTACCAGCATCTGGTTTACCTTCGTGTCACATTAGATCAAATGCTGACATTTGAAGAACTCATCAAGAAACTGAAAAAATCAGTGAACTCTGGGAAACTGTGCAACACAAAGCAAGGAATTGTCTCTAAATGTTCTGTACAACTAACTTTACTTGTTTTACCCTGTATTACTTGATTGCAGAATACTGTGTCCCACTACGACCGTGCTTGGATCATGTATCCAATTGACTTCAAACTTAATCCTGTAGGATGATCACAATAACTCTGAGACTGAATACCATACAGTGTCACAATAATGAATGGGATGTATGGATAAAAAGAAGAGAAAAAAGTAGGTGCATTATCCAAGACACCCACTCTGTGGACACATCCCATCACCTAAAAGTAGGGCTGAAACGAAGACTTCAGAAAACTTCAGAAATTGCCAAATATTATGGAATTTGGTTTGAAAAGTCCGAATTCTGAAGTTCTGAGGACAAAGGCCATTATTCAGAATATTTTGGAAACTCCAGAGATTTTGGAAACTGCTACATGCATTGGAGCTTGTAGATAGTTGAGCTTCTTCTGGAAATGAAATTTAGTACCATATTTGGGGAGGGACGGTTGAATGATGGCAAGCCATATGGTAAGTTTTGATTGGCTGGCCAAGCCAAATGGCAAGCTTTTGATTGACTGGCAGGGCAAAATAAAAGTGGCTGCAGCCATTTTGTCCATTCTCTTTGGTGAATTTAGCTGTGTCTATAAGTAATTGGCTGGAAGGAAGAGGTGCTTGGCCTGGCATGGTATAGTTTGTCCTGTCCTGTCCTGTCTATAGGGCCAACGTTGGGGGATGAGGGGTTACCATTACCTTTACCGTGCCATGCAGGGTTGTTTTTTGTTTTTTAAACAAATAATTGGGTGTCACATTGCCTTTAGTTCTGCCTACTGCTCATTTGGTACTTGGCACCATGAGACCAGAGGATCTCCCTGGCTGGATCCACTTCTTCTTGCCTGGTCTAGTCAAATTACCGGTGCCACAGTACAAATGCCATGCCTAGAGGGTGTGTGTTTCAAAGTCTGGTTTCTTAATTTTGTGACTGCTGGGGCCTGGGGTCACTGGCTTTTGGTGGGATTTATTTCTCTATGCAGTTGTAAACTGTTTTGTCGGGTTGTGTGTGTTGTCTAGGCTGTGGTATGGCACAACAGAGCCTTATTGTAAAGTGTAACTTCTACTGTTCTGCCAGCTGCTTGGCACCATGAGGCCAGACTGAGATCTCACTGCCTGGCTCCACTTCCCTTTGCCTGGTCTGTTCAAGTTACCAGTGCCACAGTACCAATGCCATACCAAGAGGGTGCCCCTGAGGGTGTGTGTATGTGAATGTCTGGTTTCTTAATTTTGTGACTAATTGCTGGGGTCTGCTTGCTGCCTTTTGGTGGGATTTATTTCTCCATGCAGTTGCAGACTGTTTTGTGGGGTTGTTGTATTCTTCTTGAGATAATGTCCCTTGCTAGCCTGCATTTTTATGCACTGCTTGGTTGGCATAATGATGATTAAAATGGGTGCACTCACTGCTGATGGTGGGCCATACTGTGGGTACACTACTGTTGTGTTTTGGTTTTTTAAATTTCTGCATGCATTTGCATTTTTGTGAGGTTGTCTTCTGGAGCGATTGTCTCACTGTTGTTAGCCTACTTTTCTGCATAGTGCTTTGGTTGTGGGTCCTAGAACTTTGCAACAACTTTTCGAAGTTTCCAAAGTTTTCTGAGGTCCAGAATTCCAAGTCTGAATTCCAAAACTTCAGAAAGAGTGCCAAAGTGCCTCCAAGTACTTGGACCGATTATTAGGAACTTTGGTATTCAGCCCGAGTACTCAGATGTACTATTTGGTACAGCCCTACCTAAAAGGCTGAAGTTTAGAAAGAATTTTGCCTCTGAAAATTCCTTACCTTAATATGTCACTGTGGAAAGCTACAAAGTAATACAGTGGTGAGAGATACTGATGACTTAGGAATTCTGGTATGTTCATTCACTACAGCTCCTTCCATGCATTGGCCTCAGGCAAAAACAGCACTGTACTTTTAAAAAAGGAATGACTCCAGTGCCTAAAACCAGAGACTCTCTGACAGGCCACTTGCCTATATTACATCAGCTGGTGATTCTCCTGGTGGGGAATCTCCTGGCCACGGAACCTATGCCAAACTGTGTACATGGGTGTGGGGCTAAAAGCATCATTGGCCACATCCAGAGGCTTCTTTCCTTCCGAATGTTAGGGCTCGAAATCCACCCCTGACGTTCAGAGGAAAAAAGCCCACTGGATGCGGCTGATGACGCTTTTAGCCCTGCAACCACGTGCACAGCTTGCCGTAAGTTTCCCTGCTGTACGTTTCACATATTACACCAGCCTGTGGGAGAATCACAGGCCGGTATAATATGGGCAAGTGGCCCTAGATGGAAGTCTGAAAAATAACCGAAAATGTGCATTCAGAGAGCGCTCTGGACAGTGGTTTGCAAAGCTTTGCCTGCATGATCTCATTTTCCTCATTCCATGGCCCCTAAATAGGGGGACTTATTGATGTTCCCCCCCACCCCACCCCTTTAGGGAGGAAAATGGCAGGGCTTGGGGCAAGAGAGGCTGCAGGAGAATTCAAACAAATGGGGATATTGGGGCTCATGCCATTTTGTGTACAAGAGATATTGTGATGCAAGAGCTGATGCTGCATTCATTTACACCCCTGAGCTCCTGGAGTAAATGTGGGTTCACACAGTGAGAACAAGAAGAAGCAAGCATCCACCTGCCCTTCTTCTTGGATTGGTACTCTGTGCAAAGGTGGTGGATCACTATAATAGAGCTGGGAAAGAATTTTTCCCACTGGCTTTGATTGGTCTTTGTAGCTATGTTGTTGGGTTTTTTTGTTTCTTCGTAGTGCCATCATCTTCTGTTGTTGTTCCTCGTTAAGCAGCCAATTTCACACTTAAGTATGCCTACATAAGTGGGCATACGTAGTTGGGTATTTCATGTCACAACTCAATATGAAGACTGAGTGCAGGAAAGACAAACAAGTGGGCATCAGAGGAAAGAAGCAAACTTAGAGGCATTTCTTTATGTAACATGGGGTAAGTGCCAGCTGTGGACGGTTGTGGTGGCCTGAGATCCACTTTCCCTAGGCAGCAAAGGGAGTCGCACCATCTGGAATGATTGAACATCAAAGCTGCTGTTAGGGCCTTTTCCGCTCCTCTTGCAGTATTAGTGGATTTTGTGGCAGTCCCATGGATGAGGGATGCCTGGCAGATTGTGCATGAGATTGTGGGGTGATAGCCAGACAATAATCCTGGGTGCAAAAAGCTCTGGATTCAAAAAAGTTGCCACTGGACCTGCAAAGTCTTGTTAGAATATATATCCCTCCCAAACTGGTTAGTTCTTGTTAATAAAGAGTTACATTCTTTTAAACTGACAGCCTGAATCCTTGCTTTCTTGAATCCTTGCATCAGTGCAACAACGAGACAAATATAATTTTATGTACACAAAGTCATGCAAACCACTGCTAATATCAATTGGCATCATCTGCAGATGACATGATTCCACTTGAGGTCATAGCCCATAGTTTGGAAGCTTCTGCTCAAGACAAACACATATTATTATTATTATTATTATTATTATTATTATAAACATTTATATAGCGCCAGTCATGTGGCCTGGTGCTGTACAGAACATAGAATTAGACGTGGTCCCTGCCTGTGGCTTACAATCTAAAAGACAAAAAGGGGGTGGGAAGACAGGGAGAGGGTACAGTGGGAGAGACAGGGGAGAAGACAAACAAACATTCAAGCAGATGCAAAGTCTCAGGTGCATATGCTTGGCTTGGTTTACAGAGAGGTTGGTGGCAGCAGTCAGCAGAGGAGGGCCGACAGTAAGAGTAAGGGGAAAGACTAACAGGCATTGGGAAAGGCAGCAAGGA
>QEPC01005117.1:1686521-1717325 GCA_003113815.1 Sphenodon punctatus
CCCGCTGCCAAGGAGCCTGTCTCTCTTTCTCTCTGGCACACCCCCACAGACACAAGCCCTGCCCTTCCTGGGCGGCTGTCTGCAAGTTGAGACCCTGTTGCTGCCTGACACATCTTTGGGTTAATACCTTAACTACGCTACATGTGGAACCAGCCAGATGCTGCTGGTAGGGATCGACAAGCTGTATGAGATTCTGCCAACTGCCTTCCAGAACTTCAGCACATAGAGATAAAAGATTGGACAGGTCAAACGAAGCTCATAACAACAAATATAACAACTTTTATTAAAACTATGTACAACAACAACAACAACAAAACAACAACAACATTATTAAACAAAAACCAAACATTTAAAGGAAACTTATAAATGAAAAAATTATTAGTCTCTGGGCCTGTCCCCCGGGACTTGGGGGAAAGGCAGAAGGCATTGGGGCGCAGCACAGGACTGAGGGGTGGCCACCCGGTCCTCTTCCATCTCATAGCCATGGGAGACGGAAAAATCCATGTTCCCTTCCACATTCCGATGTCACCTGGAGACCGTCTGGTGGTACAGTTCCAGGCATTCCATCTTGGTGGAGACGTACTGGGCGTACACTTCCACCTTCTTTTTCTCCACCTCGAGCACCTGGAACTGTTCTATCAGGCGATTCTCCAGGCAGCGTATGCCCTTCATCATTTTGCAGCCAGGCCTCTCAAGTTCAACCTGAAAGGCCTTGGCTGCAGCAGACTCCCAGGGCCTGGGGGACTCTACATCAGGGCTGGAGCAGGGGGGAGGGCTTACATGTCAGCATTTACGGGTTGCCTTCCCCCCCCTTCTTCTGGCACTGAGGCCAGAAGACCTTCTCCGCTGAATGTCTGGGGGTGTCACTGGCGACCTTTGCCTTGGGGTTCTCCTTGGCCTGGCACCAGTGCTGGGGTCGGCATCTGATTTGTCTCTGAAATGGGAACACATTAAGAACACCAAAGTAATATCATGCATTTATGATGATAATGCCTCTAGTCCTCGCTCCTTGGGGTGCTAGGAATGGCAATGGGAGATGTGACCCTGGCTGACATGTGCAAATCCTGCCCTTCTTTGGGTGCTTCAGCGGGATGAGACCCTTGCTGGCATGTGCAAATCCTGCCTTTCTTTGGGTGCTAGTAGTGATGGCAACTTGAAGTACCCTTGCTGTCATGTGCAAAGCCTGCCCTTCCTGGGGTGCTAGGGGATGCTAGGGATTGCAACTAGAAAGGCCCTGGCTGGCACGTGCAAATCCTGCCCTCCTTGGGGTGCTAGGGGATGCTAGGGATTGCAACTAGAAAGGCCCTGGCTGGCACGTGCAAATCCTGCCCTCCTTGAGGTGCTCTTGAAGTACCCTTGCTGGCACGTGCAAATCCTGCTCTCCTTGGGGTACTAGGAGATGCTAGGGATTGCAATTAGAAAGGCCCTGGCTGGCATGTGGAAATCCTGCCCTTATTTAGGGGTGCGTAGGGAATGGAATGACAACTGGAGTGTGGAGACCCTTGCTAGCCTGGCACATGTTTGGGTGGAGGTGCTGCTCGTGCTCATGCCCTCCACACTACTACCCCCTCTCTCTGTGGCAGACATCCGCTGCTACCTGCTGATGCCTACTGTTTGTGCGTGACTGATGCCCAATTGCCCACCACCCATGCACCCACCCGCACACCAGTGAGCTCGCTCTAATGAATAGAGCCTTTCTTGTCCTTAAAGTAAAAAAAAAGTTTACAAAGCTGGCAGCACATCACCAAGTCGGCCCCCAGCCAGGGAATCAAGACAACAGTCTTTATTTTTTTTTCCAAAAAAAGCTCATTCACATACAGACAACAACACGCAGTCACCCACCAACACTCAGCAACCAAAACAACACAGCCAAACCAAACACAAGCAGCCAAAACACACGAAACCAAACAGCCAGCCACAAACACACACCCTCTCGCCACACAGCTCCACATGCACTCAAATTTCTGGTTTCTGGTGTGATCATGAGCTCTCGCAATACTTTTTCCGAACGCCCAAACTGAACACGACCGAACCGAACAGCCGAACCCGAACTTGGCGAATGAACCGAACGACCGAACTGAACGCCCAAACCGGACCAAACCGATCACCCAAACATGAACCGCGATTTGTTCGCCCATCCCTAGAAGGCAGTATAAGATGTATTTATGAATAAAAGCAGTGTATAAATACATTTATGAATTATTAATTATCATTATTTATATAGCACAAGCAATGTACCTGGAGCCATAAAATCGGTAGTTAGAGAGCTCAGGCCATTTAGGTCTTTATAGGTCACAACCAGCACCTTGAATTGTGCCTGAAACACAACCAGCACTAGAGGTGTGCACCAGGGGCTCATGTAGTTTTTGTTTTTGTTTTTTCATTTTTGTTATTTAAATGTCATTTTTGTTTTCATAAATATCAAATTGTCATTTTTGTTTTTGCTTTTGTTTTCGTTTTCCATTGGTTTCAATGGAAAACACATTTTTAGCTGTACCTTTTTTGTTTTTCATTATATTTGGCTGAATCTTAGGGAGATTGTACCTCCATTAGAAGGAATTAGGTGTACCAAATTACAAAACAATTGGATAAAGGATTCCAATTTTAGAAGCAGTTGAATTATATTATTTTGCAAAAATCTTCATATACATTCTTAACTGTAGCTTCTTTGTCTCAGATTGAATGTAGATGCAACTTGGCAAGTTTATACCCCTTTCTCTATTAACTCTGCCAACTTTCAGAAGGATTGGACAAAGGGTCCTGGTGGTATAAGCAATTAACTTATAAATGTATGTCTGACTGTAACAACTTTGTAGTCCAACCAGTGTACATGAAATTTAGCAGGGCTGTATATCACACTTTCATGATCATCTCTGACAAATATTATAAAAATGTGACAAAGGGTCCCAATTTTATATGCCTGCACATCATATGCAGAGAAGGAGCCTATCCAGGAATTCTCTTACTTGTCACTGTGGTATAAATCGGTTTGTGATGTCAATTGGCCAGCAGAAATGTCAACCAAATATCCTCGTTCTGTGCTGTGACCATCACAACTTCTCTCCTCCACTTTTTACTGGGAACTCAGAAGCATCTGCTTAGGAAAGCACCAATAGAGATTCTCTATGTCCTCTGTCATAGTGCTACAGGATGTGATTGTGATGATAACTGGCCAGCCTGAATGTATAAACTGTGTCTTCTGATTTCTGGGATGCTATCCCCAAAGTCCCAGTTATGTCCCTTCTATGCCCACCTGAGGGCCTTCCCCTATGCCCGACTCAAAGTCACTACCGATTGGTCCTGTAAATCTGGACGCATGCAGTAATTGGCTAGTGAATGTGTCTGTTAGTCTTTTGGGTTGCTCCACATCCTCCCTCCTACATCCTTTCTCCCCCTTCCATTCCCGGTGCCTGTCTCTGACTGACACTGCATGTGCTGCTATTTATCTGAATAATGGTCTTCAAGCAGACAACATAAATTGCTTATAAAATTGGGTCCCTTTATCAAATGGGCCAGTAGTTTGGCAGAGATGACAGGGAAGGTATGTGATACATTCCTGACAAATATCCTGTAAACAGGATTGAATATAAATATGTTACATCTGGAAAAGTATTTTCAAGTTAATGTCTTATACTATTAGGGCCCTTTATCCAATCATTCTGAAAATTAGCAGGAGTATTAAGCTTGGGGAGGGACATAATATCCAGAGGTTTTATGAACATTGGATGGAAGATAAAGAAAATGTAGCCATGAATGTGTATGGAGATTTTCATAAAATCACAATATTCAATTGTTTCTTAAATTGGTTTTCTTTATAGAATGGTTTTGAAACCTGGTACACATCCTCACCATGGTCCTGTGGTCACATGGACCTGTGGTCACATCCTCACCATGTTTCATTAGAATTAAATAAGAAACAAAAAAGTTATAGCCATAAATACATTTTTCAGTTTTTTCCCTTTGTTTAAAAAACAAAATCTCATTTTTATTTCTATTTTCATTATTGTTATTTTTCATTTTTGTTATTGCAATAGCAATAATGAAAATGACAATTTTTGTTATCGTTATTGTAATAACAAAAATGGCATGCACAACCCATTGTGCTCAGATGTATCCAGGTTTTCAACAGGCAGACGTAGCTTTTTGTTTCGGGTGGAGGTGAGTCTTTTATTATCTTCTGAGTGTCTCTTATTGTTTTATGGATTTATTTTTGCGCAATGTTTTTTTATGTAAGCTGCCCTGAGTCTTCAGGGATAGGGCGGGGTAGAAATCCAAATACATAAATAAAGACATTTAGGAAATGAGCGGCGGAGAACCTAAATACTATCATCTTACCTTACTGTGCCAAGGCAGAGAGCCTGAAGGCTACTGCCCTTGTAAGAGAGGCTAGCACCAGCCTCGCTGTGGTTCTAATGGGGCTGCAGGTGCTCTGCCTAGAGAGGAACAGCACCTAATTAAATAAGCAGCTGGGTTGGGCATGGCACAACAATGTTTTTCCCCAGCCCCAGAGAAGAGAGCCTGAGCTGAAACTCTGTGTGGAGGAGGTTTCTGGAAGGACAGGAGCTGGGAGAGAGCTCTTCTTGGAGCCAAAAAGCTTAGGAGGATTGCCTGAGCTAGGGTGTGTGTGGTCTTACTCTTCTGGGCTTCTGCAGAAACCCAGAGGAACTTGGAGAATGTTATCAGAGACTGTGAGAGAAACCAGGAGGTCTGTTGCCTGGCTAAACAGTGAGCTAAGTGCGTCTTTGTATAAATATGATGATAAGAATAATTATAGAACGATTGAGCTGATTCTCAAGGCAAGACTGGCTTACTGGGCAGCACCCTTTTGGAACTCATGCCAGGAAGCCTTCGTACTGTTACAGTTACTTACTTGAGTAGTTTTCTTTGTTCTGTTTTGTTACAATGGTTTGAGTTATTTGGAGGAGGAAGAAAATGATGTAGTGCCTTTTGACCCATGAGTTCAGCAAATGGAGTAAGGGCTGTGTAGCTGCATAATTGCAAATTGTCTCACAAAATGCATCCCAAAGCATTTTACAAAGTTAAATAAAACAGTTGCAAAGTTAAAGCAGCAGAAGAAGAGATTAGCAGGTACGTGCATGGGGAAAAGCTATGTGTTCCAATGAGACTTGCAAACAGATGGTGAGTCAATGTGATAGAGATATACAGGAAGACTGTTCCAGATGGCAGGAGCTAGAGCTCTTGTACCAAAATATATGAAACTGTGTGAAAGGACAGAGCAGAGCAGAATGAGCAGGAAGATTGCCAGCTCTTGTGATCATAGAGGTTTCTTAAAGGCTAAAATCACAAGATTAGGAATAACTGTGAGAATTTTGTTGTCTTTGGGTCATTTCAGACGTTACAAAAACGCCTTTCACCACAGTGAACCCCAGTGGATTCCCTGTGGTGGCAGCGTTTCTGTGAACATCTGCTTGACCCCTGCCAGATGTTCACCACAGTGAATCTCTGGTGGGGTTCAAAGCTAACCACAATTTTCGACCTCTGGCTGGCCCGAGGTCAAGAATCGTGGTTAGATTGACCATGATACAGGATGGGCCAAAAGTAACGTGTGTTACCTTGGCCCATCCTGGATCGTGGCCCTGACCACGATATGGGATCGGGCGCAGTGGTCTGATTGGCCTCTGTGCCCGCCCGTCTCCCTGAGGGTGGGTGGCCGAGGGAGTGGGAGGGGGGGACTGGGCTGTGCGACCGCACGTCACACCACGCAGCCTTGTCCCTCCGCATGCAGCCCCGTCCCCTCCCTGATCCCCGGTAGGGATCAGACTGGCATGTCTAAAGGACGGACGGCCCGATCATGGAACGGGATCAAAGACGGATCCCAGTCCAGGGTTCAGCGTGGCGGGCCAAATGGCCTGTCACATCTGAAATTACCCTTTCTGTCAAAATACCTTTAAAGGTTTCTAACTCTTCATAGTTGGAGAGAAAAGTTTGAAAGCATTAGGTGTACTGGGCTAAAAACTTGGTAGCCAGAAGACCAATAAAAAGAATCCAGCCTTTACTTTCAGAAATCTCATGGTTTTTAAACCAATTCCATTGTTTTCTGGGTCATGACTCACAATATTTTTTGTCTTCAATATCTCCAGTTGACAAACCCATAGCAGAGAAAGGAGTACACAAAGAACAGATTGGATGTGGAGGGTTTTCATAATAGAGGATCAATACAAACAAAATCCTGACATGAATAGGGAACCAAATCGGTTGTCTGAGTGTGGAAATGATGTGTTCATACACTTAAAATACTACAACTACAACTAATAATAATAATAATAAAAATAAATAAATTAATTAATAAATAAATAATCAGGTAGCAACATTATTTATGTGTTGGAATCTAAATAGTTGACTTCCTCAAGTCCCATAGACAAGAAATATGCACAAACAAGCAAGGAGGAGTTAAAAACATAGTCTGCAAGACATTGCTCACTCCAGACTAGCCCCATTGAAGCAAATTTGGCCCTTTTTGACATGGACCATGGCATGGGGGGGGCGGTTGGTGTGCACCGTGGTCCATGTGCGCTGGGTGGGTGGGAAATTTTTATGGGCACACATCAGAACATACTGACATCCTCCCACCACTACCCATCACCCACGCATGGAGACACCTCCATTTTGTCTGGTGCTTCCATGTGTATCAGAGCGCGCATATACGCACACCCACTCACCTCACCAAGCCCCAGCGTGGTTCAAACGAGACTCACCCATGCATGAACACCCAGATTTCTGGGTGTTCATGCATGGGTTCTGCCTGTGTGAAAAGGGCCTCTGACTTACAAGCAAGAAAATATAGACCCTTTTCACACAGCCCATGGCATGGGGGTTAGTGTGAACCATGATCAGTGCACGCTGGGTGGGCGGAAAGTTTTGATGGGTGCACACCAGCACACACCAACCTCCCCCCACTGCTACCCATCCATTTTGTCCAGTGCCTCCATGCATGGGGGATGGGTATAAATGGGATGGATGTAAACAGGAAGTTCTGACGGGTGCACACCCACCTCCCCTCACTGCTGTCCATCCATTTTGTCCAGCACCTCTGTGCATGGGGGATGGGTGTAAATAGGTGTGCATGCTTGTGTGCAGGAGCGCACACGTATGCACATGAACCCCCACTCAGACACAGCACGGTTCAAACAAGACTCACCCACGCATGAAAACCCAGATTTCTGTCCCAGATTTCTGAGTGTTCATGTGTGGTTGCTGCCCATGTGAAAAGGACTATATTAATAACTGGGGATAAAGTAGGTGATGTAACAGTGCAAACAACCCTATAACACAGTGAATTTGATTATCGGAACAAAAAGGAAATGAAGAACTAATCATAGCCAAAGAAGACAATTTGGAAATGGATTTCAGGAATTAGAGTACATCTTTGGGATCTATTTTTGGTTTTGGAAAGGAGACCTAAATAAAGTCTACACTTGCATGAGCTTATAATAGTAGTTTGGACAAGGGAGGAAAATATTCATATCTACTATAAAGTATGCCAATATCTCTAAACCCAACATGCTCCTTAGCAGGGATGTAGCGCATGACCCACTTGAAAGTCCCTTACTTTGTTAAGTTTCTCCTGCAACGTATCCTGGACCTCTGTAAAAAGTCAAGAACTAAGAACTCCATGAGTTTAACTTAAGTAAAAACATGAGGGCAGAACTCACACAGTTTCTATCATCATTTACATATCATTTAGAATTTCTAAGATAATTTATACAAGGATGTTTTGTACAGGATGGCGCAATGGTACAGAAAAGACACCATTTTAGCTAACGATCAATATTCAGATTGTAGAGCTGTTTCAGAAGTGTCCTTAACTAGGTCACATATTTTTAACTAGGTCATGACTTCTGTGATGTAATGCTATATACACTCAACTCAATATCAACAGTATATTCCAAAGATGAATAAAGATTTGCAATCTCAATAGTATGTTCTTAAAAATGCAAATTTTCTCTTTGGGTGCAAACAGACAGACAGCAGCTCCAGGGGCAACCATGCCAACCCACTTCATCCCCAGGCTGACCGGACCATCTGAAAGTGGTCCACTAGATGTTGAAAACCTTTCTGCAGGATGATAAGTCTTTCATCTTTTCTGTAAAACATGTGTACAGTTCATTTACACAATGCATAGCATTAGAAATCTCCTTTTCTCTGTATGCATGATACAAGAAGTCAGAATTGACCCCTAACGTCCTCCAGCTACCTCTTTATTATTATTATTATTATTAACAAACATTTATATAGCGCAAGCAGTGTACCTGGCACTTTACAAAGTAATAAAGTAGACATGGTCCCTGCCCCTAGGGCTTACAATCTGAGAGACAGGAGCTGGGGGATAGACTTAGGAAGGGGAACAGAGGGAGAGACAAGGGGTCTAACATTCATGAAGATGCGAGGTCTCAAGTGCACGTACTTGGCTTGGTTACAATGAGAATGACAGCAGGCAGGTCCATGTTGCAAGGATAAGGGTAAACCGATCGTAGGTATAGGAATAGTGGCTCAGCAGGATAAAGAGTCAGACAGAGCAGAGCGAAAGAGGTGAGTTTTAAGGAGAGATTTGAAGGTATGAAGGGAGGGGGCAAGGCGGATGTGGACAAGGAGGGAGTTCCAGGCATAGGGGGCAGCAAGTGAGAAGGGACAAAGGCGCTTTGGGCCTGTCTCTTATACACATCTAGATGTGTATAAGAGACAGGTGCAAAGCTTTATAGGTGAAGACTAGGAGCTTTTGCAGGATTCGTTCTGGAAGGGGAAGCCAGTGAAGCGAAGAGAGGAGGGGCTGCACATGGTCAAAGCAACTGGCGAGGTAGATGACCCTGGCAGCAGAGTTTTGGACAGAGATGAGGGGAGAAAGGTGAGACTGTGGAAGGCCAGTGAGAAGGAGGTTACAGTAATCGAGGCGAGAGATGACCAGAGCATGAACAAGAGTTTTGGCAGACGAGACAGAGAGAAAAGGACAAATAGACAAACCAAGTCAAAGCATTTTTAAATTTTTTATATTTTTTTTGTGAAAGAAGAAATTTCTCCCATGCTATGAAACCCCTGATGCCAAGTTTCTTCTCTATGCAATAGTGAATGGCTGAGTTATAAAGCCTTCCTCAGAGAACATGATAAAGAGAAAAGCATCTGACCCTCTCACTTTAGAGGCACCGCTGGGTGCTGTTATAATAAACTGATAATCAAACATCAAATAAAAGCAAGGCTTCTGATAATCCTTCATGGAAAATGTGAATTACTGATCCCTTTCCTCAAGTCATGCCAATTACTGTACTCCAACCTGCAGGGAGTTTGTTGTTATGGCACCCTGAAGAATGAAAGCAGTTGACTAGTCTTTCTGAAGTTTAAGAACCCGATTAGTCTAATCAATACCTTGGTGCCCCTAGGCTACTTCTCTGATGCTCCTTTTGATCCTCTTCAGTCTGATTGTAGAATGGCTTTATCAGAAATGGTATTAAGACTTTCTATAGTATTGCCCATATTCAGTATAGGGGCAGACTAAACTAGAGAGAGGATCTCATCTTAAATAAAGACATTTTGCTTAATTAAAGTTAGAAGCTGGCTCCTTTTTTGCCAGATAGAATGTGGAGGAGAATATTAGAATGGCTACAAGTATGCAAGTTTCTTCTTTTATTGATTAATTAATTAATTTATTATCCTGTCTCTGGCAGTCCTGGGTGGCAAACAACAAATATAAAATACAATTCCATAAAAGCAATAAAAACAATATCTATATTAAATATATACACAATTAATATTAACAAAAACCTACAATTAGGAAAATAAAACACCCACCCCTCCCTACCCCTCTCCCTCACCAAATGCCTGACTGACCATCCAGGTCTTACAACCATGGTGGAAGGAGATAAGGCTCTGAGTCAATTGGGCTTCCTTGGTCAGGGAGTTCCACAGCCTCGGGGAGACCAGCAAAAAAAACCCTAAGATCAGTGGCCACCCACCTTGTCTGAGGGACCTCCAAGAAGGCCCCCCTGGATGACCACAGCAGCCAATTATGAATACGTGGAATGAGGCGGTCCCACAGATACATAGGGCCTAGGCCATGTAGGGCTTTCTAGGTCAATACCAGCACCTTGAATTTGGCACAGTAGACTATTGGCAGCCAGTGCAGCACTTGGACACTGGTTTTATGTGCTTCTTGCGTTCCGTTCCTATAAGCAAATAGGCCGCCACATTCTGCACCAGCTGCAGTCTCTGCACCAGCATCATGGGCAGCCCCACATAGAGCATGTTTATTTATTTTATTTATTTTGTCAATTTATATCCTGCCCCTCCTGAGAACAGCTTGGGGCGGCTAACAATTTCAAACATAAAAATACAATAAAAATATATTAAAACACTCATAAAATCACAGCAATAAAACACAGCTAGGGTAATACTAAGAATACAATAAATAAGGGTGGCAGGAGATAAAAAAAACCTAACCACCCCTCCCCCCCTCCCCAAAGGCCTGGGTAAACAGCCAGGTCTTGCAAATTCGCCGGAATGTTAAAAGACTTGGGGCCAGGCGAGCTTCCTCTGGGAGGGAATTCCAAAGGTGCGGCCCAGCCACCGAGAATGTCCTCTCCATGTGGTCCCCCACTTAACACAGGGGACCTCCAAGAAGGCACCCCCGGCAGACTGAAGGAGCCGCTCTGGGGTGCAGAGGATGAGGTGGTCCCTGAGCTACGAGGGGCCCAGTCTGTGAAGGGCCTTATAGATTAACACCAAAACCTTGAACCTGGCTCGGCACGCTATTGGCAGCCAGTGCAGAGTCCAGAGCATACATGTTATGTGCTCCTGATGGCCCATCCCTGACAGGAGACAGGCCGCCTCATTCTGCACTAGCTGCAGGAACCAGGAACGAGGGCAGCCCCACGTAGAGCGCATTGCAGTAGTCCAGCCTCGAGGTGATGAAGGCATGAATGAGGGAGGCCAGGTCCGGGCTGGAGACGTACGGATGCAGCCTCCGCACCAGATATAACTGGCAGAAAGTGGCCTTCGCCACTACCTCCACCTGTCGCTCCAGGCGGAGATATGCGTCCAGAATCACCCCCAGACTCCGAACCTGCTGAGCTATGGGGGCCGACACCTCCCTCGCTCTCCCCACCAACATCACCTCCGTCTTATCAGGGTTGAGCTCCGTCTTATTCGGGGTTGAGTTCAGTCTGCTCTGCCACATCCATTCTGCCACAGCCTCCAAACACTGGGATAGCAACGAGACAGCAGGGTCTGGGTCAGCGGAAAAAGAGAGGTACAGCTGAGTATCATCAGCATATTGTTGGCACCGCACCCCGAACCCTCCCACGACCTCCCCCAAGGGCTGCATATATACATTAAATAACAGAATAGAACCCTGCAGAACGCCGCAGGATAAAGCATGGAGGCAAGATGTTTCAGCTCCCAACACTACCTGCTGGCTTCTCCCTGAGAGGAATGAGCAGAACCATTCAAGAACAATCCCATCCAGACCACCCAGCGTGACGCAGCCGTCGCAGCAGCAGCCCATGGTCCACGGTGTCAAAAGCGGCCAAGAGATCTAGCAGGATGAGAAATGTCGAGCATCCTGCATCCATCTCCCGGCGGAGATCGTTGACCAAAGCCACCAACGCTGTCTCGGTGCCATAGCTGGGGCAAAACCCAGATTGAAAAGGGTCTAGGAAACCGATGCTATCTAGATGCACCTGGAACTGGATCACCACTGCCACTCAATAACCTTCCCTAAAAAGGGAAGGTTAGAGACAGGTCTGTAGCTGGCGAGAACGTCCACGTCCAATGATGGTTTCTTCAGCAGGGGGCGCACCACGGCCTTCTTGAGACTAGGCGACAACCTCCCCTGCTGCAAGGATGCGTTAGCCACCCTTGCCAGCACCATCCCCAACGTCTCCCTGGAGGCTTTTACCAACCAGGATGGGCACAGAACAAGTTCACAACTGGTGGCTCTCACAGACCCCAAGACATCCACCGCATCAGCTGGCGTCACTTCCTGAAACTCCCCCACAAAGTTGGACCAGACAGGGCCTCCCACCACCTCATGCTCTCCACCTACTGCCCCTAATCCAGCATCAAAGTTGATCTGAATCCAAGTGATCTTGTCTGCGAAGTAGGTGACAAACTCCTCACAGCGGGCCTGGGACAACTCCCCGTCCAGGCAGAGGGAGGTCGGAGTGACCAACCCCCGCACCACCCGAAACAGCTCCGCCGTGCATGACTTCGCAGATGCTATGAGGACAGGAAGGAACTCCTTCCTTGCTGCCCTCACAGCCTCAACATAGGACCGCAAATGGGCCCTATGGAGATGTCGGTCGGAGTCAGATTGACTCCATCACCAGTGTCACTCCAGCCTCCGGCCTACTCGCTTCATACACTGTAGGCCCTCAATAAACCAAGGGGCCCTGCAGTGACGAGACAGAAGCAGAGGGTGTCTCAGAACCACCCTGTCAATGGCCTCCCCCAGCAAGATGTTCCAGTCCCGGACCAGCTCATCGACAGAGTGACCATCCAGTGTTGCAATAGTCTAATCTTGAGGTGATAAAGGCATGGATGATGGAAGCAAGGTCAGACTCTGAGATTTATGGCTGAAGCCATCGGACAATATGTAATTGCCAAAACTCACTCCCCACCACAACTGCCACCTGAGCCTCCAGGCAGATTGAGGAGCACTCCCAGACTCTGAACTTGGGAAACCAAAGGAGGGCATACCCCAGCAATAACAGGAGACTCCACCACTCCTAGGCCTCCCAAATTCTTGCCTACCAACATCACATCCATCTTGTCAGGATTCAGCTTTAGATGGCTCGCCTTCATCCAATCCCCCACTGCCACCAAACACCGGGTAAGCACCGAGATCACCAGGCCTGGGTCTGATGAAAATGAGAGGTACAGTTGGGTATCATCAGCATACTGGTGACATCGCACACCTTCAAACCCCCTCACAAACTCCCCCACCGACTGCAAGTACACATTGAACAAGAGGAAGGACAGAATGGAACCCTCCTGGACTCCACACGTGAGGTCCACGGGAGAAAATGTATAATCCCTCAAGACTACCCGGTGAGTTCTCCCAGCCAGGAAGGAGCAGAACCATTCTAAGATGGTTCCACCCCACCCACCACCCATGGTCCCATAGGCAGCCCACCAACACCTCATGTTCAACACTGTCAAATGCAGCTGATAGATCTAATAGGATCAACAGGGTCTGTTGATCCTGGTCCATAGCCAGGCTGAGGTCATCGACAAGAGCCACAAGCACGGTCTCAGTACCATAACCTGGACAAAAGCCGGACTGTGAGGGATCAAGAAATTCAGTGCAATTGAGATGCACCTGGAGCTGCCGAGCCCTAAAAAGGGATGGTTGGAGACTGGTCAATAGCTGTCCAGGAAGTCAATGTCCAAAGATGGTTTCTTAAGCAGGGGTCAGACCACTGCCTCCTTCAAACATCCCTACACCCTGTCCTTCCTAAAGGAGGCATTAACTACCCCTGCCAACAACAGCCATAACGCCTCCTGGCTGGATTTCACCAGCTAGGATGGGCACGCATCTAACTCACATGTGGTGGCTCTGACAGCCCCAAGCACATCCCCTGGCATCAGTGGGCTCTACCATCTGAAATTTTCCCCATAAAACTGGACAAGACGGGGCATCCATTATCTCTAGTTCTCCTATTGCCTCAATTTTTGCACCGAAGTTGTCATGAATGTGAGTGATCTTGTCCACAAAGTACTCAGTGAACATGTCACAGTGGGCACTAGATTGCTCCAAGTCCAGGCAGAACTGACCAAACCACAAGTTCCACTGGAAAAGTTCTGCTGGACAAGACTTTACAGATGCTATAAGGGCAGCAAAGAAACTTTTCTTTGCTTCCTGAACAGTCATGGCATAGGTCCTCAAACTGCTCCTATGCCGCAATCGGACATATTCATTGTGAGTATGGCACCACAATTGCTCCAACCACCTCCCGTCCTGCTTCAGCCGCCACAGGTACTCTACGAACCACGGGGAGCTTCAGTGCCAGAAGGATGAGTTTGGATGTCTAGGGGTCACTGAGTTGATGGCCTCAGTCAAAAGCATGTTCCATAAAGCCACAAGGTCATCGGCTGAGCAACTGTAAAGGTCAGGGGCAAAACCCCCAGAGCATTCCGGAACCGCTCCAGTTCCATAAGTCTCCGAGGGTGGACCATTCAAATAGGTCCCACACCCTTCTGGTGGCTGATGTATGCCAAGATATGAGCTTTCAGGAGGTAATGATCTGACCATGACAAAAGTATCACCCACCCACACCTCCTACCATTGGATCGCCTGCCTCAACGCCAGTACAGAAAAGTATTGCAGATGCTTACAAATTTAAAAGTATATGCTTTGCTCCGCATCGGCTGCTGGGACTATGCTGCCTGTAATGCAAATTAAACCACTATTCAGTTCAGATGGATGGAAACTGAGGGTACTTTCAGACGTTACGGGCGGCCGGTTCACCACAGCGAACCACCAGGGGGGGCGAACAGCGCAACCACGCCCGGGGGTTGGAAAACGCCCCAAACAGACGTGCCGGGAACGGGACCACGGCCCGGAACCGGGCCGCACCATCACGGCCCGTGGCAGCACAACAGACGTGCAGCCGAACCCCCGGCGGGCGCTAAACCCCCACAAGGCACCGGGCAGGGGCGGGACACAGACATGGCCGACTGAGGGCAAACGAAGCCACAAGGCACTCAAGGGAACGCCCACACAAGGGAAACGGGAAGGGAGGGGGGAAGAGCGAGAACAGGCTGACAGCCGGCTCACACAGCGGTCCCGCAGCAGGGCACAATGCACGGCCACACGCCCGGGCACACACACACACACCAGGGAAAGGCCGGGAAGGGGGGAAGGGGCGCCCGGAACGCCCCACCCGGAACACCGGCAGGGAGGGGGGGGGCACCACCACGGGGCAAGGCACGGACAGCAGCAACCCCCACACCACCCCAGTCCAGTCCAGTCCAAGGAGGTGCCCCCACAGGAACAGAGGCAGTCTCGGAGGGGGGGGGGGACCCCCGGAGCAAGGCACGTTGGGGGCCCCCAAAGCACAGCGAGGCCGGCGGAGGGGCGCCAGGAGGAGGAGGAAGGGGGCCCCACAGTCAAAGGCTGGCACAGGCAGGGCAGCCGGGTCCAGCGGTGCTCCTCCGCAGCACCAGCGACGCTCAGGCAGCACCCACGGAGTCACGGGGATGGAGGGGGCCCAGGACCACGGCCAGGGGCAGCAGCAAGCAGCGAGGCGGGCGGGAGCTCACCGAGGTGGGGTCCGCAGGTCGGGAGCGGCCAGCGGGGACCAGGCCCCCCCCCCGGGCCGGGGCGGGAGCCCACACGGGGGCACCACGCCGGGGGGGGCAGGCCAGCGACGCGGGGCTCACGGGCCGCTGCCGGGGGCCCCGCTGGCCCGAGGGCCCGGGTGGCCCGCCCGGTGGACCAGGTGGGGCCAGTGCAGCATGCCCCGGCGGTACCCCTGCAAGGACATGTAGTGGGCGATCAGGTAGTAGGCCTCGAAGGGATCGGGCATGGTGAGGGCCAGCTGCACATCCACACGCGCCCACACCGCCAACAGGGATGACATCTCCACCGCGGAGGGCTCCGGCACACAGCAGGCAGCAGAAGGGGGCCACGGAAGATGCCCCAGCTCCAGAAGCCGCTGGAACGCCGCCCCACGGGTGCGCTGGTACCCACGGGCCCCGTGAACACAGGAGAAGTAGCTCACGGCCAAGGCAGGGCCACCCTCGGCCAGGCACTCCGAGTAGGCGCCCAGACCACACACCACCAGCGCTGACACGGTCTCAGAGGCGCTCCAGGGCACATGGGCGCACAGCACCTCCGGGATGCGCCCCTCGGGGAAACGAGCCAGCCCCAGGGCCTCCGCATGCAGCCGGCAATCACGGGCGCTCACCACATGGCCAAAGTAACGGAGCCCGGAGCTCAGGCTCTCGTAGGCACCTGCACGGCTCCCCGGCCCGGCCAGGAGCAGCTGCACGGCAGGGGTGTGCCACAGGTCGCACAGAGACATGGTCTCGCGGAAGGCCCAGATATGGGGGGCCCCTTGGGGGCCGGACAGCGGGAGCCCCATGGATGGGCAGCCAGCCATGGTCCAGCACAACAGGGAATGGGACACGGAGCCCGGAGGGCACACAGACTGCCCAGGGCCGGGAGAGGCTCGGCCCGGCCCCCGGGACAGGGAACACGGGCCCGCACCGCAACATTGTAGCACAACAGAGCGAGGCGTGGGGTGCGGGCCCGGCACAGCTGCAGAGAACAACAGCGAGCTCTCTGTCTGCCTAATCGCACCTTCAAGGCCATCCCGCTACAAACAGCGAGGGGAGGGGGCCCGGGGTGCTGGGGGCGGGAGCAGCCGGAATGCACCGGCACAGGGCGCGCGCAGGGCCGCGAGGCCGACCCCCGGGCGGGGCCACCAGCACCGGGCCGGCATAAGCGCTCCCAGCCCCCACCGGGGCCCCAGCACCATGGAGCGCGATAGGGCAGGTGGGAACTGGATGTTCCTCGCGCTCGCGGCTGAGTGGCACCGTGACCACACTGAGCAGCTGTGCCTCCTGACCGAGAGGGTGCACCTGGCCGTCCGCCTGCGCTATGTCCTGGCCCTGCGGGCTGGCGTGCGCCTCCGGGGCCAGCAGGCCCGCAGGAGAGTCCGTGGCCGGCTCAGGGCTCGGCGCCGGGCCTGGGGGGCGTGGCTGGCCGCCTGCCGGAGCCTCACCCGGCCCGCTGCGCTCCGAGGGGCCGCGAGGCGGTTCCGCTGGGCAACGCAGACCCTCCGCCGGGCAGCGCTGCTGGCTATGCCCATAGCGCGGAGCCTATGGGTCACGGAGCGGCCCCAGGCCTGGTGGGAGCGGGCCCAGGCCCACTGGGGGGAGGCCGAGTGGGGGTCCCACTTCCGGATGGGCAAGGCCACCCTGCTGCGCCTAGCGGAGCTCCTCACGCCCTGGCTGGAGCGGCAGCACACCTCCATGCGGGAGCCCATCCCCATGGTCCAGCGGGTGGCCATAGGGGTCTGGGCCCTCGCAACGCCCGACTCCTGCCGCTCCGTGTCCCAGCACTTCGGGGTGGGGCTCAGCACGGTCGCCTGCATCGTGCGGGATGTGTGCGAGGCTGTGGAGGGCGTGCTCCTCGACAGGACCATCCAGCTCCTGGACCAGGGCGCTGTGATGGCTGGCTTCGCGGCCGGGGGCTTCCCGAACTGCATCGGAGCCGTGGACGGCACACACATCGAGATCCTGCGCCCGGCCGCGGGGGAGGCCCTGGAGTATGTGAACCGGCACGGATACTACTCCCTGCACCTGCAGGGGGTGGTGGACCACCGGGCCCGCTTCATAGACATCTACACGGGCAACTCCGGCCGGAGTCACGACGCCAGGATCATGACCATCTCCCCCTTCTATGCCCGCATGTACCGGGGGGACTTCGCGGACATGGGCATGAGGTGGATCGAGGGTGTTCCCATGCCCCCCTGCATCCTGGGGGACCCCGCCTACCCCCTGACCCGCTGGCTGATGAAGGTCTACCCTGTCCCGAGCACCCCTGCGGAGCAGGTATACAATACCCGCCTGTGTGCGAGCCGGACCGTGGTGGAGCGTGCCTTCGGGGCCCTGAAGCAGCGCTGGAGGAGTCTAGCTGGCCGCCTGGACTTCACCGTCCCCACCTCCGCCCTGGTGATCGGTGCCTGCTGCGTTCTGCACAATGTGTGCGAGACCGAGGGGGCGGCCCTGGAGTACCCCGAGCCCCACCGGCCCCCCGGTCCTGTTCCCCTGTACGTGAACGCAGGGAACCCCCGGGAGTACCGGTATGCCAAAAGGATCCGGAACGCCCTTGCAACCCACATCGCCCGGGGGGGCCCGCTGTGAGGGCCTTCCCGCCCCTGGGGGCCCCACCCCCCGTTCCGTGCCCATGCCCCTGTACACGCGGTCCCACAGCCCTGTCCCCCCCACAAACGGGCCGGGGACAACTGTCTCTTTACAACACTTTATTGCCCACACAGTGCACACAATCACCCTGTGCCCCCTCCCCACCCCCGTCCCCGTGACCCCGTCCACCACCCGCCCTCATGTGGCCCTCCCCCTCCCCCCCCTTCCCACCATCCCCCCGCGTTTCCTGGGCCGACCCCTCGTGCGGCCGCTTGGGCCCACCGAGCTCTGGGAGCTCCCCTCCCCCCCACTGTCCGTGTCCCCTGCCGTGTCCTGGGCCGGTCCCGGCCCCGGCAGGGGGCCGGGCGGCGGATGGGCAGCTGTGCCCGGTGCCCCGGTCGCGCCCCGGGGGGGCTGGACCCTCCGGAGGCCCGGGGGCACTGGGAGGCGCATGCGAGGGCCCTGGGGCCGGGGGGGCGCCAGGGGCGGCAGGGCTGGGCCCGGGGGCGCCGAGGGGCCCGGCATGGGGACCTGGGCGGGCAGGGCACCCGGAGGTGCGCCGGCCATCACGTAGGCACACATGGTGCCCGCATGCAGGAGCAGGGAGGTCCCAATGTCGTGGGACCTGTCCATCTTGGCACTGTGCTCCCGCACCATGCCCTGTATGTCCTGCCGGAGGCCCCTGAGCAGCCCCTGCTGCCGCTGGTGCTCCCGGCGCTCCCGCCTCCGCTCCAGGCGCACCTCCGCCTCCAGCCGGCGGTCTGTCTCCAGGGCCTTCTCCATGGACCGCTCTATGGCCGCCTCCATGCGGTCCACGGAGGCGATCATGCGCTCCCCCTGTTCCTCCGCCCTGCGGACGATGTCCTCCGCTTGCTCCTCCCTGCGCCTGCGGACCCGCGCCCGGTACTCCCGCATCCGCTGGGCTGGGGCCGCGGCCGGCGGAGGCGCCGCGCGCGGGGGCTGCCCTGTGGAAATGGGCGGGTGGGTCAGTGCAGGGCCCTGTCCCCTAGCGGGGTCGGGTCCCGGGGCCCCCTGCCCCCCCTCCCCCACTGAGGCCAGAGGCCCCCCTGGGCTGGCGCCCGGGGGGCCCTCCCGCAATCCCAGCCCTCCCGCCTTACCTGGGTCCGGCACCTGCTCTCCTGTGCCCTCCGCGGGGGCCTGCACCGTCTCGCTGGCCCGGTCCTGGGGCTCCCCATGTCCTGCGGGCGGGAGAGGGGGGAGCGGGTGAAGGGGGCTGGTTGTGGCCCCTGCAGCAGGGCCCCCACCCCCGCCCCTGCCACCGGCCCCCTGGTCGTGCCCCCCCCTGCCCTGGGGGCCCGCTTACCCTCTATGTCCGTCTCCGAGCCTTCGGAGGCCGGCGCCTCACCCTGGGAGTGCTCCCCCTGGGACCACTGGCTGAGGGTGGTGAAGGTGCCGACCTCCGACTCCGCCTGGCCGGCCCGGCGTTGGGATGTCTCCGGGCTGCTGCTGGGGGGGGGCCTTGGGGCTTCTGCGGGTCCCGGGTGGTCCTCCTGGGGGTGGGGGTCCCCTGAGCTCGTGTCTACCGGGCGGGCGGCGAGGGGAGGGGGTACCTCGGCCCGCTCCCTGCCCTGGACCACAGCGCTGCCCACCAGGCGTGGGGCAACTATGGAGCCCTTCATGTGAAGGATGCGGTCCAGGGCATCGTAGTAGGGGGCGGTGCGGGCCCCGTGGCCGGAGCGGCTGTTATTGTCCTTGAGGGCCTTGTACCCCCTCTTGAGCTCCTTGGCCTTTGAGCGACACTGGTTGACAGTGCGCTCGTGCCCCGCCGCCTCCATGTCGCGCACGATGTCCCGGTAGACATGCTCGTTGCGCTGGTTTATTGCGAGCTCCACCTGGTACTCGAGGGTCCCCCAGATCCGTATGAAGTCCCGGGTCTCCTGGAGGCCCCACTGTCCCCCTCTGTGATAGGCCTTCCTCCGGCTGGGCCCCTGCTGTTCCTCCTCCCGGTGCAGCTCCTGCTGCACCTGCCTCTGCTCCTCCTCCACCTCCTCCTGGGGGTGCGCCTCCGGGGGCCGGGGGCCGGGCTCCTCCTGGGGCTCGTCCGCCCGGGCCGACTTTCGTGTCTGGGGGGGGGAAGGGGGGTGGTTGGTTGCTGGGTGAGGGTGTGGGCCCTCTCGGGGGCCCCCTGCCCCCCTGCCCTCCGCCCGGGGTCCCCCTGCCCCCCTGCCTTCCGCCCGGGGTCCCCCCGGCCCCCTCCACAGGGGGTTCCCCTGTGCCCCCTGTTCCCCTCCCAGTGGGTGCCCTTACCCGTTTCCTGGGTGCCTCCTGTGGGCCTGTTCCGGCCGCTGTCCCCGGGGCGGCGCGACCCGGCTGCAGCTGTGGTTGGTGTTCCCGGGGCGCCTCCCTGGTCGGGTGCTCCCGTGTGCCCCCTTCCTGCACCTGTGCCCCCTCCGCCTGCATCGCTGGGCCTGGCTGCACGTCCTCCGCCTCCTGTGCCGCCGCTGTCGCTGTTCGTGCCTCCGGTCTCTTCCGCTTCCCTCCTCGCTCCATCCCGCCACGCTTGCTTGCTGCTGCTCTCGCTTTAAATCTCCCTCCGGTGTTTGTGTTGGTGCTGGTTGCCTGGCAGCGACGCTGCGTGCCTCGTCCCCGGCCGGGGCTCCATTTTTTTGGTTCCGCTGGGGGATTGGCGTCCAGACGTTACTTTTGCTTGGTTCCCTGTGGGGGTTGGTTTGACCACGCTTCCCGAGACCTTCCCCCGGCTAGCCCGGGAAGCGTGGTTCAAACTGACCCCATGTGGGTATTGAGCGTGATGAACATCTGGCGCACGCCGTTCAGACGTTCCGGGCCCTTTGGCCCCGCGGGGGGGTTGAGCGTGGTTCAGTGTGGTTCACCGTGATCTCGTAACGTCTGAAAGTACCCTCAGTAACTCAAAGAAAGGAAACAAAACATCAGAATGATCTTTGTGTACAGCATGTAAAACATATAGACATGCTGTTTAATAAATATATATATATGCAGATAGCTGTGGCCTGGTTTTTCACTGCTAAAAATTAACGTGTCTGTCTCAAGCCTCATGCTTATTTAAAACCAAAGGGTTTTCCTGGTAAACATCCATTTTCATCCAAATAGTGGAAGGTGTGTTTTTGAAAGAAACAAATCACCTTTATATAAGTCTATGGTGGAACCTCACCTGAATATTACATGCAGTTCTGGACACACCATCTCAAAAAAGATTTAGTAGAACTGGAAAAGGTCTAGAGAAGGGCAACAAACATAATCAAGGATGTGGAATGGAATGGCTTCCACACTAGGAGTCTCGGAGAGGCTGGATAGGTTAGGTCTTTTCAGCTTGGAGGAGAGACTACTGAGAAAGGATATGATAGAAGTTTATAAAACCATGAATGGCATGGAACAATAAATGGGGAGTTGTTATTTACCCTTTTCAATAGCACCACAACTAGGGGACACTCCATGAAACTGTCTGCAGATTTAAAACAAATTTTTAAAAGTTGTTTTTTATTTCACTCAATGTAGGATACAACCTCTGATTGTCTGAAGCTGGGAGTTAACAACAATGAATGGATCACTCCATTATGACCTATTGGGTACTACTCCAAAATGACTGAGAATGGCCACTGTCAAGGACAGGATGCTGGGCTTGATGAGCCTTGGCCTGACACAGTATGGGACTTCTTACGTTCTTTGTTTCACTAACTTTTTTGGTTTAGAAGTTGTCTGATAGAGAAATATAATATCCAAAAACTCCCATCAGAAAAAAACAATAGGAAAAATAGCACTGAACTAAAATATGGAGAGAACTGGAATATCTTTCTGTAGCTGGAGATAGAATCCTAAGATTTCCTTTGTTGTTCCTGTTTGTTTTTAAAATGCATACATTTTATTTTTCTCTCAGAACATGTACCCCCCACCTTCATAGGTGAGTTGTAAAATACTCCCCCCCCCCTCCAAAAAACAGTCCTGTCACCTTTTCATTCCTTCTACAACATTTAAATTAAACCTTAATTCTTTTAATTTTTTTGTAATCCTATCTCCCTCCTGCTCTAACTACAAATATTAGGAATGTTAAATATTGGCTTTCTTATTTTTCCTGACAGTTATTTTGAAATTTAATGAGGGAAGTTTCAAGATCTACGAGCTCAAATTTCTCAACTTGAAGGACTGTAGTTGTGAAATTTTAAATAAAGGCAGCTGTTCTCCCATTTGCTAAATGGGCACTGAAGCTAAACAGATGTTAGCAAGAACAAATATGTTTTTTTTAAAAAAACCAAAAACAATATTTCTAAAATTTTATTACCATATATTACATATAAATTATCCTGAATAGTTTACAAGTTCCTTTATAAAATTTTAATTGATGCTGTCTTTATTATTTGGGACTGAAAGTACTCATGTCATGAGATCCTGCAGGCAGGAAGCAATAAGACATCTCTTCAAAGTGGGGAATAAAAGAGCGAGCCAGACCCTCACAAGATGAGGAGAAGCTCGGAGGTATAGATTTATGAGAGAGGAACTAAAGACCAAGCAATAGAGGGTTAACCTTGGCTAGAAATTAACCAAATATAAAATATAGATACAATCTTCAAAACCTCAAATCTCCACATGCAATTCCACCCACTCCCAGACTCCTGCTTCTTCCATGGGAGAGGTTCCAACCCTTCTAATACCCATTCAACCAGTCCCATTCCTGCAACAGATTCATGAAGCATACATTTCGGTGGGCCTGAATCTATGGCCCGTGGATGTCATGCACAGCCACGTGCATCTCCATTGCGAGCACATTGTGCCACATGGAAACCACATGGCTTGCAACATGGGGATCCGCAGGCCATGGGATTAAGCCCAATATGAAAACAGTGGCATATGTGGCATCTACCAGGGGCGTGCAGAGACTTAACCCTTGCAGAACACTATAGTAGCACCAGTGAGAAGGCCTATCTGTAGGAATAGTAGCCCAGGCTAGCAAATTCCCTCTCTACTTCCCTTTTTGAGAGGAGGGAAGCTCTATAGCAGTCCACCATCCAGGCTGCTGTTCCAGACGGTGGGCACCATCATTGTCCCTACTCCATAGTGTGCTGCTGGAGTTGATTGGACCACCAGCAGTAATGATAGGCTCCACTTAGAGGAGAATCAGCCTGTGTGATGGTGGGTGGATTCACAAGCTCCACCATGGCTTCTCCTATACTCAAGTCCTTCCAAGATCCATGCCCACCAGGGGTGTCAAACGGTGGGATTTTCAGAGCAGGCAGGGAGTCAAGGAGTGGAACTTCACCCCCCAATACTGGCCCATGAGCCACCTATTTTTGCCCAGTGGACCTAACTAATAAACTTGAGTGTGGATAGATGGAAGGTTGGCTCTATCAAGGTCTCATTTTTAAGCAGCCAGAGATTGCAATCAAACCTTTGCTTGTGTTTCTGTTAACCATGAAATCTTCAAGATGATAAAGGATCTGAATTTGAATGTAGAAGAATGACTCAAATCAGTCCTGCAAATGTTGCTTTTTTCAACCATGAATTTCCTCTGCTATCAGGCTGCCCATTCACTTAGCTTTCGTAGGTCACTTAAAAGTCTCTCCTAGGGCATTTTCAGACAAGACACTCCCCACCTACCTCCCACCCACTATACATGTTACAAGATGCAACACTGCAGCCCTGCAACATATATAATGTGTGGGTGATGGATGGAGAGTGTTTTGTCTCAAAATGCCCTTAGTTTTCTGAAGTCTTTTCTAGCCTAAAGACTATCTGCTCTGCTTTTCAGTTATGAAAGTCCCACTAAAATGAATGAAACTTGCATGTACAGAGTACCTTAAGGTTTGTAGTCTGTGTCATCTAGTTTTACCTCCCCTAATTGTTCACATCATTTCTCAACTCAGTAGCAAAAGTATTTAACTGCTAACATTTTGAAAATGCAACTTGAAACTGTTGGTACATCTGACCATTAATTTCCCTCTCTCAAGAAGTTTCTGATAATACTTTATTATTCACCCATGATTACTTGGTTACCTTTTGATGGACTTTGACAAAGAATATCAGTTGTAGTGACTCAAAATAAATTCTCAGCTAGTTCTTCCTTGGCTGCTAGTGTCTTAGCAAACTCAAAAAATTTCAGAGAGGCACAATTTGGGTTGCAGAGCAGTCACTGCATGAACTTGCAGCAGTTTGCAGGACTTCAGCCTCTGAAAAAGCTCAATTCTAGAGCTGCACCGGGTACTAAAATGAGTACCTGCAGCAGGGAGCAGTCCTGTGCAGCTGCTGCCTCTTTAAAAGGGGGTGGAAGGCACCAGCTGGTAGGCTGTGTGCATGTGCATGGGTCTGAGCAAAGTCAGCCCATGCCAAGGAACCAGCCGGTGAAGAAAACAGACTGATAGCCTCGGAGACAGAAGGGACAGGACACTGGTCCTTTAAGGGTAGCCAAACTGGAGAGCTGCCCCTGCACACTCTGGGGTTATAAAGAGAGGCAAGACTAAGAAAAAAGGCAGTCTCTGCCTGAGATCCAAAGGAGCAACATCTCCCTGAAGTGTCACGGGGGTAGACTGAATGAAAGGAAACCAACAAGGGAGCAAGCCCACCTTCAGTCTTAAGGTCTGCAAGAGAATGCGTGAGGGAAAACTGCCTGCCAGGATAGTATTTTGACCCTTTAGACTCCACAGGAATCAGGCCACTATCATCATAGGGCGCAGAGCCAAATAAGACTAGAGATACCCCAAACGTTCTCTCTCGCACTCTCACTTGCTCGCAGGGTGCACAGAGTTTTGGGGAGATGGTGAGCAGAGGATACAGGCACAAAGGGGGCAAGGGTCCCAAGGGCTAGAGAGTAAAGCAGGGGAAGGACACACACTGCAGAGGCAGGGGGAGGGAAAATGAGGACCCAGGGGAAGGGGGAAAGCACAATCACACACACTCTCCTCTCACTCTCCACGCACACAATAGGAAGGGCAGTTGGGAAGGGAAAGGTCCACTCAAGGGTCACAGGGGATATATCAAGTCAAACAGGAACTACAATACAGTAAATATCAAGCACCAAACACATAAACCAAACTTAGCTTGCTCGTGGGGCTAGTCCCTCAGATGCTCTGATCACCAGCACTCAGCTACAGCTGGTGCTGGCTTTTATGTCTCCCACCCCCCTACTTGACCTGGAGCCATGCTGATCACCTCAGTGGCTCCAGGCTTGTTGTTGCATCCTCAGGGCCCTGCCCCGAGGACACTTCGGGGGCAGTGGTTTTGTTAGGGGTTGCCCTGGCAACCCGTTCTGGTCATACCGCTCTGCCACCTGTCGGCACAGCTTTGTGGAATCCTCAGACACTCCCTGGCTCCTGGAAAGCAGCCGGTTCCACTGTTGTCCCCTGGGGGGAGTTCCCCGAGGTCTCCTCCACTGCTCCGGTATGGGGGGAATGAGGGAGTGGCCCGTGGGCCCCCTGACCACAGCGCTGGCGGAGGCAGTCCCGCCCTAGAACCTTGACATGAAGAAGCCTAGAAGCTGCTGACCACTCGACATTCTCCAGGGTGCTGAAGAGAAAGAGAACCAAGAGGAAGCACTGAGACCATGAAACCCATGTACTGAGGTGGGCTATACCCAGAGAAGGTGCCTCCTGCCTGGGGAAGGCCTGGCCAGAGCCTGGGGATGAGACCTGGCTTTGTGGTCTTTGGGGGGTTGATGTTGTGTTTCTCCTGAGCCTGTGAGAGACTGTTCTGGGCCTGCAGGGTGGAGGCAGATAAGCTGGCAGCCCAGGAACTAAGGAACTGTGTGCCTGTAAACAATAAAGAGACTGTTAATTGGAACCCCTATGGACTGCTATGTAGTGGTGTTCCAGGGGTGAACTCCCTTCCCCTAAGGGGGGGATACAGCCAAATGAGGGCTGAATAGGCATGGCAGCGTGGTGAGCTAATTCCCCAGTGAGACCCCAGCGCCCCTGTGTAGCCCTGGGAAGACCCCCTGCTACCGCATGTGGTGGAGAAAGCAGGCATAGTGCTGCCCACAGGTGCAGAGTGGAAGTGCACCCAGTTTGGCAGCCATTTTGTGGCAAGACACCATTTTGTTGTTGGAGTTTGGACTTTGCCTGTGTTGAGCTGCCAGAGTGACCTGAGAGTAGGAGAGCTGTGTGTCTGAAGCCAGAGAGAAAGCCTTGTTGAGGATTGCTGCAGGAGCTGGTAGTAGCTCATCCAGGATGGGCCTTGAGCTGGGCTAGAACTTTGAGGTTCATCCATGTTCACCAGAATGTGGATCTTAAATTCTAGCTTGAAGAACAAGGGAAACTGCCAGAGATGGAGGCAACCACTCAGCTTATGGAACTTTGTTGAGCCAGAGCTGAGGTGGCAAGACCAGCGGCCAAGGACTGTGCCAAGCAGGTACTGGGGACCCAAGGGGGGAGTTAGCATGTGGGCCTGTTATAATTGCGGCCAGCTGGGACATTACTGGAGGGCCGGCTGGAGGAAAGGGCAAGGTCATAATGTTGCCTGGACTCTGGGATGTCAGAGCCAAAGAGTCAACCAAGCCAGAGGGAAACAATGCTGGTTTTGTGACTTGCAGGACCATCTTAAGAGGGATGGTCCCTTGAGTGGGAATCCCTATGGGTTACCCCACAGGGCTGAGTGGAAGCACTGAATTGAACCCCAGGAAAGGAGGGACCGTATTTATTGCTGGAACTGTGGGGTCCAGGGACATATAGAAAAGATATGCCCCTTGGGGCCAATCCTTCAGAGGGGTCAAAGGAACAGCCCTAAGAGGGAACCAAGTGTTGGGTCTGTCAGGAACTGGGCCATGTGAAGAGAACAGGACCCAGAGAAAGACTGAATGCCTGAAGAAAGCTTCCCTGATAAGACAGAGAGAAAGAAGGGAGCAAGGGACTCAGACTGACATTCCTGGATACATGCTGAATAAGGTGTCCAGCCATATGAAGGGACTTGTGGAGAAGGATGAGGCCCTAGAGAAAGAAAAAGAGACTTTGAAGGCAAGCAGAACAGCTGTAAAGCCAGAGAGTTGGGAGAAAGGTATAATGACCAATGTCTCAAGGGAAACAATAGAAAGGGTATTGAACCAGAGACTCTCCCTGTCAAAAGAGAACCAAGTCCTCCAAGAGGAGATAGAGGAATCAAAAGGAAAGCTGTGAGAGCAGATTCCCAGTCTGAAGATGGGAAGGAGGATTCCTCTTCTGAGGAGGATTACAGTGAACGTATAGCTGCTTTTCGGGAGAAGGAATGCCCTAATAAGACAGACCCTCAGGAAGAGATGAGGAAGCAGAGTCCTGTACCTGGGAAAGCAAAGTGTCATCTCTGTGCTATGTGAGGTCATAGCCAGGTGGATTGTCCCTTTGATAAGGAGTATTCTGAATCCCTGGGTAAAAAAGCTAAGAATTATGCTTGTAGGAACATACTTGTTAATCTGCAGGAGTAGTCCTGCTGCAAAGGGTCCCAGGGTGGGATAGTCGGAAGGTATGGGTGGGCCACTATCCCAACCCCAAAAAGGGGAACAATAGGCCTGAAGTTCTTGACATATGCCTAGGGATGTAAGTGGGTACAGGGGGGCGACTGAGCAGGTACCCCGATGTGCCAAGAGATGGCAAGAAGCTTATGAGCTGGGCATTGGGCACACACACATGGAAGTATGTACGCCTAGCAGGGTGTAAGGTAATAGAGACGACTGGGGTGATTTTATATAAGCCCAACAAGGTAGGCGACTGAAATGGCAAAAGAGAACTGGCTCGCTACAAATGGCAAAAGAGAACTGGCAATATAGTGATTATGGGTGGTAGGGTGTAGGTGATGGACCCCACCACCAAAGTCAAATGAGATCCCTGAGAGGGATCATAATGTGCTAGTTTAGTGGCCAGAGTAGTCTGGCTTGAGGGTCTCAGGGCTGGGAGGACCAGAAGGAATGGGTAGGCCGGCCTCCCACCTCAGAAGCGATTTTGTGGAACCTTATGAAACTATGTTAAGGAAAATCCCGATAAGGGTTGGTGGTGGCCATGTGGGAACTCCGAGAATCCCCTAAAGCCTGTATGTTGTGTGGAGGAATGGTCCCCAACAGGAAAATCCCTGAAGCAATTGGGTGGAGGTGGCTCCCCACCTGACAGATAAGCCCAGTGGTATGGGCTGGCTGTGAGGATCGATGGGAGGCTGGAGTGGGCATTAAAGCCCTAGTTTGGAGTATTAGAACCCAGGTCAATATTGTGATGGACTGCTGTTGAAATGCGAGTACTGAACCCTGCTAGAAAGCTTATAGGTGACAATCTTCTTGGAGAGAAGCCTGTCTTCCCCAAGCAGGGAGCAGTCCTGTGCAGCTTCTGCCTCTTTAAGAGGGGACTGAGGGTGCCAGCCAGTGGGCTGTGCACATGTGCATGGGTCTGGGAGAAGCCAGACCATGCCAAGGAACCAGCCTGCGAAGAAAACAGGCTGAGAGCCCCACGGACACTGGCCCTTTAAGGGTAGCCAAACTGGAGAGCTAGCCCCGCCCACTCTGGGGATATAAGGAGAGACAAGACTAAGCGAGAGGGCAGTCTCTGCCTGGGAGCCAAAGGAGCCACATCTACCTACCTGAAGAAGCCCAGGCGCTGCTGGTACTGAAGAGGAGAACCAAGAAGAAGCACTGAGACCCATGTACTGAGGTGGGCTATACCCTGAGAAGGTGCCTCCTGCCTGGGGAAGGCTTGGCCAGAGCCTGGGGATGAGACCTGGCTGTATGGACTTTGGGGGGTTGATGTTGTGTTGCTCCTGAGCCTGTGATAGACTGTGCTGAGGGTGGAGGTGGATGAGCTGGCAGCCCAGGGTCTAAGTAACTGTTTGCCTCTCAACAATAGACTGTTGATTGGAACCCCTATAGATTGCTATATATTGTTGTTCCAGGGGTGAACCCCCTTCCTCAAAGGGGGATACAGCCAACTGAGGGCTGAATAGGCATGGCAGTGGGGTGAGCTAATTCCCCAGTGAGACCCCAGTGCCCCCGTGTGGCTCTGGGAAGACCCCCCCCCCCCGCTACAGTACCCATGGGTATTACTTGCATTTTTGAGCACCAGATGGGCTGCCGAAGGACCAATCAGGTGCTCGATGCCCGAACATGCGAGCATTACCCAGAGAAACTGACAAGCCTCAGGGAGGAATGCTGCAGAGTCCAGCTCTGCAGTGCTTAAGCCACGGCTTGTCAGTTTCAAAGGTGGGACAGGACCTCACACAGTGCTCTGATAGGTGCTGTGGCTGCTGCTTTTGAAATGGTCTAGCACTAGCCAAGAGTGCTGTGTGGAGCCCACTTCTGCAGCAATGCCAACCAGGGCCTGTCACTTTCAATGGCCAGCCGGTTTTTTCCCCCAGAGTCCTGAGAAGTCACTTTCAAATTGTTGCTCGAAGAGAAAAAGTTGCTCAAAGAGAAAAAGTATTTAAGTGCTTCAGAAAGACAAGTGGGACATTGAGTGAAACCGGTCTGTGAGTATCTATCTGGAGGTGCATGTGCATGGGTCTGGGAGAAGTCAGCCCATGCCAAGGAACCAGCTTGTGAAGAAAACAGGCCCATGCCAAGGAACCAGCCTGTGAAGAAAACAGGCCCATGCCAAGGAGCCAGCCTGTGAAGAAAAAACCTCTGAGAGTATCTATCTGTTTTCTGATGCCATTTTAAAATGTATTTTATTGATTTTATGAGTTTTAACAAGTGTTACTTTTTAAATTGTTTATTTTATTACTGTTGTAAGCCGCCCCGAGCTGCCATTTGAGCAGGAGGGTGCGGGATATAAGTGTATAGAGAAAAAAAGCGTGGCTGGCACTTCCCTCCCCCCAGCGCCTCTTAGGTGAGAGGGGAAGTGGGCTTTGAAACTTCCAAGTTCTGGGAGGATCTGCGCATGTGGCAGAGCGGCTAGCTGGGACTTGTCTGAGTTCCGTTCCCCCCAGCTTCAAATTGACCGGCAAAAGTGGAAAAAAAGAGAGAAAAAACTCCGTATTGGTAGCAATCTGAGCTCCATTCCCTCCAGCTTGAAATTGACTGGCAAAAGTGGGGAAAAAAGAGGGGGAAAAAACTCCGTGATTGCTGGCAGTCTGAGCTTCGTTGCCCCCAGCTTGTAATTGACCGGCAAAAGTGAAAAAAAGAGGAGGGAAGCTCCATGATTTCTAGCAATGGCAGGGAAAAGTAAAAACAATCAAAAGCTGTCTCAAAGCAATGCACTGGAGCGCTTTTGCCAGAAGAAAGCCAGTGTGACCCCCAGAAGCTCAGAAAGCGGGAACAGCAGTCTGCAAATGGCGGTGGCAGAGCGAGAGACTGAAGAGGAGCAGGGATCAACTGATACTGACCAGGAGGAGGGTGAGCTTAAATCCCTGCACAAATCTCTGCATAAAACCTTGCTGGGGATGAAACAGGAGTTAAAGCTAGAAATGAGGAAGATTAGGAGCTCGGTGGAGGAAGGGAATAAAAAAATGGAGCAGTTTGCCAGGAGAATGGAGGTGGCTGAGGGTAGGATTTCCTCCCTTGAAGATCAATCCAGCACTGTGCTGGAACAGCTTGGAACCCTTAAAAGAGAAAATGTTTTCCTGCAAGAGAAATGCGAGGACCTGGAGAACAGGTCCCGCAGGGACAATTTGAGAATTAATGGGGTTAAAGAATTGATTGGGTCAGAAAAAATAGAAGAGACAATATGGTAGATACTGAAAGAAAACTTCCCAGATGATATTGACATGCATAAGGCTGAAATTGTCAGGGCTCACAGAAATGGGTGCCAGAGACAAAATGACAATGAGTGGCCACGCACTATCATGGTGAAATTTGCTAAATTTCAAATGAAAGAAGAAATCTTAAAGAAGGTCAGGCTCAAAAAGAATTTAACATACAAGCAGCAGGTGGTGAAAATATTCCCTGACTATGCAGCAGAAACTATTAAGAAAAGAATGAAGTGGAACAAATATTTTGGAACTCTGCTGGAAAGGAATCTAAAGCCCCAGCTAATATTCCCAGCTAAAATGATGATT
>QEPC01005117.1:1752274-1788859 GCA_003113815.1 Sphenodon punctatus
TTGTGGTGAGGTAGGAGTATCTCAAGGGTGGAACTCCTTTGTTGGACCTCTGTGAGCGCTTGGGTTCTGGCTCAGTTTCTGTGACCCCCTTCTGAATCTGGTTCTGGTTCTGGCTCACAGATTGGCATGTGGTGCCTGAGGGTCTGCTCACTTGGTTCCTATTTCATCTGGATCCTCAACTCCAGGTCTGGTAATTCACCTTTGGTTTTTGTCTTTCATCAAAGTACACAACATTGCAAATTTCAATATTACCAGTTTCAATATCAAGAATTCTGTATTTTCCTCCTAATACATATCCACACAAATCTCCTTTCTTTCTTCTGCAATTCAATTTGTTTCTCTTTGCCTTTGGTACATATGCATACACATCACATCCAAATACTCTGATGTGGTTTAGGCTAGGCTTGTGTCCAAACCACAGTTCAAATGGAGTCTTCTCTATGACTTTGGTTGGCTATCTGTTCTGCATATAGCTGGCAGTTGTTACTGCTTCTCCCTAGAATTTGCTTGGCAAAACTGTATCGTGTAGCATGCATCTGTCCATCTCCAGTAGAGATCTATTTTTCCTTCCTACAACACCATTCTGCTCAGGAGAATATGGAACTGTAGTCTCATGTTCAATTCCCTGTTCTCTCAGAAAGGCTTTCATGTCATTTGAGATGTATTCACCTCCATTGTCTGACCTTAGTCTCTGAGGCTTTCTTCCAAACTTGTTGCTGACCAGTGCAACATATTCTTTAAACTTCTCAAATACTTGACTTTTCTCTCTCAAGGTGTAAACATAGACAAATCTTGAGAAATCATCAATAAATGAAACTATGTAAATATTTCCTCCAAAACTCCTTTCCAGAGGACCTGAAACATCACTGTGAATCACCGCTAGAGGGCGCTGAGACTCTTTCTTCTCTAGCTTGTGAAATGTTGGCTTCACACCTTTCACAGTGACACAACACACACATCTGCTTGTAGTCTCTTTACATGGCTGCCCCTTAAAGTCTTTAATTCATTCCCCTTTTTCAAGCTGGTGAATTACATTAACATCACGGTGCCCGAGCCGTCGGTGCCAAATCATATCACACAATTTAGGGGGGCGCTGGCAGCTGCTTGCTAAATTCACTTGCTCATTTTCACAATCCACTTCAAAGATTCCACTGTCTCCTAGAGATCCAGACATTATTAAATCACCTTCTTTTGTAACATAGCAATGTTCATCCATGAATTCAAACTTGCATCCTTTCTTAACTCCATACTTTACAGAGATTAAGTTATTCTTTAATGAAGGAACATAGAGAGCATCTTCTATGATCACTGTCACACTTTCTCCATCCGGGAGTTTGCAAAAGATTTTAGCAGTGCCTTTCCCTTTTGAACACACTTCTCTGCCATCTGGTAAGGAAATAAGAACTGAGTAGCCCATATCAATTTCTGGGAATAATTCTACATTCTTGAAGAGATTTTCAGAAGCTCCAGAATCAATATAAAAAACATTTTCATTGACTTCTGACATTGCATTAATACTTTTGATTTTTCCTTTTGCCTTCTGATTCTTTCCTTCGGAGCTGGCAGTTTTCTGCAGACACTGTCTCAGCAGTAATGAGTGCTTTAGACTTCCCCATTGTTTTGTCCTTTGACAATTAACACGTAAATGTCTCTCACTGTCACAGATAAAGCACCTCTTCTTGTCCCCTTTCTTTGAGCTAAAAGCTGCAATCTGGTCTGTAGAAGTTTGCTTTGTCTCTCTGATAAAATGCTCTTTGAATCTACTGGAGAGATATTTTAAGTCAATTGTTGCATCAGATACTTCAATTGCAATTTTGAAAGGTTTATACGAAGGAGGCAAAGAATTCAAAATGTATCCCACAATTCCATTTTTTCCAAGGTCTATTCCTGAATCTTTCAGCCTTTTTGCAAGAGACTGTATTTGACTTACATGCTCTGTGGGATCTTCATTCTCTTTTAGCCTCATATTACAGAGCCTTTGAATGATAAAAATTGCTTCGCTGGAACTTTTATGGTTATAAAGTTCTTCCAGCTTCTTCCAGACTTCGCTGGCCAATTCAACACCCTCAAAATGAACAAATCGCTTTGAACTTACATGCATTCCAAGAGCTTTGTCATTCTGTTTGTCCCAATGGTCTCAATCAGCTCCTGCAGCTGTAGGCCTCTGTGTTATCAGCACATTGTAAAGACCTTGACTCTTTAAGCAAGACTTCATAAGGAAATGCCAATCCTTGAAATTTGTTCCTTCGAACTTTGGAATGCTGAGGCTGCCTTGGGCTGTCTCCATTATGTTTCATTTTGTTCCCCCCCCTCCCCCAAAAAAATGCTGTTCCTTTCTCTTCTGAGATTCAAATTGAGTTCCAAAAAATCTGTTAGGATTTTCGGGAGGATTCTGGGCCCATAACCCTATGTTGGAATTTTATTAGTGGTCAAAAACCCCAAAACCCAAAGTTTCACTGCCTACTGTGCCAGGACCTGTTAGAGCTCTGGCTAGGCATCAGCAGAGTTTACACACAACCAAAGAAAATAGCTCGAATTCTCAGTAGCAACAGCTTAGAAGTAATTAACACCTTGGAGATTGTTTCTAGATTAAAATAATCTACTTTATTGAGAAATACATTGTAATAGGAAAGGCCTATCCCTAGATCATACTAGCTAGCTGCCACCAGCGTGGAGGCCAGTCATGTTGAAGGTCAGAGAGAGAGAAAGAGGAATGGAGAAAGGTCAGGAAGAAGGAGGAAGTCCAGTAGGAGCTTTCTGGGCATATTCCACCTGAGAGGGGGAAGGGGGGGCTTAGAAGCAGAGATCAGAAAGGTTAAAGTGACACACACACTAACTCACTCTCTCTACTCCCAATGCCCCTAGTGGTCATTAGGGTTTGTTGGTGCAAAAGGTTGATGTCGTCTGGAGCTGTTTCTCCAACAGTTCGGACGTTCGGTCATTCGGTTCAAAACCCGAGTTCGGGCTTGGGAGTTTGGGTTTGGCGGAGTTCGGTTCAGCCGAATATGGCTGAACATTTGAAAAGAGTGCTATCAATACCGATACTGAGACCGAATTCAAAGATTTTTTTGGTATCTGTATCATTTGGCCCTGAAACAACCCCTGATCTCCACCCCTGGTGCCAGGAAGTCTGCTCCTCAGCTGCCTCCCCCTTCCAGTCATGTTTTCCCCACTCGTAGTCCCGTTTTTCCCGCCTCTGAACTCATCCAAACTCACCTGAACATAACCGAACTGTTCGGCCATTTTTGAGTTCGGTTCGGCCATTCAGTTTGGCCATCCGAACAGACCGAGTTCAGTCCGAACTCTGAACATCTGAACCATGTTTGCACATCCCTACTGGACTGCCGCTGCACAGCAGGGTCAGGAAGAAGTACTGCAAAGCAGGTGATGGGCATGCCCAGGTGCGTGAACCAAACAGCATTTCAGGAGTGCTTCACTGCCCCCCCATCAGCTTCTAGGTGACTGGGTTGAGGATGCACCACTGGGTGTGATCCTCTGGCTTAGTCTTGCAGCGGGTCTCGAATATGCAGGAGGGAGACTGTTAGTCCGGTTTAGCCTGGGTGACCAGGCCTTTGCCTGGGCTACTTTGCCGACTACCACCAGTCCACACACATCATAGGAGTCACCCATCCACCCGCTCCAAGGCCAGACTACGCTTGTGGCATTGGTAGACGGCCTGAGCCAGGAATTAGATCGGGGTGTTCAGCTCTGCTGATTCTATTAGATCTGTCAGCTGCATTTGATACCATTGAACATGAGATGTTAGTGAAACGCCTGTGGGATTGTGCGGGAATTGGTGGAACAGTTTTTGACTGGTTCCACTATTTCCTGTCTGGAACAACTCAGCGAGTTGTGCTTGGGGATTATTTTTCATCATACCAAGACCTCTCTTGTGGAGTCCCACAGGGTTCTGTCTTGTCCCCTCTTCTGTACAACATGTACATGCAGCCACTTGGTGAGGTGGTCAGGAGGATTGGTGTATGGTGTCATCAATATGCTGATGACACACAGCTTTACCTCTCTTTTTCATCTGACCCAGACCCGGCAGTCTCGGTGCTTACCGAGTGTCTGGCAGCTGTGGGGGATTGGATGAGGGCAAATTGACTGAGACTGAATCCTGACAAGACCAAGGTGATGCTGGTTGGTAAGGCAGTGGGGGTGACGGCCCCCATCACTGATGGGGCTGCCCTGCACTGGTTCCCCAAGTACGGAGTCTGGAGGTGCTCCTTGATTCACAGCTCTGCTTGGATATTCAGATGGAGGTTGTGGCAAGAAGTGCCTTTCGCCAATTACACCTGATGCATTGACTCCAGCTGTATGTCTCAGACTCTGACCTAGCCACTGTCATCCATGCTTTCATCACCTCTAGGCTAGACTACTGTAACACGCTCTATGTGGGGCCACCCATGGTGACGGTTCAGAGACTGCAGCTGGTGAAGAATGTGGCAGCCCATCTCTTGGTGGGATTGGGCTGCCGGGAACATATTACACCAGTTCTTCGATCGCTGCACTAGCTGCCCATAGTCTTTTGGGTCAGATTCAAAGTGTTGGTAATTGTCTTTAAAGCCCTAAATGGCCTTGGTCCGACCTACCTGCAGGATCGCCTCACCTCTCGAGTCCTGGATGGGCCCCTGTGGTCATTGTGAGATGCTCTCCTCGAGGTACCCTGAGTTTTTTGGGGGGGCACAATGGGGAGGGCTTTCTCATCGGTTGTTCTATGGCTGTGGAACTCCCTGCCATTAGAGGCCTGTTTGGCCCTGGACCTCCCATCTTTTCGCTGTTCCACCTGGCCTTTGGTTGGGTGGGTGGGTTGTAGTTATGGGGTAGGTTCTGGTTTTAGGAATGTTTTAGTCCTCCTATTTTGATGTTTTAAAAGTTTTATTGTCATTGTAAGCCACCCCGAGCTGCTGTGCAGGAGGGGTGGGGTATTAAATTTGTATAAATAAATAATAAATATTGGCTGAATGTCTCATGGCAACCTATTTGATGAGCAGGTGATTCCCAGGCTAATGTCTCATTTGTTTTCACCTTATGTTAACTAGAAGATTGCTCCATTCAGTGGAAATAGAGCTGAAACAAACAGCGTGACTGATCCCATACCCTCAGCATATCCGTGTGGGAGTCACACACACTTTTGTTATCGGGGGATTGCTCTGCACTGCTGTGTGGCTTCTGGGGGGTTTAAGATTGCAGCCAGTGAACTTTATATTTGTAGATGTTGTTCCCATTTTTGGATAGCCATCTATAAAACATCCAAAATTAAGATGAATATTCAGATATCTGTTTTTTCAGTTCTCCAGCTATTCCACTGTTCTGCTACTTCACCTCCACTTCTGTGTATGTGCAAATAGCCATAATGAAGCAACCAAATATCTGAACAACTGTATAAGCAAGTTTTCCTATTTTCCTCATTTGGACTAGTTTTCCATGTTTTATTTTTAAACAAAATATTTTTGACTTGAATATCCTTGAATAATAATAATTAATGCACCATTTAGCCACATTCGGTATACATTTGGTGCTCATGCTACCTCTTTATGTGTGGAATAATCTGGGCCACTAAGATGGTGCTTTTATATAATAATCTCCATGCCTTTGAAGACTTTCAATCCTCATGACTGCTCCTTTTATTTTCTCTCTAACTAGCTTCTTCATTTTTACATCATTCCCCTTAAAGGTAAACTCATTTATGATAAATTTATTTGACATCCTAGCCTTTATAAATATGTTGAATTTCATTTTATTGAGATCACTATTACCAAGTGACTCCACTACCATTATCCCTTATAACAGATGCTGTACCAAATTTAAGAATAGATCCAAAGTCACTTCTCCTCTCATGGGTTCCATGACAAGTTGTTTATGGTGTCTAGAAATTTTATCTGTGCATCATGCCCCGAGGTGGTATTCATCCAGTCAATATAAGTGTAATTAGAGTCAAAGTCCCAGAGGCTGAGCCAATAAAAGAAAGCATCTGAAATGCTTTGTCTTCCTCTCTCTCTTCTGGACTTTGTTCCCAAATTCCTCTCCTTGCTAGTGGTTTTTTGCAAAAGTTCCTAATCCCTTTGTTAACAGGAGAACCCCCTTCCACTCATGACTATTGGGGGGTTGGTACTCCAATATCCACTGTTCCATAACTTTGGGGGGAATTAACTTAATTCGTTAAACCCCGGGGTCCTGCGTGTAACAGGAGTGACCATTGGGGGGTTGGTACCCCAAGGAGGAGGGTGGGGGTAGGGGATACTAATATTCCATGTCTTTGAGGCTGTTGCTAGCTGGGGTTCTATTCACCAGTGGTTTCTCAAAATGGGGAGAATGCCCTTTCTTAATTGCCCTGTACTTACTGAGGGCTATCTCCCCTTAATCACCTCCTTCCTGAATCAGGTTGGTATCCACCTGGGTGAACTCTCTTTTCCTAGGTCCCATGGTGGCTGGACCCGATCCTTGCTCTGACAACTTTGGGGCGGGGGAGGGATTCCTGAGTCCAATGCCTACTGGCCCATGCCCTTTGCCAAGCATGGGGGAGGGGGGGAGGCTGCTCTAACACCTTCTATCTTTTGCTTTTATGTTACTCCATAGCTTCTTCCAGAGTATTACCAGCAAGTTGTACCTCCCTGTTAGGACTGCTTTTCAATGGGGATGCATTCATCATCTCTTCCTTCTGTGATATGCTTTCCATCTGCAGTGTTTCTTCCAAATTTGCTATCTTCTCTCTCCATCTGTTGTTGTTTTATTAACTGCCATTTATGGGTGTCTCAGCATATAGTTCTCTATATAGTCAGCTTCATCTATAGTGTTCTAGATGAAGTGATATAGACCATTTTTACATGGATGCACACCTCCCCTTGCTGGGTGTGTGGGAGAGTGTTCGATGTGGGGGGGGACATCCGTTTGAATGCCGTGGTGGTGGGTGGGTGGATGGGTGTTTGTCCATGCGAACAGCAAGGGCGGTGGGTAGGGGTGCGTGTGTGGTCCCGACGCATACCCACCTCCACCCACGGAGCCATCTGGCAAACTGGAGGAGGCTGCGTGGGTGAAGGTGGGTGTGCGCCCATGGAAACAGGAGCACACCGACTTCCACCCACTGCGACAGCACACCCATCTCCCAACCACTGCTGCCCATGTAAAAAGGGTCAAAGTCAACTTCATCTGTCGTTTATAGACTCCGCATGCCCTTCGCCCCCTACGTAGAGTTGGAACCTTTCTATGTTCTGAGTTCACAGCTGCTTTTGTATAGAACAGCCACATAAGAGCAGTAGAAAGCAGGGATATCCTCTAGGTACTCCAAAGAGGCCTATAGGATACTGAGGCAAAATAGAATGACCACTTAAAAGAATATTAATTCTTAAGCTTGATAGCCATTTAGTACCCAAATTGTAGGGATAATTGCCTACCCTGGGTACACTTTTCTTGCAAAAACTCAAAAGTTAGTGACTCTATCTATCACTTTTCCCTTTTAGGACATTGTCACTGGCAGTCTGGTGCATGATACCCCCAAAGGAAAATGAGTTACCATTTACAATTTCTTTACTGTAAGCCAAAAAGTACCCTAGGTAAAAAATTACCCCAGAAAACAACTGGATTTTCCCATTGGGATAACGTTATATCCTGGACCATGTTAAATATTGGTGTACAAAGTTACCCCTGCTAAGTTTTATTAGTTGAGCCCTGCTAATTTTCATTTTCTCACCCCAGCTAACTTGCAGACACAGTAGCAAATCCAAGCATGGAGCAACCCTCCACAGTAAGTATCTGTCTCACCCCCAAATCCCTGCTCTCATTAGGCCTCAGAGTGGAAAGCAGTGTGAAAGTAGATGCCAGCCCATCTCTCCTTGTTTTCAGGGTGTGTGGTGGTGTATAGTGTGTATTGTGACATAATGACTTCTGTTGTCACATATTCATTTTTAAACACCACAGAATCTACTGGGGGCAATCAACCTTTAGTTACCCCACAAAACCAAGGATGTCATCCCCCCGCCCTGCCCCTTTGACTGGGAAAAGGTTAATTTGTAAGCTTGATAGTCATTTAGTTAACATTCAAAACCAGTATAAACACACATTAGTGGACTTGAGCCTGGTATTTCAGATTTAAAATATGTTTACAAGTAATAAACAAGGTGGTTTGTAGAAATCAATGGGATGAGATGACTGGGAGAACTGCAGCTGAGATATCACTGTGATTGACACATTCAACATTTTTGTATGTAGGGTATTTTTAAAGGTGATGATGCTGATCACCCCTACACTTTTTGATCCTGCCCGGGGTGATAGACCTCACCCCAGGCAGGAGTAGCCCCAGCCTCCAAACAAATGTTCTGGTGGTGGGCCTGAGATGGGGTCGGGGAGAGGGACGTGTGTACATGGTCTTCATTGTCCTGCCTCCTGTGCTGCTTAGCGCATCACAGCCCCTCCCTGATAGGTGGGTGCGGCGGCCTATATGGCCTCCACACCCGCCCAGAAAAGCTTCGGCCAACATCTGGAGTTATGTAGAGCGGGACATCAGACGTGATGTTCCGCTTTACCATAGCCCAGGGTAGGCTTCCTTGGACTATGGCAGGGCTAACTCTAGGATGTGTGCTGGCAGGTACCCCATCGCACAACCCATACTTAATCCTGGCCACCTGTGGTAGCGTCACTTCTGAAAATACCCATAGATAATGTGTTTTAAGATACATCCATGAAGTCATTTTAGGCACATTGTGCTAGCTCTAACCATTTTAAATTGCTCAGTTCTAATTGACATTTCTTGTGGTTAATGTTTTTAGGCTGTCACAGTTAATGCAGAATGTTACATTCTACTTAAATCACATATTGTTGTTGTTTTACCTTCACTCTTTAGAGGTAACTGTTAGGATTCACTTTCTGGTTTATGGTTACACATGCACTGTACCTATATATCCTATATTATACCTTTATATGATAGGCATTCTTATATCCATTGCCTATCCCATTCTGGGCACAATTCAAGGTGTTGGCTTTGACCTTTAAAGCCCTAAACAGATTAGGCCCCACATATATGAAAGACTGCCTTTCCTTCCATGCTTCACTAAGGCCCATGCGTCCCCTGCCCTTTTGCAGGTACCATTAGTCAATCTGGTCCATATAACAAGGGCCATAGGGAGGCTTGCTGCCCCAGTATTAAGGAACACCCTTCCCCCAGAATTCCATCTGAGTCCAAGCCTTCTCCTATTCCAGAGGCAGTATAAAACTTTTCTCTTTGGCAAAGCAGTTGAGATTAGGGGTGGTTGGGTTTAGTGCAGTTTTAATGAAGCTTTTAAAGGGAGTTTTATTGTATTTCTGTTTTGTCTGTATTATGAAAGCTGCCCTGAGCCTTAGGGAAAAGGAAATTATTGCAAAAATAGTATAGGTAAAAACCATATCCATTACAAAAAACTTGTTTGTTTTTCGCAAAAGTAAGCCTGCAACCATATGTATGTGTAGAGAGCAAAACAGATTATTGTCATTAAACTGTTAATGGCAATAATGGGTAATTTCAGATGTGATGGGCCATTTGGCCCACTACGCTGAACCCTGGACCAGGAACTGTCTCGGATCCCAGTCTGTGATCAGGCTGTCCATCCTTTAGACGTGCCAGCCTGATCGTTACCGGGGTTCAGGGAGGGTGCGGGGTGGCGCGACGTCCGGCCGCTCAGATCTGCCCCCTGTGCTCCCTCGGTCTCCTGTCCATGGGGAGATGGGTGGGCGCAGCAGCCAATGAGGCCACTGTGCCCGATCCCGTATCGTGGTGAGGGGCATGATTCTGGACCAGTGCAAGGTAACTGGCATTACCGTTGCCTCTTTCCGGCCTCACCTCAGAATCGTGGTTAGGTTTGACCCCCACCAGAGATTCACTGTGGTGAACATCTGGCAGGGGTCAAACAGACGTTCATGGGAATGCCATCACCACAGGGGATCCACTGTGGTCCACTGTGGTGAAAGGTGTTTTTGTAACGTCTGAAATGACCCAGTTTCTTGTTTGCTCTGAAAATAGTTTAACTGTGACTTAGTTTAGAAAGATACTCCCTCCCCTACATCTTAAAAAAAAGAAAAGCAAGAACAGATCATTGAGCATGAATCTGGTTTCCATGTCTAAAGTATAAACCCCTTTTGCTTTATTTGCTTTATTAAACAGAGATGTCTTCATTTATTAACAGGGACAATGACTGAAAATAATCCAGTATAGTACTTACCTTGCCCTCTTTTTTTTTTTTTTTTTTTTTTTTGTACTAATCTAATCTGTAAGCAGATAGTATTTATTTTTTCCATGATGTGAGTATTTAATAAAATATCAAAGGTGCTGGGAGGGAGACTGGATTGGAGAAGGAGGGCTCTGCGGGGTCTTCTGTTCACTCAGCTCTGCCTAGACATTCCTGTGGGTCCCCCCCAGCCTTAGAGGTGGCAGAAGAACAAGCCTAGGGGCAGCCCGGTGACACAGCTGTGCTGGGGGATTCCCCCACATGTGTGACTTTAAAAGGCGGCGCTCCACCTGCGGCTCACCATCAGGTGTGCACCAGCGGGCATCACACCTAAGGGCTGCACGTGCAAGGGCGCGCCCTTGTGCGTGCAGCCTTAGGCGCCAGCGGGGCAAGGGGCCCTCTGTTCAGGGCTTTTTGTCAACATGTCCAGGAAACGTGTCAGGCCTGTCCCTGTGGGCCTTATTGGTCTGCCTTCATCCAAGCAGAAGAAGTTGAACTCCTTCTTTACTACTGCCACAGTGGAGCCGGAGGTGGGAGATGGCTCTAGCCCGGTGCATAACTCCGTGCCCCTGCTGTATCCCCAGGCAAGTCGGCATCAGCGGAGGGAACTTGCCAGCTTTGATGACTCGGTTATCTCTAATGGTTCAGCCATTTTTGAAGAGAAGGGCCCCCCAAGTTTGTCCCTTCAGGATGACCCACTCACAACAAATACTCTTTTGTACAAACTGTTGGGTGATCAATGTATTTTGATCATGGATTTGGTCAAGAGACTGAATTGGCACCTGGAGGGCATAGGGTCAGCTCTGGTGGAGCAAGGGAAAAATTTGAAGCTTTTGGTCAATCATGTATTAAATCTTAAAAGGGATAGTAAGTTCCTTTGTGCCACCTCATGTGATCAGGGGGGAGGGGAGGGTAGGCAGGGGGTGGTGTCCAGTGGCCCCCTTATTGATCAACGAGCCCCATTAGAGGGGGCTGGGGGCCAGTGGGGCAGCAGGCCTTCTTTGCCCCTGGCCCCAAATAAATTTGCGATTTCTTTGAGGGTACACCCCTTACTAAATGGTTTTCTTCCTAGATGGTAGTCTAAGCTAGATATATATCATTTTTCTGCTATTCTAGCGTTTGATTTTCCCTTTCATCAGATACGGGGTTTTCGCATTCTTCTGGCCGTGGGGGGTTGTCATAGATTGTTAGTTTTCTTTCGGTCTACTCAGATGGCCACATATCTACTCTCTAGAGCAGATCTATTCGTCTCTTGGGGGGTTAGGTTGGAGGAAGTTTTAAATGATCCACATATACACCCTTTAATTGAAAAGTCTAGTGGGGGGGCACCGAGTGGCTCCTCCCAGTCTGTGGGTGGGGTGGCCACTGGTTGTAGGCCCTCGGATAGGATTTCTTTGAAGAAGTCAATTCATGTTAGATTAGCACAATTGACTATGTCCCAGGCCCAACCGGATAAATTCTGTGTTGCCCCTTCTGCTGTGTCGCCCCTTCTGGCCTCTCGTACAGTGTCACCGTTCCCCACCCCCACCCCAGCTATTGATACCATGGACTTTGCTTCCTCTATTTTCTCGGATTTAGCTAGCATGGGGAGTTTGGGAGCACAGCACGGCACAGGGGATGTATTGACGGTAGACCAGGCAACTGCCCCATTGATGAGCCAGGCTAGGATGGTAACAAGAGTGGATTTTCTGTTTGCCACAAATGAGGGAGAGGCTTGTAATGGGGAGCAAGGTACAGAGAGGGTGGAAAGTAGACCAGGCACCATGGTGGCCTGACATGGTCAGTGCCACAATTCTTTAAGGATTTGTTCCTGGAATGTGGCGGGCTGGGACAGGTTATCGGGATTTCCGGAGGTATTAGTCTTCCTTAATACTTGCCACCTTATAGCTTTACAGGAGACCTGGGCCATTCTTCAGCCTTGTTTGGATTCCTATGATAGTTACTTTTTACCGGCAGTGCGCCATTTTAGTCGGGGTCGCCCAAGTGGTGGCTTGGTTTGGTTTATTGCCAAACACTTGAGGCATCAGGTGTTGGCGGTCATCACCATACCACCATGTTTGCTTTTGCTTGTAATATTGGTTGGAGGGCACCAATTTATCTTGGCTAATGTTTATATTCCTCTGACAAATGCCAGGTACTATAATTCCACCTACTGGTTCTCTGTTAGGGATGCCTTAAAAGAAGCAACAGATGCCTACCCTGTGGCCAAAATCACTCTGATGGGTGATTTTAATGCTCGTATAGGCCCAAACGATGAGGCTCTCCTCCCTTATGGGGGGTTCAACACAGTTGAGGGTATGGAGGGTGGCAGAAGGTCAAAGGACAAAATTGTTAATTCTGCAGGGCTCCGTCTAGTGAAATTACTTACAGCGGTAGCTCTCTCTACCCTGAATAGGATGGGGTATGGGGATCTGCATGGGGAATTTACCTATGTGGGGCCAGAAGGAGCAAGTATGGGGGACTATGTGGCCATTTCATCAGATGTAGCCCCCCCTGATAAAATCCTTTAAAGTTGACAGCTGTCAGGGGAGTGACCATTTGCCTTTGTCCTTGGAGCTGATGACTCAGTCACAGAGCTCACCCCCTCTAAGGCCAGAGGGCCAGTCATCATCAAAGCTTCTTCGCCATGTAGCTATCAGGGTGGAGCAGATTTGTTTGGAGGAAGTAGGTCTTTTTTAGCAACTTTTCAACCTGATTGGAGGAAGGTACCCCTGTCAGATATTTTGGATTCTTTCTCTGGCCTGATTCAAAATCTTACTGCATTGTTATCGGCATGCGGCGAAGGACCCCTTAAGTGTTGGACCCCCAGAGGTCATTCTAAACCTTGGTATGATCAGGAGTGCCGGGCTCTTAGAGCACAGTTAGTTGCATTATACCACGATTATAGGTTGGGGAACTTAGAGGTGATTCCTCCCCAGTATTTCCTTACCAAGAAGCTTTATAAAGAAACCATAAAGCGTAAGAGGCTCCTTTATTGGGAGTCTTTTGGGGACAAATTAGTGCTTGCGGCAAATGGCCAAAATAGTAGAAAGTTCTGGTGTTTGGTCAATGGGGTTTGTAGGGTGAAGGTTGGTTCTAATTTTGTGGCAGTCCCAGAGGCGTGCTGGGTCTCTCATTTTCGTTCGCTCTATGCTGGTGTTGGGAATTGGAGTGAGGTACCCCCCTCTGTGGGTGACATTTCCCAGTTCCTATGTGGCAGCCGGCTGTGGCAGCAGAAGTGGTAGAGATCATCAGTACCTTTTAAAAAGGTAAGGCCGCAGGTCCTGATTTGATTCCGATTGAGTTGATCAAAGGTTTTCTGGACTGGTGGGCTCCTAGACTGGCTCTCTTGTTTACGGCAATAAATGCTATGGGAACGATTCCCCCCGTTTGGGGTAGGGATGTAGTGGTCCCCATTTTTAAGAAGGGGGATCTCAGTTGCCCCGCTAATTATAGACCAATCAGCCTTTTATGCACAATAGCCAAGATTTACGGCAAGTGGCTGTTTTTGAGGCTGATTGACTGGATCGAGAGGGAGGATGTTTTGTGCCCAGAGCAGGCAGGGTTTCAGCGGGGGCAATCCACTCTTGAGCATTGCCTGATCTTACGACATCTTATCGAAAAATATATGGATAGGAATGGGAGACTTTATGTGGCTTTTTTAGATCTCCGCTCAGCCTTTGACCTAGTGAACAGGGAGTTTATTTGGGGTAGGTTGGATTCTCTAGGGATGGAACCAAGGCTACTCTTCCTTCTGCGCTGCCTATATGGTATCACCTCCCTCACGGTAAAAATGGATGCGGGGGGATGCTTGACAGAGGACATCCCAGTGCATGTGGGCGTAAGACAGGGCTGCGTCTTGGCACCTACTCTTTTTAATTTATTTATCAATGGAGTGATGCCTAAGCTGGCTATTTCCTCTCATTTTCCGCCCAAGTTGGCAGATTACCCTGTGGGGCGTCTTCTGTATGCGGACGATATTGTGATTCTCTCCCAGACCAAGGTGGGTCTGAGGAGGCAGCTTAATTGTTTCTCGGATTTTTGTGGCCAGAGCAACTTAGTCATTAATTTTAGCAAATCCCAGATCATGGTTTTTTCTAGATCTGGAAGGGTGGGCCAGTGGTGAATTGGGGACCATACGGTACTACAGGTCAAATCTTTTCGTTATTTGGGCCTACTTTTTCAATCCACAGAAATGTGGAAGAACCACCTGAAAGGTTCCTTGGCATCTGCCCGAGGAGCTATATTTGTGTTATTGAGGCTCTTTGGCAGGACGGGTAGGAGGGCTGTGGTACCTGCAGTGAAGGTAATCAACGCGAAGGTACGCATGCAGGTATTATATGGGGCGGAGGTATGGCTGCCATCTCTGCCCAGGTGGTCGAGGAGGCTGGATAGTCTACAGGGCTTCTTTTTTCAAAATCTTTTGAAGGTCCCACGTGGTACCCCTTTTTCAGCTATAAGGCTGGAGGCTGGCCAATTAAGGTGGTCTACGGTAGCATGGGCGTTAGTGCTGAAATTTTGGGCAAAGCTATCCCAGTTGAGTGCGCACAGGTTGATACAGTATTGGAAACTCGATGTATATAAGAGCTCGTGGCAGAGGGCAGTGGAACTCGTTGTGCGGAAATTGGGGTTCCATCCGGAATATTGAGAGGGCAGGGATCTGGCATGCATAGTAAATGATATTCTCCCCAGATTAAGGGATAGTGACCACCAGAGGAGATTGCTGCTATCAGGGTTTCTCCTCATCTTCATGATTTTTCATTTACATCTCCTCGGTTATGTATGGCCGCTTATTTAGACCTAGATATTCCCCTTAGAGGGAAATATTTATTTATGTGTGCCAGGTTCAATGTCTTACCCACTTCCATGTTGGAGGGGCGAGTTAGGGCCGTAGAGTTTGCCGATCGGCTATGTCCGTTCGATGCCCAATCGGTGGAGACAACACAGCACTTGCTCCTGAGCTGCCATCTTTATGATGACATTCACCTGACTTATTTGGCATCTTTTCTCCAGAAATATCCTGGTAGGACAGTCCATTATTTGCTCTGTCTTGCCCTGGTGGATGAAGACTCTAGCTTTACCAGGGTTGTGGCAAAATTTCTTGTAGCTGCAATCAATTGTCGTTCACTCTTTTTACAATCACGAGTTCCTAGGTTTTAGGTCTCAAATGTGTCCTTTTAGACATTGTTATATGCCATTCTGATAGTGGCATTTATGATCATTTTAGGTATTTATTATTTTTATATGCAAATTCCGGGGGGTATTGGTTTTGTTTTTTAGGCGGATGCTGAGATTTTGTGTATTGTCTATTGTACAGTTACGCTGTGTATGGCTGTGTATGGTTTGTCTTGATGCTATATGGTTTTTTGGCTTTGGTCGTAAATAAACTAAACTAAACTAAACTATTAAAACAGCAAGGCACTCTGGTGCACTCCTTTATCTACTGACTTCTCAATATACAGAATTCTGAAGAGCTGTACTTTGTTTATTCCAGCATATTAGCTTTTAGGAGACAGATTACACACACATTATGCAAATGAAGCAGAGAGCGGGTACAGTACTTGAAACCATTTCTATATTTTATTTTATTTTATTTAAAAAAAAAAACTTTTTCATCTTTCAGCATGCATAAGCAGACATCTTTTATCTACAGATACACAGCTCAGCAGCATTCTTTTAATAAGAGAAAAGAGCTATTTACATCAGAATCATTTGCTATTCTGTAATTGTTTTCTGTAACTTTTCCAGTAACTTTGCTTTCCAGTGTTTCGTCTGTTACAAGAAACAGACGTGCCAGTGTGAGGTGGTTCCCTAGTCCTCCCCAGGGCAGAAAAATACAGCTACCACTCCCCAGGTCAGTCAGCAGCATGGAATAGACCTGCCTGCAATCCCTGGCAGCCAAAGACCCGTCCTACTGTCCCCACAGCCTGGGTAGGGTGGGGGAACACAACAGATGTGTGAGCGGCTGACCCTGCCCCCCGCCATGGCAACCAGCCATGGTGACCAGTCCTGGTGCACGACCATGGTGGCCCCCACCCCATGGTGAAAATATGTGGGTCCGAACAGATGCATGAGCCTGCAATGGCCTGTGTAGACGGTCCTTGTCCTGGAATGGTTGTCTGTGGTTTTCCAGAGGACACAACCTGGTCCAGCTGGGGGTGTCTGTGACCCAACATCTGGTGGCATGGGAACACATGAGTGGGTGAGTCCAGGGCGCAGTCGGGGTGAAAATTGTTTTCATCCCTCGTCATCTTTATTTGTTCTTCTTGTCTCTTAGTCTTCAAATAATGCATCAACAGCCTAAGGTTGTCAGGGATCCCATATTTCAAGGGGCATCCCATATTTAAGAACATCATAGTGCTAGAGAGCTCCATAAATTCCCTTCCTGTGAAATTTTTGATCAGACAACCCTTACAAGCTGAGGTGCTTACAGCTGCACTTCTATTTTCTCTTTGGCTGTGCCCCACCAGCTAATGATTCTGAGCATTCTGTGGGCATGAGGAAGTTGTTTCCTGCCCCTGTGACTTTTAGCTTATGGCGCTAAAACATTGTCTGATATTCAATTCCCCTTACATTAAAGGCATGTCCGGTGATGCTAGTGGTCCTAGCATCTACTATCAAGCCATTGTGAAATTGAAACTACCTGATTGAGTGGCAGTTAGTTTCTTCAGCTTCTGTTCATGCAGATTAAAATGGCCTAGCCTGGATATCTAGTTAGGCACCAGAATCCACACTCAGAACTTCCATTTCATAGTCTTTAAAAAACATTATTATAGGTACCTGAATATTTAGGTGCCTTTAGGCATCCAGAATTTCAGGAAGCATCGAGACTTTTATAGGAGTATCTGAACTCGGTTTCTAAGCCTGAAGCTTGAATTCATCCCGAATTACAATTTAGGAAACATCTGAAAATATCAATAATATTTAAAATATATACTATAATTTATTTTATTTATTCATTGCATTTTTTATGCCGCCCCCTCCTGCACAAGCATCTTGGGGTGGCTAACAATATTTTAAAAACAAATATAATAAAATATGAAAACAATAAACATTAATATCAGCAGTAAAATAACCCAACAGGAAAAAAACCCACCCTAACTCAACCCACCCATCACCCGTCTCCCTCAGCAAAGGCCCAGCAGAACAGCTAGGTCTTACACTGTCTACGGAAAGAGACTAATATTGTCTGCATATTATATATATATATATTGTCTGCATATAATATTTCATTGTATTATTTGCATACAATATTATAGTATATATTTTCAATATTATTGGTTTGTTCAGATGATCCGTAAGTTGTAATTAGGGAGGAGTTCAATCTTCAGGCTTGGAAACTGAATTCAGATATCCCATAGAAGTCTTGAGGCTTCCTGAGATTTTTTCTAGGTTTGAATATGGTTGTAACAGCCTTTCCACTACTTTCTACAAGCAAGCAACATGGCAAAGCAACATGCAGCAATGAATCTTTCTAATCAAAGACAGTGTATAAAGTGCAGAGTATGATATGTGGAACTACTTCATATAACCAAATATTAATTTAACTTATAGTAATAGACCAGTCACCTGTAAAACATTCAGTTGTGTATAGCTTGTTCTTCCTTCATGTAAAAAAATAATCTGATTGTGCCAACACTAGATGAGGAAATTTGTAAGCAAAGTGAAATGCTACAGCTACGTAAATCACTAAACAATGTTCCTCCAGTTACTTCATAGTTTTACCAGTGTCTTGAGTTCTGGGAATAAATTGAAAGGTTTAAGCATGCTTGTCAGTTGATTGGGTGGTTGTTTAAATTGCTGTGTTAATGAAAGTGACCTTTAACTATTCATTGAACAATTGAGCTAAATGTCAGTCCAGATACATTGATCAAAGCCTTGATATTCAAAAGGTCTTCCAGTATCTGGGCTAGTTATTTGGTTTATTTTACACAAATATCTTGCAGCTATTGGGTTTTTCATCATTTTTTTTTTTTTTAAGGCAAATCCCCTTAGGTTTCCTTTGCAATAAAGTTGCTGCCACCTTGTAGCCAACTTCATTGTCATGTCCCTTGTCTAGTCAACTAAGAAACAGGAAGGAAGGAAATAAGTATTAAAGCTCAAGTTAAAGGACAAAACATTAACAACCATTTCATTAGAACAACAAATTTTTAAATATGACTTCTGGTTTATGATGCAAACATTCACCTGTAATAAGACACCACTCTTAATATTTCATTCAGAATTGTAAAAATGAACTAACCAAAAAAATGACTCATTCTAGAAAGTTTCTTTAAATACACTCTAATGTTGTGAGTTTTTAAATGGCCTCACTCTTTATTTAACTCAGCATAGTTAGGTGGGGTGACTAGCCCGAGGGCATTAGGGTTCAGTAACGAGCAAATCTAATATTCTCAACTTGAACCTTCAGGGTAAGAATCCCGATACACCCTCAGGTATCCACCCATAGCAAATGTGAATAACATCTGCATCCCCTTCTCCCCATGATGCAGACCATGGGTGAGGGAAGACTATTGTGTCCCACCAGGGAACAGATCATGGACTCGGGTACAGAGGGCCTTTGGCCACACATTCCCCTTTTGGTGCCCTCAAATTTACCCCTCCTGGAGACATAAACTTAGTGCTCGCCATACCCTGCTTTTGGGCTAGATCGGACTCACTATTTCCCTAGGGTGATGTCTTCACATTGCATAATAACTTAACAAAAGTTAACTGGAAACACTTTATGGGACCCCCACTACAGGGAACTGGCAGCCGTCATTTTGCTAGTTCCTAACCCCACCAGAACTAAATCCCACCATTTCAACTAAGTTATCCTTAAGTGCATAGAGATACAGGTCAACCCCCTCAGCAGATAAATGAACCCTGTCTGACCAGTATAATTCCAGCCTAGGAGGATGGATCTCAAAGTGAGAAATGCATTCACCTCCTAAACCCTTAACCCATTTTCCTTGTTAGCTTTCCTCCTTTCCAAGTCTACCTTTCCAGGGTTTAAAGCATTTTCCCAAATAATCCTTTCCACCCAGAGGGTCCAAATAAAGATTGCAGTAGGGAAGAGCCTCATTGCCTCCAATAAATCTTTTAAAACCCAAATAATTAACTGATTATCCTTCTGTGTGGGCAGGTTATTTTTCCCTAAATGCAGAACAATTACATCTGGCAGCACCCTCCCTTCCACCATTTCATACAACACCGACAGAAACTGCTCACAGTGCATGCCTCTCCGCCCACACCACCAGTGACCAACGCCAAGCTGGGTTCCCCATTGAGTCTTCCCTACTGCCTTTCTGACCTAGTACACCAAGCTGTGGCTGACAATCCAAATTAACTTTCTCTGGGAGGTAGCCTGTATGCCTGCAATAAACAAACATAAATGTTAGAACGTTATATTTCACACATAAGAAAAAAATGCCCCTGATCTCCAGCACCCCACCTTCCTAATTTCTGCATCTGAAAGACTCATGGCTACTGCATAACTAGCTGCCCCAATTCAAAATGAGTGGGACCCAAATTCGAGGGGAGGGAGATGCAAACACTGTAATGCACCCCTCAAAACTGACACAAATTGGTAATGGGTGAGGTAAGAGCCATCCGCATGTATACACAAGGGGCCAGGCATAGAAGGGCACATAGTCATGTATTCTCTTAAGGCCAGTTCTGGGCACACCTGTTGATCTCCCACCTGGTGTAGTCTCAGCTGGTCCCTGCCTGCTGGTCGGCCTGGCCTATGACTGTCGCACCAGCAATAACCATACTTAGTGTTGCCATAACATGTCCTCAATTGCAAGCACACAGTGAGATGCGTCATGGGTGGCTTCTGAAAAGCACAAAAAAAGGCCACTTTAAAAGCCATACTAAACAACTGTACTAGTTGGTGTTCCTCAAGGCTCTGTTCTTGGCCCTCTCCTCTTCCTGTCTCTTATACACATCTAGATGTGTATAAGAGACAGACACTCAACTCTATCTCTCTACTCCTTCTCTCTCTCCCTCTGTTCAAGCTCGTCTCATCAACTGTCTCTCTGACATCACTACCTGGATGTCTCAACGTCAACTCAAACTCAACATGGCTAAAACGGAACTCCTTATCTTCCCCCCTCATCCTTCCTCTCCTTCCTCACTGTCAATAACTATTGATGGAGTCACCATCCTGCCTGTCCCCCAAGCCCGTAGCCTAGGCTTCATCTTTGACTCACCCCTTTCTTTTAAACCCTACATTGACTCTGTTGCTAAATCCTGTCGCTTCTCCCTCCATAACATTGCTAAGATTCGCCCTTTTCTCTCTGTCTCGTCTGCCAAAACTCTTGTTCATGCTCTGGTCATCTCTCGCCTCGATTACTGTAACCTCCTTCTCACTGGACTTCCCCAGTCTCACCTTTCTCCCCTCATCTCTATCCAAAACTCTGCTGCCAGGGTCATCTACCTCGCCCGTCGCTTCGACCATGTGCAGCCCCTCCTCTCTTCGCTTCACTGGCTTCCCCTTCCTGAACGAATCCTGCACAAGCTCCTAGTCCTGTCTCTTATACACATCTAGATGTGTATAAGAGACAGCCTCCATACTCCAGCCCGTGCACTTCGCTCCTCCTCTGTCCCTTCTCTCACCCTTCCACGCCTTCCCTGCTCCCCTAAGCGCCTTCGTCCCTTCTCACTTGCTGCCCCCCATGCCTGGAACTCCCTCCCTGTCCACATACACCTTGCCCCCTCCCTTCATACCTTCAAATCTCTCCTTAAAACTCACCTCTTTCGCTCTGCTCTGTCTGACTCTTTATCCTGCTGAGCCACTATTCCTATACCTAAGATCTGTTTACCCTTATCCTTGCCACATGGACCTGCCTGCTGTCATTCTCATCGTAACCAAGCCAAGTACTTGCACTTGAGACCTCGCATCTTCATGAATGTTAGACCCCTTGTCTCTCCCTCTGTTCCCCTTCCTATGTCTCTCCCCCAGCTCCTGTCGCTCAGATTGTAAGCCGTAGGGGCAGGGACCTTGTCTATTTTATTACCTTGTAAAGTGCCATGTACACTGCTGGCGCTATATAAATGTTTGTTAATAATAATAATAATAATAGTGCTGAAATGAAAACTTTAAACGTTTTTGCAATATTATTATTATAACTTTATTATTTTATTATTATTTATTAAATTTATATGCCACTCCCTCCTGCTATAAGCATCTCCGGGTGGCTAGCGACATTTTAAAATACAAAATAAAATACATTAAAAACAACTCTAATAACCCCAACGTTAAAATAACCCAGTACCAAAACCCCTCCCTAGCCCAACCCTCTCATCCCATCTCCCTCAGTAAAAGGACAAACACCCACCTGCACCCACTGCGGCAAAACACTCATCCCCCACCCACCACCATCCATGTAAAAAGGTCCTATTTTTTCATGAATGCTTAGCCTCATGATGCAGTGCTTCCTGTAGACACAAGAATGGAAATACTTCCTTTGGGATTCCAAATATCCTGTGCTAATATTTTACCACCCTCATCTGAGCTTTTGTTTCAACAGAAAGTATTCCCAGCTCTGCACGCAACATATATACTGGTGTACATGTTGGAGCTCCAAGCACAGTTCTCATCAGTTTATTTTGAAAGACTTCTAAATTGTTATTAACTTAACCACCCCAGATTTCAACTCCATATAGGGCTTGTGGTGCTAATTTATTATCTAAAAGCATCATTGCAGGCTTTCTTTGTTTACCCCCCACAGTTTCCCAGACCTAATAACACCATTTGTTGTTTGGGCCAAGTTCAAGTTAGTGAATTTAAAATGTTCCTGCCAGGAACCTGCCTCTGAAAATAGTAAACCAAAATATTTATAAGATTACACCTTTTCCAAAGGCATGGAGTCTTAACGTTCATGCATACTCTATATAATATGTCTCTTAGCAGATACAACAATTTTAGTCTTTTTGCAGTTTACATATCTCTCATTCCTTTTACAGTATATACTAAGAGATTGCAACAAATGCCTCATTCCTATTTGGGAAGAGGACAGAAGGACCATATCATCTGCATATAATGAAATTGTCAATTGTCTCCCCTTCAGATATAAAGGATGAAATTTATCCCCACTCAATTCCCTTACTATATCATTTATGAAAAAAATTAAATAAGAACGGTGCAAGGACACATCCTTCCTTAACTCCATTCACTGTGGGAATTGAAGCAGATAAAGAGCCCAATGCCACAATATCATAAGTTTCTCCACTGGGAGACGCAACACTTTCTGAATGGTATCTGACTCAATCTCCAGATAGGTCAGGGAAGGAACTGAGTATTCGGTCTATTCAGGGGCAAACGGGAAGCTGATTTCAGCTGTGACTGTCTCAAAAGTTTGCAGCAGTTTGCATTGATTGGTGAGTGCCCTTCCTATGAACAGAAAAACATCCAAGTAGTTTGTCACCTGGTACACCCTTGCCCATTGGCAGGACACCCACTCAAGCAGGGAATGAAACCTCTCAAAGGCCGAGCATAGTATGGAGCAATCCATCAGCATGACCATGTCAGAGTAGTAACCCCGTTGGAAATAGAATCCCAGGAGCTGGAAATTACTTGGGTGCACCGGCAGCAGGCGAATGGCTGACTTGATGTCACATTTATCAAGGAGAGTACCTGGCCCACAACACTACCATTTCGACCGCAGAGTTGAATAATGCATAGCACACTGAGCAAAGATAATGGGGGATGGACATGTGAGGTGGAAGATAGATGAAATCCCCCCTGGGCCTTCTTGGGCATTTTTTGAAGTGGGGAAACACACAAGTTGGACAGCGGTAATGGAGTGAGGGGGCCAGCTACTCAGCCCTCCCATATCTCTTTCTGGAGCTTGGCGCAAACCACTTGCTCCATTCCCAGGTTACGCACCACCCTTACCTGTTGGACCCCCTAAATGGAGGGATTTTCCTCACAGCTGCTTAGACTCAAAGCACCTGAAGGAGGGACGTGGCAAAAAGGGATGAGGTACAGAAGGCAAAGGAGTGATGAAATCTGCACTGTTGGTGCACACATTTTCCTGAGAATTTGAATTCCCACCCAGACTCCTATGCCCATCACTCTGAAAGAGGTTGTTCACAGGTGCAACCCCACCCTTCATCAAGATATGGCTACTCTCTGCACAAGGGGCAGATAGTGCACAAATGCAATTCTTGCAATTGAACCACAAATCATGCGCATGAATGTTTCACCACAGACCCAGGGTAAAAGAAAGCCTATGCTGGAAGGCTTCATCAAACAAAGCCATGCCCCTGGAGAGACAGTTTCATAGGTTCGTCTCACGATGTCTGTGTACTTGACCAATAAAGACCCAATATGGAAAGGCCTGCATCATAATCCTCAGAAAATGGAAAAGACAGCAGTTCAGTTGGCCCATTTCCTGGGTTGGTTTTTTTTTTGGACATTTTAATTTCTCCCCTTTGTTGTTCTTTTCCTGATCATTAGGTATGGGATCCTTGAATAAGTGGATCTCACAGCCTGCCAACCTCTCCTGCAGAAAGAGGAGAATGGCATCAGACCCCGGAGCTGAGGCAGGGACTGAGGATCCATGCCCTTCTCCAGGCTCGGGCTTATCCTCCCTCCTAGATCTCAGTAAGGCCTTTGCGCCCCTCCCCCCCACTTTCTGGGCATTCTGCCTAGAATGCCAAACTTCTAGGGGAGGAGGATGGATGTCAGGGTACAGGCCCTTGCCTTGCATCAGACACCCTGGGGGACTGTCTTTATGCATCTGGCCCAGGTCGACCTGTTCCCTCCAAGCCACAGTAGGGGAGGGGGTGCACCCCTCACGGCTCTGCGACCTGGTCCAATAGAAAGGTGGGGGTTCTGAAGCCCAAACATAAGGAGAGGACTCCAAGAATGTCAGGAGGGACGATGAGGTGATAAGAGTCAGCCCAGCCCGCCTGCTTACTCAAAATTCCCTTTCAGTTCACAGCAAGCTTACCCGAGCCCCTGTCTGGCTGCACAGGACAATACCTGGTCCTAGACAAGAACCTGCCACACCATGCCACTCCCGCTACCTGACAGTCCAGGAAAGCTGCTTCTCAGCTCAGCACACCACCACACTGTGCTATCAACACTGCTCTGTTGATCTCAGCCAAGACAATTTAAACTCCCAGACCTGGGTAGCCCCAGTAATTTTGCACTCCAGTGGGGTGTTACCATGGCAACCTCTGCTTCTGCTGCCTCCTGAAGAGGTGCCCCTGTGCAACACCCCCCCACCCCCCCAATGTCCTCACTTCTTTTCATAAAGGGGCATCTGTCAAATGTGCCCTTTATCCTGAGCCACCAGATTGTGGGGAGCGGGAGAGAGGGGGAGATGAATGGGGGAAATTCCCCCTTGGTCTTCTTAATGATCATGGTTTGTCACAAGTTTTAAAATGTTTATTATTGTAAAATGTTATGGCTTTTGAATGTCATTAATTTTAAGCTAGTATAACTTTATTCATCATTACCAAACACAATAAAATGCTGCATACTCAACTTATTATGGAAGTAAACTATAAATTTTTACTATAAAGTTTTTCTTTAGTAAGACAGTCTCTCATTTTACATTTTAGAGTTGTAAGTCTCACTGCTTCAACTACTTCCATATCCCCAATGAAACACACTTAAACCATGACCACTGCAGAAATTCTTAGCACATAGGTTCTTCCTTTAATAATTCTAGTCGTAGAGAAGTGTGCTGGATTGACAACCGTGACAACTGAAGACCTGATGTCACAAATCTAGTCCAACATGGGAAGCAGTAATTTTCTGTTCCCAGGGTACTCCAACTGTGTCCTAGATTAACTTGTTTATGAAATAATGGCTATCGCTTAATTCTTGGTTTCTATCTAGTGTTGAAGACAGCAAGTGATCCACTTTCAGAGTAGAAAAATGCCAACTGGAGACTAGAGAGAAAAATGACTTGATGATTGATCCTTAAATTGGTTAAATTGCTTTAATTGTTCCTTGATTGGACCTTTCTATTGGGGACAGTATATAAGCTTTTCTGCTTCCTGCAGGCAGAAGTAAGAATTCTGTGAAGTTCACAAACTTTCATGCTAGCCCCAATTGAAGTTGGTCCAATAAACAATATTATCTTAACGTATTTAGTCTCTTGTTTCTCTCATATTTGGGACTAACACAGCAACCTGGGTCTAACCTAACTGGGAATTAATTGATATTGTTAAATTTCATAAAAACCATCGTCTTTGGTCTCATGTACTGGGAACCATCCTGATGACTGCTTCATTTTCAAGAGAGCTGTGCCTTTGCATCATGCAGAGAACTTAATGTGATAAAACATTTGTCCCCAAACACTGTATTGTCATAAAACATAATGTGTAGGATATTCAGAAATATAAACCAGGCTTATTTATGTCCCAAGGTCTGGCATGTTTTGTCCTGTAGTTGAACTTAGAGGTCAGTAGCTCTCCCCACAAGTAATTGAATGAAGAAGCTGAACTGTATGGAAGCAGAGTTCTTTTGTTAAACCTATATTTTCAAAGCATACATATGTAGCTTTAACATATTCATAATTCAGAAACCCTGTAGTCTGTGGTGAACCTTTTGCATTGTACTATCTGTTTGCCAGATGTTCAAGTTGCCATTTTCCCAGTAATATAACATTGACTAAGGTTTAAGAAGCTGATTAATTCTTCATTTACAGTGTTGTAGAAGGGAGAAATATGCAAATGCAAGGAAGCTGAGCTTGTCGCCGCACCCCCCAATAAGACACAGAGACCAAGTGCTGGATTAAATCAGGCCGCACTCTTTATTCGACAAATTCAAAGATGGTGGGTGATTGCACGAGCAATATGGGTCCAGTATGATTAGCTAACTGATTCTTATAAACTCGGCGCTGGCCGGGATGTGCCTTCCCGTGCCAGCTCCAACACCAACAAGGCTCCCCTTCGACAGCACCCTGGCTCTGGCCGAAAGGGGGAGTGTCCCAACAGTGGGCTTGAGTAAGGAGGTGGTACCCGCTCAGCCAGCAGACCGTGCAGGTACTTACTGACGGAACTGCAGTACCCCTCCCCGGGGAATAACCCCAGTGCGTGCTGCCTGCGCCTAGCACTGGGTGTCACCTCCCCATCTCTTAAGGAGATGACTCGTTTAATCAATTCCTATCCTATTTAACCTACCAAACCATACTGGACCCCCGCTGAGTGCGACAATCGTACCCCTTAGAAAGTAAAATTCTCTTAGTGGTATTGCTCCGATTCATATCTGTGTCTGTACGTGTTGCCAAATTAGTATGGATATCATTTCCAGATCGGTATTTTATAATTAATTGTTAGCCAATTACCAATTGCCAATCACAACCTATTTAGCCTACTCTGCACTGTTGAAGGGGCGAAACAAACGACCCTAAATCAGGTTAGTCGTTAAAATTCCCCTTCGGTTCCCTAAGGGCAACCAGTAACTACCACAGTGCTAGAGGTGAGGTGGGTGGGGCTGCTTTCGCGTTCCCCCGGATCTGCCGACCACGCGGCCGAGAACTGCTCCGCCCCTCCTAAAGGGGGCGGGGCTTGCCCTCCATTTCGGCGCGGCGTGCATTCCCGCCCGCGCGCCAGTCTGCCTGGCAACAGCATCTCCGGCCAGAGCGCTCTAACGCGCTCCGCCGGCAAAAAACCTCTGTCCCGTCTCTTCCCTCTCATGGAGGGGGCGGGACAATTACCCCGTCGCCGACATTGCGGCGGCGAAGGGGACTTTCCTACAAGTCAAGCAGTTAATTGGATGAAGACACACAGGTGTTCATGGATTGTTTAGGGTTTGTGTAAGAGAGATTGAGCAGACAACTATGTTTGACCCTTTCTACAGCATATTAATTCACTTGCCTGTATGAGGCTGTTCTCATAACTGCAAAATTACTGTGCTAGGCATGTTTTACAGCGAAGGCTATATACTCTGAGAAATAAACTTTGCTTGATTTCCCCCCACCTGCTGCTTAGAGCAATTATCTTGCTCCTTTATGAACATTAAAAAGTGCTGATGTACTGAATCACATTGTTATCCCTTCATTGAAATTAACTATGGACATTGTGTGTGTGTATGTTTTTCTTTCATTATTTTTCATATTGCTACATAAAGTAGAGATTAGAACTGTATGAAAACAAAGAATGAACGAGCTAATGTTAAAAATGATACAACAATAAGATTATAATCACAGAATTTCAGATTACTTTTGACAGTACCTGAGTCTGGACAGAATTCAGGTGACATAATTAATCAATCATCCCAGCACATGGTGTAGTATAAGGAGAGTTCAGCATCTTTAATATGACATGTTTGGTGCATAGTGTACAGAGTATGGTCCAGATACAATGGGGCCGATCCTAAGCCCTGTGTACAAGCCATTTGCAGAGCCCACGTACATCTCCCTTATGGGGAATATAACGTGTGCAAATGTGCAAGCACACAGGTTACATTCGGTAGCATGAACACATCCTACTTCCCATTGAGGGTATGCATGCAGGGCTTTAGGATAGGCCCCTAATAGTCACAAATTGAAAATACTGACTCCATCAATGCTCTATACCTGTCCCAATGATCTATACCTGACTAAGGTCCTCAAATCCCAGATGAATTCCATGTTCTCTGCTCATAGTACAATGCTTTAAAGCATGTTCACACGAAATGCTGCTTCCTTATGGCTAATTTCCACCCATATTTATATATTTATTTATTCATTTATTTATTTTCATTATTTATATCACGTCTTTCCTGCCTAGGCAGCTCAAGGTGGCTTACAAAAATTAAAACATTTAAAAATATACATTAAATACACATAAAAGGGAAGCATAAGAATAAAAATAAAAAATAAAAACTCCATTCTCCCCACCCACCCATCTCCTTCACCAAAGGCCTGATAGAACAGTCAGGTCTTGCACAGTCGTGGAAATGAGGCAAGGTCGGGGGCCACTCAGGCCTCCACCAGAAGGGAGTTCCACAGCCCAGGCACTGCTACCGAGAACGTCCTCTCCATTGTAGCCCACCACACCACCCGGGGGACATCAAGAAGAGTGCTCCTGGCAGACCGCAGAGGTCGATCCAGGGTACGGAGAGTGAGACTGTCTTGCAGATAGGAGGGGCCCAGACCATGAAGGGCTTATAGCTAAGCACCAATATTAGTGACCCTTCCTACCTGGTTCGAACTACCAACTGCTGGATTAGGATAGAAGCATAGTCACATAGTCTATTAACTAAAAGTAGCGTATCCCCAATGTTAAAGTATCGCACACTGCTGGTTATACTAGTGGGAAGGATAAATTCTCCTCCACTCAGGCAATATTTTTGCATGACTGTTCTTGTGTGATAGTAGTGTGTAATAATTTAACCTTGTGCAGGAGTGGTTACACAAACAGGTGTGCCTGTGGGGAAGGCTTACCCACGGGTGAATTTTCACTAGGTAACTAGTACTTTGCATGGATGTGTCCTCAGATATTATTAATTTTTATTTAATTTTTTTAATTTTCAACTGTTTATTTTAAAATTTCAGTTTCCTCGTACAATTATATGCACAGCAAAAAAGTAACAAAAGGAACATCAACATTTTAGGTACATCTACAAACATTATCCAGGATGACAATTCTCTTTTAGGAAGTTCGCTCAATATTTGGGCCCTTTTCCAAGTCATTCTGAGATTCCACCCGATTCCCACTCTTCTTTTCTGGAAGGCCGAAAGCGATCATGTATAGGAGAAGCATGGTAACTGCATTAGAGTTCAAACAGATTTCTGTATTCTTCTTTTTTCATCTCCTTCCCTTCTAAAACCGTGATGATTGGGGACGACGTTTTCTCAAGTCTTTGGGCTTTGCCTTGCAGACTATGATGTAACTTTTTCATTGTGAACATGTACCACAACCTATTGACCCATTCTGCCATTAAAAGCTCATCAACTCCTTTCCAATGCCTGGCAATTATGTTTAGACCAGCTAAAAACATTATCTTACAGGACTTTTGATAGGTCGGTTTGTTTCTTACTTCCAGGTATAGACCTAGCAATGCTATCTCTGGTTTGAAGGGGATTATCTCCCTTGCTACCTTATTGGTCATTTTCCACACCTTGCCCCAAAAGACTTGCACCTTGCTACAGCCCCACCAACAGTGTTGGTAGTGACCTCTTTCCCCACAACCTTTCTAGCATAAGCCTTTCTCCTTAGGGGCACCATAATTGAGTCTTGTAGGGGTCAAGTAGAATCTTGTAACCAACTTGATCTGAGTTTCCTTCACCTCTAGTGCGTATGCACATGTATTCATATGCTGCCAGATCTTTTTCTTTTCCTTTTCTCCCAGTTCAATCTTTAGATCCTTACTTCACTTATCTATATATGCTATTGAATCATCGTAGAGTAAGTTCTTAAGTTCTTTAGATATCTTTCTTACCCTCCCTGCCATCTTACTTTGCTTGAACAGAATTTTCTCTAGTTTGAAAGGCTCTCTCCTAAAGCTCTCTTTGTTTTGCGGGCAGGTCCCTAAGTGCTGCAGCTGTAATTATTGAAAGGGATCTACTTTCTCTTGGAGTAGTTCCTCCAACCTTTTCTGAACCACAAACCTCCCCACTGAAAACAGCTGCTGCATTCTAGAAATACCCTTTTCTTTTAACACGTTCCTCAGAGTAGTAGCCAGGTGCTGGTCTCTAGCTTGTATTGAGTCTATTGCTGTATATGTAGAGAGTCCACCTACTATGCCCATTATTTTTTTTTGTATTTTTGCCCAGTATTTTTTTAGCGTTGCTGCGAAAGTGTGTTCCCTTCTGTGGTCCTTTCCCATGGGACCTTGATCCACTATGAGGTCTTTTAGGGATTTAACCTGAAGTAATTCTTCCTCTAAGCTCACCCATTCTGGAGCCTGTGTTTCTTTATACCACTCAGGCAGAGCACTCAGGGATGCTCCCATGTGGTAAAGTTTTAGATCTGGTAAATTAATTCCTCCCTTCTCCTGGGGGCGCATTAATGCTAGTGTTTATTTTCTCCTTGACTTCTTTCCATTCCATATTATTTCCTTCATGAGAGAGCAATTCAACCCATAGAAGGAGTTTGGAATATGGATAGGCAGAGTCATAAATCTATACAATATTTTTGGCAAAATTATCATCTTATATAGATTGACCTTCCCCAACCAAGATACCATTAAATTTTGCCATGGTTTAACCTCCTCCCTTAACTTCCGGATTAGCGGGATGAAGTTGACTGAATATAAATATTTTAAGTTTTTTGTGATAGTGACTCCCAGATATTTGATTCCCAATTTTGCAATAGGAAATGGGGATATCTTTTTAAACTTCTCTTTTTGCTGTTTGTTATGACCAAAAGTCAAAGCGAAGGATTTTTCTTTATTGATAGTATAACCTGAGATCTCCCCAAACTGGTCTATTACCTTAAGGAGTTCTGGCAAAGATTTCTCATGTTCTGCTATATAAATGCATATAATGAGAGTTTATTCGTGTGTTTTCCTATTTGGATCCCTGCTATTTTACTATTTTGCCTTATCACACTCACAAGCACCTCCAGAGCCAGATTGAAGAGTAGAGGTGACAACGGGCATCCCTGTCTAGTCCCTCCTTGAATCTGGATGTAATCTGAGAGCTTACAATTTATCATTAGCCTTGACTGCAGATTTTTGTAGATCGCCCTTAGCCAGCTCAGAAAGTTTCCCTCGAAGCTCATTTTTTCTAGTACCATAAACAGACAATCCGGTTCCACAAAGTCAAAGGCCTTCTCTGCATCAGCAGAGATGATCATAGCAGGAGTTTTTTGCTTCTGTAATGTGTAGATTATGTTAATAGTTTTCCTAATGTTATCCTTTCCTTGCCTGTCTGGGATGAACCCTGACTGGTTTTTATTAATTAACTCGCCAATTGTCACTCTTAATCTGGTAGCAAGTATTTTGGAAAGCAATTTGAAGTCTGTATTCAGCAAGGAGATGGGCCGATATAGCTTCCACACTGGTCTGCCTGTGTTCCTGGCTTGTGAATTAGAGTAATCAGAGCCTTGTAAAAATCCTGTGGCATCTCATTTTCCTTCAGAATATTATTGAATACCTCTGTGAGATAGGGTGCTAGAGTTGGTGAGAAAGCTTTATAGAACTCATGGGGGAATCCATCAGGACCCCCCACCTTATTGTTTTTTGAAGGTGCTATTGCATCTTTCACCTCTTGTTCTCAAATTAATGCATTCAGAAAAGAGCCCTGCGCTTCACTTGCTTTAGGCAGTTGTATGTTCATTAGAAAGGAGGAGATTTTTGCCCTCTATGGTCTTTGAGAGCTATATATTCCCTTGTAAAATTCCATAAAGGCCCCCTAGATGTGTGAGCTGTCTGTTCCTCTCTTGCCCTTCAGGGTTTTGAATTACCGATATATATATGATTTCCTTTGTTTACTTTTCACCAGTCTTGCTAAGGTCCTGCCCGCTATATTATTTGTCTCATAAAAATGACATCTGATTTTTTGTAGTTAGCTTTTTATTCTCTCTAATTCTGAAATATTAATGATTTCTCTGTTCTTTATTATCTCTTGTTTTAAAAGTGGGGCGGGTGCAACTTTATTTTGTGCTTCTAGTTTCTGTAACTTTGCATATGTTTCCTTCGCTAGCTTCCTCTTTTCTTTTACTATCTTTGTTTGCAGAGAAATTATTTCCCCCCTAATTACCGCTTTTGTAGCCTCCCAGAGAATTGCCAGGGATTTGACTGAATTAGTATTGAGCTCAAAGTACACTTCTAGTTCTTCCTGGATCTGTTTTTTGTTTGTCCCATTGTTAATAATATTTCTTTCCATCTGCCAATTAACATTCCTGGTTTCCCCCCCTCCTGACTCTCTAAAGGTGTTGACACTGCATTGTGGTCAGTAAGGACTGTTGGAATAATAAGGCACTTTGGGCATCTGTAGGTTTCAGTTTTGTCTGTTAATACATAATCTAATCTATTCGTGTGTAACTGTTGTACTTGGCTGAGTAGAAGGTGTCATTTATTTATTTATTTATTTATTTATTTATTGAATGTATACCCCACCCCTTCTGAAGACAGCTCGGGGCTGCTCTGCTCTGTCCCATTAACCTGCCTCCACAGGTCAATCCACCCGTATGATTCTATTAGTTTTGCTATTTTTTTTCTGTTCCCCTCTAGTTTTTTTTTGTCTGGAGTGGTCCAGCTGCATTAGAGTGACATTGAGGTCCCCTTGGGTGATACCCAGCCTCTTGCATTGTCTGCCACTTTTTAAAGATGTGTTTCAAATCTTCACTTGTGTTATTTGTGACCTGTTCAGCTGCCAATAAGTTCATAGTGCATTCCTTATGTACCGCTACCTTTAGTTCTCTCCCTTTCTTCCCTTCCACCTGTATGTGCTCTCTCTTTCACCCACCCACCCCTGTCCCTCCCCCCTCCCCGCTCCTTTTGTCTGTTGCCTTGTTGTTTGACCAGGCTCCTCTCTTCTACCCATCCTCTGAGGATCTGCTGGAACACCCCTGCATCTGAATGTGGAACACACCCATGTGCCCCACCCCGCTTCCTCCCACCAGCTCTCTTGCATAGCATTCCTTGTTTCTTCCCTTACCATAGCAAGGACTTTTAAACCGGCTTAACATCTAAACATTTCTACCCTCTTAAATTAACTCAACATATATAACCGGAAATGCCCACAGTTTCACATTACCGCTTATATGTCAGTTTGCCCCTCTTTATACTTTAACACACAACAAACTTGTGTAAGGGCCTTGACCTGGCAGACACTCTGTTCACAGTGCTTCTGCCTGCTCCTTTGGGACTGCAGGGATGGACATCAGAAAAGCTTCCAAATCTGTGCTCTCAAATATTTTCCTGCTCCCTCCAGATGTAATCATCATTTTTGCTGGAAAGATTAACTGCGGTTTCAGGTTTCTCTCTACCAGAGTCCCAAAGTATTTATTCCACTTCATTCTTTTCTTGATGGTCTCTGCAGCGTAGTCAGGGAAAATCTTCACAGCCTGCTGCTGGTATGTTAGATTTCTTGTCTTGCTTTTTTTAGAATTTCCTCTTTCAATTGATACTTTGAAAATTTGACTATAATAGTGCGTGGCAGATCATTGTCTTTCTGTCTTGGGCTCCCAGCCCTGTGGGCCCTGTCAATTTCAGCCTTATGAAGAGTTGTATCTTCTGGGAAAATTTCTTTTAGAATTTCCCAAATCAAATTATTAATCCTCTCTGCCCCATTTGTTTCTTTGATCCCATTGATGCATAGGTTACCCCTACGAGATCTATTCTCCAGGTCCTCACACTTACTTTGAAGAAAATCAGTCTCCCTTTTCAGCTTGTCCAACTGCTCTGCCACTGTGCTGGACTGATCTTCTAGAGAGGAGATCCTGCCCTCAGCCACCTCTATCCTCCTTGCAACCTGCTCCAGCTTTTTGTTCCCTTCATCCACCGAGAGCTTAATCTTTCTCATCTCTACTTTCAGTTCTTTTTTCATTTCCAGGAGTAATCTGTGTAGGGATCTCTGCTCACCTTCCTCCCGGTCTGAGTCGGATGAGGTCTGCTCCTCTTCTGTTTCACACTCTGCCACCGCCATTTGCATACTGCTTCCCTCGGTCTCCACGCCTCTGGGCCCCGTGCTGACTTTTTTTTGGCAGAAGCGCACTAGCCCATTGCTTTGTGATATTTTCTGCTTAATTTTATTTCTTCCTGCCATTGCTGGGCTGTCTCTGGTTTTTTAAAACTTTTAAATCCATTTGCCGGCTGAATCTGGAGCTGGGTATATGGATCTCAGACGGGTCCCAGCTAGCCACTCTGATGCATGCGCAGATCCCCCCTCAGATATTATTTATGTGGTAAATGGGTTTGATGTAGTAACAAGAGGAAATTCAATGGCCTATGTTATACAGGAAGTTAGTTTAGATAATGTAAGTGGTCCCTAGTGACCTTAAGGTATATGAATCCATTGTAACAATTGTTTCTTAGATAACCATAGTTATCCTATAGTTAGCACTCCTTCTTTGTAGAAGGTGGCAGTATGGGCACAGCCTGCAAGGTCTTCTCCCAATATTGTGTGAAGTACTTTGGCATTGCTAGGACATCCATGCAAAGGAATACCAATAGAGTAGTGTGGTAGGGAGAGTGACAAGAGGGTTCTTGGTTAGTCTCATTTTGTTGGGACTGAATTTGCATGAACTTGTTAGTGCCACAAATGACTGTGCTTAGTGATGAAATGAATGGTGTGGTTTGTTTTTTTCGATATTACTCACATTTTCAGATTGGTCTCCAACTATCTGAATAATATCCACAAATCTAAAGGATATTTGCATATCCATTTTCTGGGGTTTGGCTATTTGAATATTTGGTTTTTCTATTATATGGCTCTGTAGGAATTTGGATATTCAGCAAAGATAGACATGAATAGAAGTAGTTGGGTAAAAACAGATGTGATGATGTCCCACTTAGGTCAGCTGTGGCCCACATGCCACTGGCACATCTGTTTTTGTACCTCCAGATGTTGGCCCAGGATTGCCCTGGGCTGTCTAGGTGGCTAGTCTTGACTCTGACCTCTGGAAACCCCCTAAGTCACAGCTCAGGCTAAAGCCTACCTGACTGGGCAAAAGAGGGCTAGCACATCTGTTGTGGCCCACCAGGGACCTATCCTGGATTGGGGCCCACCATGGCCGGTCACCATGGCAATCCATCATGGTGGAGATGAGGTGCTGGAAGTGACGTGCGATGGGGCCAGCCACCCGTCAGTTGCAGCACACCTCCTCCCCGGGCTGTGCGGATAGCAGTGTGGGTGACCCATCTGCAGCACATACGGTTAGTGCCCTGACATGGCCTGGACTGTGTCCCCCATGAATTTCTGCCCCAGGCTGGGTCATGATGATGGTGTGCCACTGTGATGTGCCCCGCTGTCATGTCATGTCAGTTTACCCAAAATCAATTCAGCAGATACAGTTTGAAACAGGTACAGTGGACAGATATGGTATTTGCCATTGTCTATGCTGCTTTCCCCTACTGTGAGTGGGTTGTGTGAATGAGCCTTTAAATTAGTTACTTTCTGTAGGAGTAGCTGCATATAGTGTCTCTTTAAAGTGACTTGACCTCTACAGTGTTTGCTTTTATTAGGGAAAGATCTAGCATCGTCAAAATCAATCATTTCAAATTCTTATCTAAATCTTTCTTTCTTTCTTTCTATTTTACAGCCTTTACCTGATTAACTGACCCACAACACCAGTGAGCAGCTCCATGTGGGTGTCTGATCATAGAGTCCTTTCCTGTGCACTTTGCTCTTTTTAGTTTAAAAGGTCTGCTGTACAAGACAGATACAAAGCATGCCATATTATTACTACATGAAAGATCACCTTATTCAGAGCAAGTGGAGTTTTGTGAAAGTTTGCTCCTGGCAGACAGAGTCTATTTTAGGCAAAGTGTTTAAGAGAGTTTTTAATCAAAACATTTAACCATTGAGAAGGTGCACTGGCTAAAAGAAAGCTTGAGAGTTGGTGGGTTTTGTTTGTTTATTTTGTTTTTTGCCCCCTCACCATTTTAGGATTTTATACTTATGACAGTCTCTGAGTGCCTTTTCCATATGTAGCAAGATTGTGCAGAAGGACTACTATTCTGTGCTTGATACATTGCTTGATGTCTTTACATTTCGGGAGACAAAATCGTGTCTTGCTTTTAATTTCGGCCACTGTGTAAAAGGGAGGCAGTTCAGCCCTAAGTGGCCTTAGAATCAGGACCTTTTCTCAGCTGTTTTCTGTCCTTGGGAAGGTGTCTTCATTGCAGCCACCATTGTCTTTTCCTTTGAAGAAGAGATAAGGATTAGAGCTGAAATGAGTATCCACTAATATCCGGCCAGATACTGAATGGTATCCTGTTAGTGTCTGCAGTTAATCTGGTGAACTAGATTATCAATTTAGTACAATAGTATACATCACTGTTTACCACATTACCGCCAGCAGATTCCTTACTGGATGGGGCAGCCATCTGATGGTTGCAGCCCAGCCACCTTAGGGTCGCCCCACCCCCTGGTCCAGAGGAGCCAATTGAATGTTATTGCCTGGCTCTGGAGACCACCTGCAGGGTGAAAAACAGCCAATTAAGGGTTGCCTCCCAGGCTGGGGTGGCCTCCTGGGGGTCGCCACCTGGCTGTCAGAGAGTTAATGCGTGGACTGGGAAGCTGCCTGTTGTTTACCACCCTCATGGAACAGACTTCTGTGAGTTACAGCATGGCTACTTGAGGGTCACTACCTAGTAGGGGCGGGACACCGGACCCATTACCGGGTACCGGATTTACCGGTTACCGGTTTCACAAAAACCGGTTTCCCGGATTAAATCCGGTATACCGGTGCCGGATTTATTGCATTGGTTTCAATGGGGCGCTGTGTCCCCATTGAAACCAATGCAATTAATTAAAAAAAATTCCCTCCCCCTCCCAGGCTGCGCGGGTGGAAGGGGGGACACCCCCCACCC
>QEPC01005117.1:1790830-1806142 GCA_003113815.1 Sphenodon punctatus
TACCACAGCCTCTGGCAGTAGATTCCACAACCCAATTATACGCTGAGTGAACAAATATTTTCTTTTATTTGTTTTAAATTTACCACCCATGAGTTTCATGGAGTGACCCCTAGTTCTAGTACTAGCTGAGAGGGTAAATCACTGCTCCTTGTTTATTAGTTCCACACCACTCATGATTTTATAGACCTCTATCATATCTCCAAACTGAAGAGCCCCAACCTACCAAGCCTCTCCTCATATGGGAGCCCTTCCATGCCCTTGATCATTTTTGTTGCCCTTCTCTGTACCTTTTCTATTTCAGCTATGTCTTTTTTGAGATGGGGTGACCAGAACTGCACACAATATTCCAGGTGCGGTCACACCATTAATTTGTATAGAGGCATTATGACCGCTTCAGTTTTATTCTATATCACCTTCCGAATAATTCCTAACATTCTGTTTGCTTTTTTGACTGCTGCTGTACACTGTGCTGATTTCATTGTATTGTCCACAACCACCCCAAGATCCTTTTCCTGAGTGGTAACTCCTAGTTTAGTACCCAGCATTGTGTATGCATGGTTTGGATTATTTTTCCCTACGTTCATCACTTTGCATTTGTCCACATTAAATCTCATTTGCCATTTAGATGCCCAGGCACCCTGTGTCATAAGATCCCATTGCAGTTCCTCACAGTCTGCTCGTGTTTTAACTACCTTGAATAACTTAGTGTCATATGCAAATTTGATCACCTCACTTTTAACACCCTTTTCCAAATCATTAATGAATGCTTTAAACAGCACCAGTCCCAATACAGATCCCTGAGGCACACCACAATTCTGGAGCAGCAACTGAGAATGGCTCTCTGCAGGCCCTTGTTATATGAACTTCTAAATGATCTTCCCCAGAGGCCTCAAATGCACATTGAACAAGAGGAGAAAAAAGATGGATCCCTGCAGGACACCACCAGGGAGGTCCCAAGGGGATGGCTGCCACCACCCACTGAGACATCCCTTACAGGAACAAACAGAACCACTAAAGAACAGTCCCAAGCACCCCAGCCAAGTTCCACATTTATGTCAACAATACCTATTCATCAACTGTATCAAAGGCAGAAAGGTCTAACAAGATCTACATGGCACATCCCCTGCATCAGTGGGTGACACTAATTGAAACTGATCCAGACAAACAGGACAAGGCTGAGCTTCCATAACCACAAACTTTGACTCTGTTGTCAAAGTAGCAGCACCAAAGTTATGGTGAATACAAGTGATTTTGTCTGAAAAGTTATTAATAATGTCAAGGCAGGCAATAGATGACTCTAGTTCATGCTGGAGACAGTATGAGTTAACCAGACCATTCACCACCTGGAATAGCTTCTCAGGATGAGACTTTCAGATGCTTGTACTGGAGAACTGTCGCAGATGCTTATACTTTGCCACAGTTGCAGCCATGGCTACAGCCATGGCATAATCCTTTAAAAATGATCATTGCTGCAATTGGTTGGCTTCAGAATGAGTTGAGCACCACCTATGCTCTAACCACCTACCCTCCCACTTCAGTCCCCCTATATACCGGGGGACCTATGCTGTCACAGCAGTGAAAACAGACACTTGGGTGCAACCATGTCAACGACCATGGTCAAGATGTCATTCTACAAGGCAACCCTGACCACCATGGAGAGGACAAATGCAGATGCCACACTTTTTGCCTTTGAGGAGAGCTGTCTAAATGAGCAACCCCACTGTGGGGCAACTGGGCGGGAGGACGTCACAAGTCCTACCACACCATCAGGCAGGTTGAAGAGCCATCTACGTTGTTGTTGTTGTTATTATTATTATTTATTATTTTATTTATTAACATTTATATAGCGCCGGTCATATGCCTGACGCTGTACAGAACATAGAAATAGACGTGGTCCCTGCCTGTGACTTGCAATCTAAAAGACAAGGAGTGGGAGACAAGGAGAGGGGACAGCGGGAGAGACAGGGGAGAAGACAAACAAACATTCAGGCGGATGCGAAGTCTCAGGTGCATCAGTTGGGCTTCCTAAAGAGAAAAAAACCAAAAAAAGTTCTCATCTTGAGGAGCTATTCCAGGTGGTGAATGGTCTGGTTAACTCATACTGTCTCCAGCATCTCACCCCCTTCTGTAATGTAGATGTACAGGAATGACAAACTACGCCCACAGCTCTGTGGTGCTGGCAGACCTTGTCATAGGGCGGGGCAGCACAGGCATGGTTACATGAGAGGCAGCCCACGAATACACTTTCACCAGAGTTATCCGACTGGGCAACGTTAACACGTGATGTGACACCAGTCTTCTCTGATGGACATATGTGTCAGCTGGCTGCCCATACTGGGGAGGGACTCGGTGAATATCTGGCAGCCACTGGCCAATGTGGCCATATGATCTGTTGCATTGCTTGTTAACATTTCCCAGTGTGGAATAATGCTGCTCACGGGGTGTGAACGTCTCGTGTGGCCTCACACTATATGTCTGGGTGACCACAAGACTACCTCTGAGATCAGCTCATCCAGCTTGGTCAGGGAGTCTGCTATGCAGCAAGGTGGTTGGTATACCAACAAAATTCCCAATCTATCCCTGGCCTCCAACACAAGGTGGTAACACTCTATATTGGATGAGTTAGGTACTAAATCTGAACAGAAAATCTTGGCAAGTGCTGCTTCTGTTGGAAGCAGGGGATTTGCCAAGATTTGTGCAACACAGAAACTTATCAGCTTTCCCACTGTTTTTGCCATTTTACAATATTTTTTGCATGTTGAATGAGGCAGCAACGAGCCGGTACCGAACCCAGTGTGTACCCAGTGTGCACCCTCCACAGCTGTAGAGATGAAAACATGCTGGCTAAGCACCAGGGAAGTGCTGGAAATTGCCAAAAGTGCTGTAAAACTGCTGTAAAATGGTCACAGAATTCCCAGAAAGTGACCAAAACAAAAATCCCAGAAAGTGATGGAAAAGTCCCTTAAAATGACAATAAAGTCCCAGAAAGTGAGAAAATTGATGGAAAAAAGGTGGAAGTATGGAATGACCAGAAATTGATTAAGCATGCAATCACAAAACGTCAGTATTTCCCTTCGAAATAGGTACGCCGTCGCTTCCTCTCGTCTCAGCCGTATTAGGCACCAGATACCTTAAAAAGACCAGTGTGTCTTTACAGATCACTGCCACTCCACTTGTCTCTGATCTAGGCTGGTACTGCACCAACTACCCAGCTGGCACCATCTGGGACAATATATGTTCAGATGCCTCATCCAGCCAGGTCTCTGAAGGCATATGAGATCAGAGGCCTCATCCTGGGTAAGGTCAAAGATGGCTGATGCCACTGACCTCACAGCTTCAGATTAGGGGTCCCACTAGTTTCAAACCTTCAAATATCCCAAGACAGGAGGAGGGGAGTGGGACATAGTTAAGAACAGACAGTAAGTCTCTCTCATCAATGGTCTTTCTTTCCCCTGCCATTCCTCCCCATGCCCAACATGACCGCAATTGGTCCAGTAACTGCTCCCCTCCCCGGGTCCCCCTTTCTGGCTCCTGATTACCAATCCCCACCCCACCCCACCCCAAACATGATGATATAACCCTGGCGGGGACGCTAGGGAGATGAGTGGATCTATACCATGGATACATCCACTATTATTGAGAGCACGGCCTCATTTCTGTTCCCTTCTACTGGGCCCAATCTTTCATGATTGAAGGATATAGATGTATCCCAGAAACCTGACTGGACATTGAGTCACAGCCTATTTTGTATGACCTTGTTTGGTCGGGTATTCCATGCAGCATCAGCCATGGTCGGTGGGACAGTGTAGCCATGATTTTTAGGGGTGTGCATTTCATTTTCGTTATTATAGCAAAAACAAAAAATTTGATTTTTGTTTTTGTTGTTATAATAATGAAAAAACAATAACAAAAAGGAAAGACTTTGTTTTTGAAATAATGGGAAACCCCTGAAAAACATATTTCTGGCTATACCTTCTTTGTTTATTATTCAATTCTGATGAGATTTGGGGAGATTGTACTCCCAAAAGAGGACACTATGCACATTTTGACATGATTAAATAAAGGGGACCAATTTTAGAAGCAATTGAATGTTGTGATTTTAAGAAAAGCTCCATACACATTCATATCTACATCTTATTTTTAATCTTCCATCCAGTTTGCATGAAACCTGGGAACATTATGTTCATCCACTAGTGTACCAATTCTTCCAATTATCAGAAAGATTATTATTTATTATTATTATTAACAAACATTTATATAGCGCCAGCAGTGTACCTGGCACTTTACAAAGTAATAAAATAGAGATTAGATAAAGTATCCTCATGTTATAATCTATTAACTTGAAAATACATTTCCAGCTGTAAAGTGTTTATATACCATTCTGTTTACAAGTAACTTGGCATAAATTTATCACATACCTTCCCTGTCATCTCTGCCAAATTACAGGACAATTTGATAAAGGGACCCAATTTTATAATCAATTTAAGTTGTCCCCTTGAAGACCATGATTCAGATAAATAGCAGCACATGCAGTGCCAGTCAGAAGCAGGCACCTGGCATAGCAGGGGGAGGGAGGCTGTGGAGCAACTCAACAGACTGACAGACACATTCACTGGACAAGTACTGCATGCTTTCAGCTTTACAGAACCAATCGGTGGTGGCTTTGAGGCAGGGATAGGGGGCTGCTCTTAGGCGGGCATAGAAGGGACATAACTGGGACTTTGGGGATAGCATCCCAGAAATCAGGAGACATAGTTTACACATCCAGGCCGGCCAGTTATCATCACAATCAGCACTGTGACAGAGGACAAAGGAGAATCTGCATTGGCTCTATTGGCTCTTTCCTAAACAGATGCTTTTGATTTCCCAGGAACAAGTGTGGGAGAAAAGTTGGGATTGTCACAGCACAGAATGAGGATATTTGATTGACATTTCTTCTGGTCAATTGGCATCACAAACTGATCTTACATGCTGTGCAGGCATATAAAATTGGAACCCTTTATGACATATTTCTGATGTCTGGCAGAGATGATCCTGAAAGCTATATATACATCCCTGCCACATTTCATGTACACTGGTTGGAATAAAAAGATGATAGTAATCTTTTATATACATCTTTTATAACTCATATACATTTATAAGTTAATTGCCAATACTTTTATATACATCTTTTATAACTTATATACATTTATAAGTTAATTGCCAATCAGGACCCTTTGTCCAATTCTTCTGAAATTTGGAATAGATAGTAAATATGGGGAGGGGTGTAAACTTTCCATGCTTCAGACACATTAGATGGGATGCCCAGAAGTTACAATCAGGAATGTATATGCAGATTTTTGAAAATAGCATAATTCAACTGTTTTTAAAATCGGATTCCTTTATCCAATCTTTTTGGAATTTGGTACACGTAATACCTTCCTTTGGAGGTACAATCCCTCCAAGTGTCATCCAAATATAATGGAAAACAAAAAGGTACAGTCAAGAATGTGTTTTCCATTGAAACAAATGGAAAACAAAACTAAAGCAAAAACAAAAACAAAGATTTGATATTTATGAGAACAAAAATGAGAGATTTAAATAACGAAAATGAAAAATTAAACAAAAAACATGATGGAATGAAAACAAAAATAACTGTACAGCAGCCTTCCTGCATGATCCAGAGGAGTTGGTATTGGGGGGGGTGTTGCAGTCCCCAAAGACATTTGTCTTGAGGGATTTCAATATCCATGCTGATGCCAACATTCGGAGAGTTGAGCATGAGTTCATGGCTTCCATGGCAACCATGGGCCTGTCCCAGATGGTCATCGGCACAACGCATCAGAGGGGACATACCTTAGACCTTATGTTTTGCACCAGCCTTGAGGTGGGGATTCCATTAATGGGGGAGATATCAGCTGTGCCTTTGTCATGGACAGATCATTACCTCCTGCTGGTCTCTCTCCTGGCGCATGTCTGCCCCCAGAAGGGTGCAGAACCAATTTGAATAGTTCACCCCCAGAGACTGATGGAACCAGAACGGTTCCAGAATGCTCTGGATGAGATACCCTCTGATCTTGATAACTGTCGATCAGTGACCTCATTGTGTTATGGAATACTCTGCTGATGGGGACCATCGATCAGATGGCTCCTAGGCATCTGCTTTCCAGACAACAGTACTGTTAGGCCTCCTTGATTTTCTGAGGAACTGCAGGTGCTGAAGGGAGAAGGATGGCAGTTAGAGTGACAGTGATGTTGCTCTTATGAGGAAGTCAACAGATTGTGTCATAGAGATAGTTTATGAGCCTATGCTGTGGCTATGCGGGCAGCAAAAAAAGAGTTTTTTGCTACCCTCATAGCATCCACAAAATCCCATCCACCAGAGTTTTTTCAGGTGGTGTGGGGGCTGGTCAGTTTGGCCTCCCTCCACGTGGGAGTGGAGTCATCTAGTGCTTGCTATGACATGTTTGTGGATTATTTTGTGGATAAAATCACTTGGATTCACCACAACTCGACGCTGCACTTATTACATTAGGGAAACCAGAGGTTATGGAAGCCCTGCCTTGTCCAAGTTCATTGGATCAATTTCAGTCAATGACACCCACCGATGTGGAGGATGTTCTTGGGGCGGCCAGGGCCACCTCTTGTGAAATAGATCCATGCCCATCCTGGCTGATTAAGGTCTGATGGGAGACTTTGGGACCATTGCTGGCCAGGGGTGGTCAGTGCCTCCCTTTGGGGGAGCAGAGTGCCGAGCTGTCTCAAAGAGGCAGTGGTGGGGCCTCTGCTGAAGAAACCATTGCTTGACATTGACTCCCCCGCCTGTTTATTGAACGGGTAGTGGCCCAACAGCTTCAGTAGCATCTGGATCATATCGGTTTTCTTGATCCCTCGCAGTCTGGATTTTGTCCAGGTTATGGCACCGAGACTCTGCTTGTGGCATTGGTCAATGACCTACGCCAGGAACTGAATCAGGGCCATTTGACCCTGCTGCTTCTATTAGATCTGTCATCTGCATTTGATATCATTGACCACGAGATGCTGGTGATGCCTGCAGGACCGTGGAACAGTTCTTGAATGGTTCCTTCCTGGCTGGAAGAACTCAGTGAGTGGTGCTTGGGGATTATTTCTCATCACACCAAGGCCTCTCATGTGGAGTCCCACAGGGTTCTTTTTTGTTTCCTCTCTTGTTCAACGTGTACATGCATCTGCTCGGTGAAGTGGTCAGGTGTTTTGGCGGATGATACCCAGCTTTACCTCTCTTTTTCATCAAACCCAGGGCCAGCAGTCTCAGTGCTTACTTGGTGTCTGGAAGCTGTGGGCGACTGGATAAGGGCTAATCGACTTAGGCTGAATCCTGACAAGACGCAGGTGATGCTGGTGGGTAAGGTGGTGGAGATGGTGGCGCCCCCTGATTGGTGGGGTCTGCCCTCCACTGGTCTCCCAGGTGCGGAGTCTGTGGGTGCTCCTTGATTCGCAACTCCACTTGGATGTTCAGGTGGATGCTGTTGAAGGAGTGCGTTTCGCTGACTACATCTGATGCAACGGCTTCGGCTTTATGTTTCAGACCTGGCCACTGCTATCCATGCTTTCATCACCTCTAGGCTGGACTATTGTAATGCACTCTATGTGGGTCTACCCATGGTGATGATTTGGAGACTGCAGCTGGTGCAGAATGTGGCGGCCCGTCTCCTGGTGGGACTGGGCCACCGGGAGCATATTACACTGGTTCTCCAGGTTTGATTCAAGGTGTTGGTGTTGGCCTAAAGGGTCTAGGCCTTACCTGCAGGATTGCCTCACCTCTCAGATCCTAGATCGGCCCCTGTGGTAATCCAAGGGTGTCCTCAAGTTTCCCCAAGTTTCTTGGGGGGCCATGATGGAGAGGGCATCCTCGGTGGCTGCATCGCAGATGTGGAACTCCCTTCCAGTGGAGGCCTGATTGGCCCCATATCTCCCCTCTTTTTGATGCAGTTGTAAGACCTGGCTGTTCCGCCTGGTCTTTGGTGGGGGAGATAGGTTAGGGTGGGGGTGGGGGGTGGAGGGATTGTTCTTAATCCTCCTGGTTATAAGTTGTTTTATGTGTTTTAATGTTTAATTGTACGCTGCCCTGAGCTGTTGTGTCAGGAGGTGTGGGGTACCAAGGTTTTTAATAAATAAATAAATAAATATGAATAGGGTCAAAGGCCTCTTCCTGAGTAAGGTTAAAGATGGCTGATGCCACTGACCTCACATTAAGCAGCATCAACATCAGATCAGGGGTCCCACTAGCTTCAACCCTCAAGTATGCTAAGGCAGCAGGAGGGGAGTGGGACATAATTAGGAACAGACACTAAGTGCCTCTCATCAGTGGTCTTTATTCCCTCTGATATTCCTCCCCATGCCCAACATGACCCCAATTGGTCCAGTGGCTGACACACACACCCCTTTACAGTACCCCCTTTCTGGCTTCTGACTACCAATCCCCACCTCACCCCCAAAGATGATATTATAACCCTCAAGGAGACAACAAGGCCCTAGGGGGATGAGTGGATCTATGCCATGGATATATTCACTATCATTGAGAGCATGCGCTCATTTCTTCTCTCTTCTGCTAAGCTCAATCTTTCATGCTTGAGGGAGAGGGACTGGATGCACAGGTCACATTCAAGAATGAGAAAAGGACCAAAATAAAAACCAGTCATGGGATGGATCTGGCCCATTGGCCAGAGGTTCCCTACTACTGGTGTATGCAATGGAGGATCATGATACTAATGTTGATGCAATGGAAACATATCTTTAAATATTTCCTGTATTGTATTGCTTATAACCTATGTTCTTAAGTTCTTAATACTAATCTGGTCAGACTGGAAAAGAGAAGCTACCCAGTTATTAATGGCTATTACTACTTGATTATTAAAAAAAAAAAGGTTAAATGATGCATGGCCAGATGCTGGTTCTGCCTGCAGGTCAGGCTCAGCAACTAAACTAGGAGCCTATTATGCAATTAAGGGAGGGTTGAGGGGCATTTACAATTTTCCATTGGAATGGAAGTGGTATCCCTGAAGGAATAACTCCACCTTCTTCCTTGTAGAGAGTTATTGGTTGAATAAAAGCTAGAGGACAAACCCCTGAACCAAATCCACTGCAAGAATCAGGTTGTTGTCACTGTCACTCAGGCCACTTTTAGGCTTGGCATTCGGTGGGCGGGTTTTAGATGTGACGTTTCGCGCGTTATTGCCACTCACACATTCTTTTAAAACCACGAGCTAAATACCTTGATATTGGTATTTAGTTCGCGATTTTCAAAGAATGCATGAGTAGCTTTAACACATGAGACATTGCATCTAAACCCCGCCTGTGGGATTTTTACATGTGTTGTGATTTCATGCTGCTTGTGCACCACACATGTCTCCTGGTGGGATTGGACCACTGGACACATATTACACAGGTTCTTTGGTCTCTGCACTGACTGCCTATAGTCTTCTGGGGCTGATTCAAGGTATTGGTGCTTGCCTATAAAGTCCTAAATGACCTTGGCCCAAACTATTTGTGGGTCTGCCAGCCTCACCCCTTGGGTCCTGGATTGGCCCCTGCGGTCATCAGGAAGTGCTCTCCTCGAGGTCCCCCGAGTCTGCCAGGGGCCCACGATGGGGAGGACTGTCTCAGTGGCTGCTCCATGGCTGTGGAACTCCCTGCTGGTGGTGGCCTGTTTGGTCCCAGATTTCCTCTCTTTTTGACGCTGTTGTAAAACGTGGATGTTCTGCCTGGCTTTTGATGGGGAGGATGGACGGAATGGGTTAGGTTGGTGGGTGGTTAGGGATGTTTTAATTCCTCCTTGCTTTGAGAATTGTAAGTGTTTTTATTGTTGATTGTAAGCCGGCCAGAGCTGCCTGTGGCAGGATGGGCGGGGTAAAAATGTCTGAAATAAATCAATAAAAGCAGCCTTAGTGGCAGTGCCAGCCACCACTCGGTTCTGGTCCTGTTCAACATCTTTATTAATGACTTGGATGAGGAAGTAGAGGGAATGCTTATTAGATTTGCAGATGACACAAAACTGGGAGGGATAGAAGGGACAAATTAGAAGACAGAAATAACATTCAAAATTATCTTTATACGTTGGAAAACCGGGCTGAAATTAACAAAATGAAGTTCAACAGAGATAAACATACAGTTCTGCATTGAGGTAAGAAAAATCAAATGTACAAATACAGGATGGGGAATAACTGGCTTGGCAGCAATACGTGTGAAAAGGATCTGGGGATTAAATAGTTGATCACAAACCGAACATGAGTCAGCAGTGTTATGCAGCTGCAAAAAAGGCTAATGCAATTTTAGGCTGCATTAACTGAAGTATCATTTCCAAATCATGAGACGTTAATAGTTCCACTTTGTTCTGCACTGGTCAGACTTCATCTGGAGTACTTTTTACAGTTCTGGGCACTGCACTTTAAGAAGAACATTGACAAACTGGAACAGGTTCAGAGGAGGGTGATAAAGATGGTATTGGGTCTGGAAAACAAATCTTATGAGGAAATGTTGAAGGAGCTGGCTATGTTTAGCCTAGAGAAGTGAAGACTAAGGGGAGACATGATAGCAGTCTTCCACTACCTGGTGGGCTGTCACAGAGAGGATTACAAAGACTTACTCTCTCTTGATCTTGAAGGGAAGACTAGAAATAATGGGCTCAAATTACAAGAGTGAGTGAGAGACTGGGTGCCATGATTCCACAGGTGGCAGTGGGTCAGGATTGCTGGTGGGGTTGGGGCACTTCTGGAAGGTAGCTAACACCCAGATTCCCCTGGTAGTAGCCTAATCAGGGAGTGCGGGGGAGGAACTTATGCCATCCCCACCCGACTAGCCGCCTGTCTGCCTCCCTGCCTGGGAGGCGGGGGAAAGGAATTGACACTGCTTCCCTGTGCCCACCAGCTACTCAGAAGGACTACTGGAGCCACTGTCACTTCTATTCCCACCACCGCTCCTGCTGCTCTCATTGCTGCTACAGAGTAAGTCACTGCTGCAGTCGAAGGAACCACTGCTCCTTCTGGAGCCACTGCTGAAGGAGTCCCTGCTGCCACTGAAACTGGAGCCACCGATGTCACCACCACCAAAAGAGCCACTGATGAACCTGGAGCTGACATTTTGAAAGTGCTGGGGTCCTCACACGTGTGTGCATGCGGTGGCCCCAGTACTTTCAAAATGTCAGTTCCAGCTTCAGAAGTGGCTCCTTTGGTGGTGATTACTCTGGCAGCTTCAGTGGCAGGGGTGACTTTGGTGTTGCTAAGAGCAGGCAAATGCCACTGCTGGAGTTGGTGCTGCCCCCGCCACTGAAGGAGTTGCCGCCACCAAAGAAGCCGCTGCGGGAGCCACCACTGTCGCCAGGGCTCTGCCACCCCTAGCTCCTTGGTACCTCTGATGCCACTGCAGCACAGTTCAAACTGGCCATTGCACTGCATGCATGTGCAGTGAGGTGGGCGCCATGATTCCTCTCTGGTTTTCTGGGAGTATGTGTTGCAGTATGCCAGACAGGACACATTGCTGCCTGGCATGCTGGGAAATGTAGATCTAGCAAACCAAAGAGGAATCGTGGCACCTGCTTCACTACGTGCACAGCGTAGCAGTCGATTAGAGCTGCGCTGCAGCAGCGTCAAAGGTACAGAAGAGCTAGGGGTGGCAGAACTCTGGTGGCAGCGGCAGCTACAGGAGTAGCAGGAGCAGTGGTGCTTGGTTCAGGTCAGCGGTGACTTCATTTGCATGAGATTGAGTGGGGGGGGGAAGGGTTAGAGAATGAGAGTGTATGTATGTGTATTTGAGGGTTTTTTTGTTTGTGGGAGAGTGTGTGGGTGTGTAGGGAGAGAGTGTATGCATGTGTCTTGTGGAGGGAGTGTGGGTGGGTGTTTTGAGGAGAGGGGGGAGGAAGAGAGTGCATATGTGTTGGTGAGAGGGGGAGGGAGAGTGTGTGTGTTGGGGAGTGAGTGTGTGTGTGTGTGTGTGTGTTTGTGTGTGTATTGGAGAGAGGGGGGAGAGGGAGAGAGTGTGCATGTGTGCACAGTGTGTGGCTGCAGGTGAGGGAAGGGGGTGAGGGGTATGCAGCTGCTGTGATATAAAGAACTACTGTAGAGTAGGCACAGACTTTGCTGGCACACCCTGTCTGAATAGAGCAATGGAGCGGACAGAGACTGGTAGCTTTGTTGCCACTCAAATGTAATTTAATCTTCTGAAAAAGGGCAACTGTGTTGGGTAACGAATATTTGTGTGGGATCAGCATTTCTGACTAAGTTCTTTTGATGTAAATTCTGGGGATGGTGTGTTTGAGAAGGACCACAACTAGACCACACCTACCTGCCCTCTGACTGAGCCAGGGGTAATCTCCCAGAATAATGGTGTAACAAGGGGGAGGGGGGAGATGGAGAACAAAGGGAAGGAAGAGGGGAAACAGGATGGTCAGAAGGACAAGAGGGAACAAGGTGTATGTGTTTGGTGTGACAAGGAGGGTGCAGTTCAAAAAAGTCTGAACATCACTGTCCTAACTGACTTTCTAGGAGCAGTGAGGAGGGAACTTGGTCCTGCTTCTTCCTAATCTCTTAGGGTGGCTATCCTTATCAAGCACAGCTATGACAATCCTAGTCAGCTTCTCTGTGGAGGATTAAGGAAGGAAGTTACTTCCCCACCCCCTTCACATGGATGCAGAGGTGGTAGCCACAGGTGATTCGTGTAGAACTAGAGCAAATTGCTGGACTTAACTTTAAAATGCATTATCTTCTTTCAAAGAAGTGTGTGCTGCCTTATTACTTGTGACCTGTAAACCATTGTGTAATGTGTTGACTCTAACATGCCATGCCAATTTATTCTGGGTTAGGGAATCTTGCCAAGGACTTGATGGAATAGCATGATTTTATCAACTGTATTGTTTTCATCATGTTCCATAAACATCTCAGACCCTCTGGGAAGAATCATTAGGGCAGCTGGGCCTCGTTTTTTAATTGCTGGTTAAATAAATGTTACCAATAAAAAAGAAAATGAAGAGCTGACGGTATCTCAAAGGAACTGGAACTGGTGATGTGTATGTCTAGGAAGCAGGACTATTATTAGTTGAGGTATTTGAAGAAATGATGCTAACCCTTGTAAAGAGGTCAGTTTTAAGTGCATCAAAGAGTCTGCTTTTAACAGGAAAAGATTCACACAGCTGTGTTCAGCAAAAGTGTTCATACTGCATCTTTCCCCTTAAGTAGTGGAGAGAAAATAGGCTTGTGGATAATGTACAGGAATGGGAGTTGGGAGACCTGGAATTTTCTCTTTCTGACTGCACCAAAGAATTTGTGTGGCCTTTTCAGGCTACTTAATCATACTGGGCTTCATTTTCCCCCGTATAAAAGGCAAAATTCCATGGCAGCCCTTTTGAATGTACTACGGGAGGGACCAGATACTGCAAGTTGGTAGTTGTCTTCTATGAGGTACCGAGTAGTGTCCTTGGTTGAGAACACACAGTTCTTCACAAGAGCTATACCTGGAATGTGGTAGTTCAAGGTATATATACATCTCTAATGGATGGCCCCTGTGACTACAACAGCCTGAAACTTTTAGTTAAAGGGAGTAATAACTCCTTTAGCTCAAGTAGTAGACACTAGTTTCTGGTGCTAAAACTTTGCGCTTTGATATTGGAATATTTGGATTCAGTTCCCCAAACTTGTCTGAATCTAAACTGCCAACCAACTCCCTCTCCATAGGTAGGGCTGGGGGTGGGGGAGGAGGGTTTTTGCTTCCCTGTATTGTATATTTTTAATGGTTTTTAATTGTTTTTATTGGTTTTTATACTGTTCGCAGCCCCAGACTGCCCTGTGGGCAGGAGGGGCGGGATATAAATTTTAAATATATAAATAAATATAAATATATTTTTTTCAGACTCTGTTCTGGCCAGAGTCATTCATGCTTTTATCACCTCAAGGCTAGATTACAGCAATGCAATCAACCTGGGGCTGCCCTTGATGACTGTTTCCTGAAGTAACCAGGGCACGGTTCTTGTGCTGAGCAGAGCTTCACAATCTTAAACAAATGCTAAATGGTAGAATGCTATATAGTAGAATGGGTTGCTAAATGGTAGACCACCAACCCATAAGCAAAAACAGAAATGCAAAAGTTCTATGCACTTTACACCACAAAGCCAAGCTAATGGGTGTAGCATCCAGGGGTTGTTTTTTGTTGTTGTTGTTTGTTGTGTTTTTTAAAGGAAGTAGTTTGTAAAATGGAAGTGTAATTGGCATTGCTCAGTATAACTAGAGCAAGAGCTGTTGATTAAATTTGGGGTAGAGACTGAAACAAGCTTTTAAAAGCATTTTAAAAGCTTGCCAAGTCCAGCAGGCTACACCCTCTTTTTTAACCTGTTGACAAATATGACCTCTAAAGTATGATCCAGTAAGAAGCGAAGAGCATAATGAACTACACTGTGACAATGCAAATCCGAAAATGTATAACACCATTATTATGAAGGTTTTGTCCAAGTAAGAAAGAAATTTGCATTGCCTCTCACTTTTGTAAAGAAGTTTAAGAAGGAATGAAAAAGCTTTTTTAAAAGTACAGGGGAGTTGATGTAATAGATAGTAGCAAAATATTTATAACTACAGTTTAATATGTTGCTTTTGCCAAGTGACATTTTGTAGAAGGCCACAGTTTCACCATGATAAGAAGAGTAAGCCTCTGCGGCCTTAGGGAATCTAGGGTTTATTTGTAACATCTCACCAGAGGGGAAAAAAATAAGATCTGGCAGCTTTGGGCGTTTAGCGCTCCTCTCTGTTCTTCCCACCATTCATGGACAAGTGAACTACTTAGAAGCACCTTAAAGTTTTGATCTATTAAGGTCCTGTAAGGTCTTGGACCTGGGTACCTAAGGGACTGCCTTGCCCTCCGTGACTCAGGACGGCCCCTCCGGTCCACCAGGGGCACTTCCTGGAGGTCCCCCGAGTAAAGCAGGGGGCTACAATGGAGAGGGTGTTCTCAGTGGCTGGGCTACGGTTGAGGAACTCCCTCCCAGAGGAAGCATGGCTGGCCCTGAGTTTGTTAGCCTTCCGTCGGGCCTGTAAGACATGGCTGTTCTCCCAGGCCTTTGGAGGTGGGGAGGGGAGGGTGGGTTCAAGTTTTGTGTGGGGGTGTTTTAAATTTGTTTTAATAATAATATTGTAGATTTGTAATGTGGTTTAATATTGTTGTAAATTGTTTTATTTTGTGTTGGAAGCCACCCCGAGATGCCGTAGGCATGAGGGGGCGGCATATAAATGCAATAAAATAAAATAAAAAAGCCATATGGATACATGAGCACCTACTGCTCAGCATTGTCCTTCAGTGTTGCCCCCAATTCTCTTC
>QEPC01005117.1:1827282-1847000 GCA_003113815.1 Sphenodon punctatus
GTTTGGGTTCGGGTTCGGTCGTCCAAACAAGCCAAGTTCGGGCCGAACTCCGAACTTCCAAACCACGTTCACCCATCCCTACTTCTTTCTGGGGGGCAGACATGCACCAGGAGACATGCTCGTAGGAGGTAATGATCCGTCCATGACAAGGTCACTACCAACACCTCCCCCACTAACAGATCCCCGGGCTTAATGTACAAAACTGAGGTCCAGGGTATACCTTCCATCATGTGTTGGGCCAATAACCATTTGAGACAGGCCCATGGTTGCCATGGCAGCCACGAACTCGTATTCTGCCCCCCCAAGACTGGCATCAGCATGAATATTGAAGTCCCCCAGGACTAATGTCCTTGGGGACCTCAGTACCATCTCTGACACCAGCTCTGCTAGAGCATGAAGGGATGCTGTCATACAGGTAAGTGCACAGTATACTAGCAGTACCCTCAATCTGTCTCATGCCAAATCAATCACAATATGGAGACCCTCATTACCCAACATAGATTGCACCGGAAACCTCCTAATGGACCATGAGTCCCTAAAAACAATAGCTACACTGCCCCCCCAACACACACACACCATCCCTCAGGCAGTGGCTGATGCTGCATGGAGTACCCAGCTGGAACAAGGTCAACCAAAATAGGTCCTGACTCAATGTCCAGCCAGATCTCCGCAATGCACATGAGGTCGGCTACTGGTCCAGGATCAATTCCTGGATAGTTGCAAGCGTTGGTGGTGGGGGAAGAGAAATCACACTAGCCATGTTTTTTTCCTGAAATCACTTCCTACCTTTGGGTAGAAGGATGTGAAATTCTGCTAGAAACAGACACGTTGCCATGAGCCTCTGGTGAAAAGAAGTGCTTGTATTGCAGTACATCTCTAACTAATATTCAGTTCAACAGATGTTCTCATGCCTTCCTCTCTAAGTACTATACAGGAAACACAATATGGTATGATTTAAGGGAAAAAAATATTGCTCTAGTTCTATTTTTCCATTTAAAAGTTGCTTCTGCAATATGCATAGTTCACACAGATGGCAAGTAACAAATAATCCTAATGAAATTATGTACGCTACTGGAAGTGGCACTAGTTAGGCTTTGATACATCTACCTTGAGCCGACTGAAAGGTCCCTGTGACATCTGTCAATTTGGATTGCCGAAGCTGTTTTATTTGTATGATGACCAACCACCAGGTCCCCCAATTACTATTTTCATATCGTCAGAATGCTGGAAGAGTTGGATTTTTATTTTTTATTTTTGTTCCTCATCATTACCCAGCTGTGATATATTTTAGACCATTTTCCTTCTGCCCACTAACTAGCTAGCTGCTTCACCATTGCATTAATAATGTACCATTTCACATTGAAGGTGTTAAGCAAGTCTGATAGATATTCATTTGTACACAGGCCTACATACGTTTATACTTGTTAGAATTTAATCCAGACCCCATTTAATCTAGGCACCTTGATGATAAAGATATATTTTTAAAATGTATTTACAGTATTGTACAACAAAGGATATTTATTAAACAGTATAGCATACACAACTCTTGTCATCTTTTCCAGGATACTATTGGGGCAGACTAACATTAAGCTTTTAAAGAGTGAAGTTTTAAATCTAGCAAACAAAGACTTGTATGTTTTTCACAAACAAGGAAAGCATAAGAGGTATAAATAAAACCTGCATTACAAATACACTTAAATAGGAAAAAATTGACATAAAATTTATTTTTATTTTCCATAATTCACAACAGAGCTACCAGTGTGTCTGTTTGCCTGGTTGGGAAGGAACATTTTGTTAATCTGAATCCAATGAATGTATCTCGGATCCTTGCAAGAACAATGGCACCTGCATTGATCTCTTCAATAATTATCGGTAAGTATCCTCCTCTTACTTACAAAACGATTGCACTCCTGCAATGACTGTCTAATCGACCCAGTTAGTCTTTTACTCCTGCATTTGTTGCATTCAAAATTACCACGTAGAGATGAAGAAACAACTTCTGCCATGGATACAGTGTTCTAGCCATGGATACATGTTCATTTGAAATCATCAGCCAGAATGAATTGCAGATAGCAAGTGAACCAAATGATTTGATCTAAAGCTCTTAACAGGTAATCTAGTTTAGCTGGCACACAGAAAAAATATGGAATTTCTCTCTACTGTATTTACCCTTTCACTGCAGGAGCCGTTTTGGGGGGGAGAATGGTTGGAGCTGGGCTCACTTATCCTACGTGGCATGGAGATGTCTGTGAGATTGTATCATTGCTGCCACCTTCTGGATGAATATTGCTGGTAGCTACTAGGGATGTACTTTAGTATTTACTTCTGTTTAGTATTTATTGTTTACTTTAGTATGTGTTCTGTTTTGTTTCTGTTTCATTTTCCATTGAAGTCAATAGGAAAAGATCCATGGGGTTTCTAAAACAAGTAGTGTCTACTGAAGTCAGGTGTAGTGTACTTGTCTGACACTGGTTGGGGTGGGGGAGTGTCAATGCCAGGGGCTGGGGGTTCTTTGGAGGTGACTATGGGCTCACAAGTTCCTTGTGACTCTAGGCTGTGGTACTGGGTTAAAGAGGGCTGGCTGTGCCTAGGTGAGGGGGCAAGGGCTAAGGGGTGTGTGTGACACTGGGTGTTTTTAATCACACGTTTCTCCTGCATGTTTACTGTTACATCCTGAACTTTGTGTGTCTAAATCACTCACCCAGATCTTAAACATCTGGCTCTTTGAACTTCTGTGTAGAACTTCTCTAAGAACTTTTGTATGTAAAAGGTTCTCCTGGTAAACTGCTTTGCTCAAGGCAGCTGTGGTCACTTGGTTTCCATGGCAGCCTGTTTCACGTCTACAGTTGTGGCTACTTTAGGCTGCTTCAGGGCAGTGTTTGTGTTAAGAATTATTCCAGGAACTGCCTCAGAGGTGGGTGTGTGTGTGTGAGAGAGAGAGAGAGAGAGAGGGAGAGAGAGAGAGAGAAATGCATCCAGAACGTACTTGTGGACTTGTAAACCCACAAGATTGAAAAATCCAGAAGCTTTAAGGTGTGTGTAAAAATGCCCACTGTGGGTTTGAGGGAGAGACCCACTGGTTTTTGGGGAGAAATGTCAAACTTTTAGTGGGTGGGGAGTGCTTTGCTTCTGCATGGCAATAAACTTTCTAGCCCGCTCTGCCTGCCCCCTGCTCCCCCCCCCCCGCACCTCATCACATCGGCTCTATAGCGTGGGATCAACTTTGCTTTCTGCTCGTCCCCAGCTACAAGTGAAGAGGGCAGTTGGGGTTTTGATCTCAAGATACAACGCAGATGAGATGAGGCAGCTGTGGGGTGGTTGGTGGGCTGGACATAACCCTGATTGTAGAGCGGAGCTGGGAGACAGAGCAGAACGGAAGAACAGTAGCGCTGCTGGAGTCCAGGTGAATTGACCAGAATCCAATTAACAAGTGGGGAAAGATGCAGGGCGGCGGAGACTAAGCCGAACAGAGTCTAGTGATGGCAAAAGGCAAAGACACCTTTTCAAAATTTAAATACCAAACAGAATTTTAGTAGCTGCTGCTCGCTTTAGTATTATTAGTATTACTACTAAAGTGCCTACTTTAGTGCACTTTAGTATTATTACTATATTAGTATTCTCATCCCTAGTAGCTACACAATTACATAACAGACTCAGAGGGTAAGGATCAGACAGAGAGACGTGTGCTGTTTAATCTCTCTTTTTTATGTGAGTACATTAATGATGAACAAGGTGAAATCATGGGCCCATTAACGCCAATGGCAATGTTGATAGTTGGGGTTTTATGACACAGAGGCTACAAGGAGATATTTTGTTAAATACAACACTCTGTCTGGTTAAATATATTGTAACAATTGGCAAGACTTGTGATTATTTCAATGAGGTCTGGATTTTACCTGATGTTTATAACCTAAAATTATGGCAGTACTGAACAATGTTTGCTAGCTGTTCACTTTGTTACACATAGTTACAATGATTGCTGCTTGTTTCATCATTCCGGGCTTCAAAAATAAGGACTTGTTTACACATTTTGGGGGAGATGAGGGTGGTAAATGCCCTTATAGTAAAGAAACTACTGGAAATCTATGGTATCTCTCAATATGTGAATGTTCAGAAGTATCCTTCAATCCTTATCTTTAGAATTGTTTCACCTACTAATGCCGGCAAGCCACCCCTTACTAATGTTTATGGATGTAGGAAGTTGCCATTCAGAAGATAGTAAATTTCCAGCTTACCACACACTCCTGATCATTAACAGGTTCCCTGATACCACAGAGTATCCTGCCCATTGCCATAACATCTGAAGATGCTCTAAAGTAACTTTTGTACTGTCGGATGTTATTCTCACAGTGATAGACGTGGATGTTAGAAATTATACAATATTTATCACATACAGACATTGTTCATGTCACTGCTCAAAAGAAGAGAAAGAGATGAGTACCTGTCACAAAAAGGTCTGTGCATGGGTGCACTTATTGTTGGGGACTGCATCAATTCTCCACTAAACATTTTTATAAGTTGGACTGCTTGGCCATGCATGGTGAGCATTCATAGCCAGACAGCCCACACAGTGAGATGTAATTTCCCCACCTCCCAGGGTGGTCTTTGGAACATAGGGGAAGGGGCAGGGCTTCTCCCTTTCCAGCAAGGAGAAGACAATGTAGGTGCCAGCATTTGCTAACATTCCTGCAGGATACAGGTTTCCGGTCTTCCCTGTAAAAGTTAAGTAATGTGCACCCATGAATTCTCAGCTTCTTGAATGTATTCCTGTCTCTCCCTATGTGTTTTCTCCTTTATCTTCCTCCCTTGTTTTTCCCTTTGAGTATGGACCTGTCTCTAACTAATGATTGTACAGTGCAACTAATGATTAGGGATGGGCGAACAGAATGCGGTTAGGATGCTTGGTCGTTCGGTTTGAAAGCCGAGTTCGGGTTCGATGGTTTGGTTCAGCTGAGTTTGGGTTGGCCAAACTTGACTGAACAGTCAAAAATAGCGCTATCGAAACAGAAACAGAAACCAAACCAAAACCAAAATCTAATTTTTTGCCCTGAAAAGACGTTTTTCCTGCCCCCACACTCATCCAAACATGACCGAACTGTTCGGTCATTCGAGAGTTTGGTTCGGATGTTCGTTTCGGACGTCCGAACAGACCAAGTTTGGTCCAGACTCCGAACATCCGAACCGCGTTTGCCCATCCCTACTGATGATACATTGTTGGTGCCATATAAATAATAATATTGACTAGTCCCATACCCTCTGCTGTATCCTAAAATGTTTTTTGGGAAAGTTACCTGCTACAACATTATGTTTTGCACTCATAGGGTAAAAACAGATGTGACAACAGCGTGCTGTGGCCCACTTTGTCCTGGGTCTCATCTGCATGTGTGTGCAGGTTCCACCAGATTTTGGTCCGGGATTGTCGCGGGTTGTGGCAGCAGGTAGCCTTGGCTGTGATCTTGGAAAACTCTGAGGTTACAACCTGGGCTAAAGCATGATGGTCAAAGCAGACCATCACAGTGGGTTTTCACTTCTGTTTCCAGGCTGGCATATTGGCCCAGGTCAGGGCCACCATGGCCAGCCTCCAAAGCTGGTCGTCATTGGCTGCCAAGGCTGCTCATCATGGCAGAGAGGCAGGGCACTGGGCACAGTGCATGGGCCGCTGGGCACATATTTGTGGTTCTCCCTGCCCTCCCTGGGCTGTACAGGTGGTTGGATGGTGTCCCAGCTACAGGCGTGTTTTTTTGGTGCCCCAACCCAGGCCAAACCATGTCGGACATGGTTTTGCTCCCTGGGCTGGTCTGCCATCATGCCACCTGCTTGTGGGTTTCTACCCAATGTGTACTTGGTAACCAAGAAGTAGATTTATTACAAAGCGCTGCACAGAAATTCCTGGAGGCCCAGGCTAGACTGCATAGGCTCCTCTTATTCAGTATCTTCAAAACTTCAAACCTATATCCCAGTTTCATTGGCCCTCTTTCACAAATTGTCCCTTTTACCCTTCCCACATCCCACACAAGGGCATAGCTATAAGAGGGACAGTCGGGAGAGGGCCCATTCCATCTTCTGCACTAGGTCCTGCTCCAACCTTGATACACCTCTGCTTCTCCACCTCTGCACCCCAGAAAACCAGAACTTTGGGTGTAATGTGTTTTTATTGGAGGACTGTAGCTTTTGTGGTATAACTTGACAAAGCATTTAGGGCTTCAATCTGTAACTTAAGATAAGTGCAGAGAAGTTAAAGAAATTAAAAAACAAAACAAACACATTTTTGTGACTATTTAAAAAATATATATTTATTCTTTAGTTTCTTGACTATATAGGGTCCAAACAGCATGATCTGTGCCTCTTAAATTTTAAAGAATTCTATGCTTAGAATTTGTGTTGATGAGCAACTCAAAACATTACCTCAAAGCTTGTAAGTTTGTTGGAAATGTCTCTGATACGCTCTCTTAGGACAATTGATTTTCATACCAACCTTTTCATTGTCAAAATGAAAGGCTCTGCATGCATTCCAAGAGTGAGTACTTTTCTTTCTGTGATTCTCTTGCTATTTACATGAAATGATGCTGCTGACAGTGAAAAAGGTCATCAGCTACTTGACTGCACATGCCGAGCAGGTACTGTTACAAAGGACATGTTAATTGATATGCATTTTGAAACAAGAATTCTTATTAAATTAATAATCCAGCTTGAGTTCTGTACAACATAAAGTTAGATTTACAGTGAGGGAAAGGTTTTTTCCCCCTTCCCCTAGCATCTGACAAAGGAATAGCTTCAAAAGCATCACATTTCTTCACTATTCCCTTCACAACATCCCTGTCTGTAAACGTATGTACATCATAAGCCCAATTATAAGCCTTTCAGCCAGCTGTCTCCATGAATACACAAAGATCCTGATTTATCACTGACTCCTACAGTTCCTTTTCTGAAATACTTTCTACTACCCCAACATCATCAACTCCTAACTAAGACACTGGGTCAAGTGAAAATCAATTTAGCTCAAGAACAGGTCCTGTATAAGTCAGGTGGTAATGATCTTGATTTTAGATTCACATATGAGTTATAGGAACCAACAGCTGAAACCTTGTGACTACCAGACATACATTCAAAATAATCCTATGTTTTAATGCCATTTTCCCAGTCAGCAGCACACACGTCTTTTTCTATAGGAGGATTTTAAGGTATAGTGTAATGCTTCCCATGGCATTGTGAAACTTAGATAGTATATGAGATACCTGCTACACCTTGGGCAGCCTTACCCTACTCGGGGCAGCCTTACCACATAATGCAGTCCACCATGTGGCTGGTGGCTGCCAGATGTTCCCTCTGCCTTATGGTAGGGCGGGCAGATGGCTTCTACGTGCTATGTCATCGGACAAAGACTGAGGATGCAGTGTGGCTGCCCAAGGCAGTAGCTCAACTGTCTGGTTGCTGTCTGCCACCTGCCCCCCCACGTGACAAGGTCTGCTGCAGGACTTTGAGCGACAGCCGCTTGCTCCAGTCCCACACAGCCACATCATGGCTGCGGGTGGAATAGTGATCTGATCAGGAGAGGGAGGCAGGGCAGGGTGCCTGCTCATGTGGCTGGAGCTTCAGCCCACCTCGTCCCATGGTAGTAGGCCCAACAGTGACCTACCCGGCTTCCCCAAGCATGTGTGTAATCACTTGCCCCACTCCACGTGCTGGTCCTGCAGTGTGGCAGCTGCACTTGCCTGCCACAGAGTCATTGATCTGACCCACTATAGCTGGTTGTATGTTGTCTTCACACCCACTTCCTGTCTGATAGAGTGAGTTTCCAACCTACCCAAGTATATGTGATCACTAACATGCTCTTTTAACTGGTATATACAAATGAGCATTTGGAATTTTTTCCCAGTAAAAACTTTCTAAGTAAACCTACATGTATGTATTCTATAAGCTCCTCATCCTAAAAAAGAGAGGATTCACAAGTGTTTGGATCCAGCAGTCAGGTACCAACCAAATTGTAAATGACACTTTGTAGTCCTTTGCATACTGAAGTTCATCCCTGACTTTTTTTGGGCATCATTAATTGTAACAGAACTCAAAACCAGAGGTTCCTGTCATTAAATTAGATTAATCTCCTTTGTCTGTGGAAGCATTAGGTTTTGTGATGCCCAGTTGTGCAGATCTGTAAATAGAAAGTTATGGATAGAGAAGCATATATAGAAAGAGAATGACATTCTGTACCAGTCAGAGGAAAGGACTTTCTCCCCAAGTGATCATGGATAAATCAAAGGATTTGAATTCAAGCTCCAAGATCAATCAGAGACACACCAGTTAGTAGATGGAGAATGCAGCTATTTCAGGTCTTCTGGTTTTCATAGAAATCTAACATTTCCTGAAGTTTTAGAATTGATCAAATTCAGGTTTTTATAATTTACCACTTTACAAGTAGAAAATTGAACAGACTATTAATCACAAATGATTAATTGCCAAAATTTGTATGGAAACCCCCATAAGAGAAACCTCCCTTCTTTCTACTATTGACAGTAAAAAAAATAAATCTTCCTGCTTCTGCCAAACTTAGATTCTCACAAGCTACCCAAGAGTTATCGACCACTGACTACATTTTCAGAAGTAACATCTTCTAATGCACTAACATCACAAAATGGTTTAAAACATTGTCCCAATATGTTTGTTCTCATGCCATTCTGATTGTCTCAGGAATTAATTTACTGTGCTAGATTGTATAGGTATAGGAGACTTCACCAAAGACTTGCTAGCCACCCAGCCTGATACACACAACCCTCCATGTCATACCTACATATCAAAACAATGTGCGGCATTTTTTCTGAACCTTCGAGTTGCTGATAACTAATACAATAATGGAAATTACCCAATTACTTTGCTTTCTATCTTATTTTTACTCTCTTCTTTGCCATCATTCACTTTAATCTCTCTTCTCTTGACAGGAATATGTATGTTTTTCTTTTAACTGTTGCTGTAACTGAGACACAAGAAGATTGCTCATTTACAATATTTACACAGCACATACTGAAATCTCTCTCATTGCTTGTCCTTGGCTGGTTTGCAGCAACACAAAGTTCATCCAGCTCTCTTCAGGATTCCAACTAAAACATTAATCCCGGATTGTTACTGTCGGTCTTGTTTGTCTGTATTTCACAACCTCCACAACCCACATGTCTCTCTTCTTGCTTCTTTCCAATAATTTAATATTGAACTGTGTTGGTCTCCTCTAGCAACCCTATTTTAATTAGTATCCACAACAGAGCCTTTAGCTTCTCATCTTGTTAATTTGTCTTCTCTTTGACATTCAGTTTGCTTTGTACCATCTGACAATTTCTTTATTTTCTTTATTTCCTTATTTTTAATGTTCCTTCCTAATTCTTAAGACTAAAGGTGTGCACCAGGCCCCCATGTCATTTTTGTTTTCATTATTAAAAAATGTTATCGTTATTAACAGCAATATCATTTTCGTTATCATTATCAGTACCATTTCAAATGAAGATTTTATTTTTGGTATCGGTATTGTTATCAATTCCCATGCACAACTAATATCTATCAATTAAATTTATTTGTTTGGCTATTGCCTTTACAAATCATACCACAAATTAAACACAGGGATGTATACATAAAACATAATAATACATAATAAAATAAATAAAATCAATATCTATCTAAATCTAAGGGAGACAGGGAAAAGGAAAACTATTATCTAATCAGTCATCTATATAACTATTATAATCTATAGGTCTATAATATATATCTATATCTAATCTACACTACCTATCTATATATAATGTACCGGGGGAGAAGGGCAGGGAAAGGGAGAAGGTAAAATGTAGGGTATGAGGAAGGAAAGGTATTGGTAATACGAGGACTAGGGAGGATTTTTTGTGTGCAAGCACCAACGTTCTATAAATGCAACCTGACAAGCAGAGCTCTCACAGAAGGGAGAGAAAAAGCCTGGTCCTCCTATTATAAAGGGTTGCAGTGCCCTCCCCCAGAGTCCCCCTGATTGGTTGTGGGAGGCAGCAGGCATTGAGGAATCACAGAGTGCCATGAGACTTCTGGGGCCTGATTGCGCTGCTCATTGACTAGTGATACATCCATCAGATACTGCTGAGCTGCTTGCCCCTCCCATCACAGGCACAGTTCAAGAGTTCAACCCCGTTTAGGGCTCTGAGATATCTGCTTCCTCCTCCCCTCTCTACATTTCCCCTCCAAAACCCAAGTGCCACAGCACTAATAATACCAACAACAACAACAACATTGTTCTCAGTTGTCATTTTCATTATTGTTGTTGTTTTTCTCATTTGTCGTTTTCGTTATTGCAATAACGAAAATAATAATTTTCATTATCATTATTGTAATAACAAAAACGACATGCACACCCCTACTTTGGTGTTCTTGGAGTTCTTCTATATTCTAAGGTAGACCTTGTAGACATCTCCAAACTTGGTAAGTATGCAGTTTATATAGAATATTTAGGTGACATATACATATGTATGTTCATGAACTGCATGCTTAAGATAAGCTTGTCTAAATGATCGAATTTCTCAATTTAACACAGAATATAAGAATCATTTGGACTATGGATGTAATTTGAATGCTGAGTTTATTTTGCCTTCTGTTGTTACTGGCACTGATTTAGACTGTTGCTGTCTTTCTTCTTTCCCACTGTTTCTTCCCCAGAAGCAGCCAACAGATTTAGCTACAGATGGGAAATCTATATAGTTCTTACTAGTCCCAAATGCCAAAGTTTGGAACACTTTTTGCCAGCAGCATCTGGCTGCTTTACTGGCATTTCTTCTCAGTTCCTCGGCCAGCTCTTCCTCTGGTTGCTGCAGAAGTATGTCCCAGGCCATTATATAGTTTGGCTGTTATGTTAAGGAATAGCCTTCAGTTTTGATTTGCTGTTGGTTTCACAAAGTTAGTTTGTTTCTATTCAATCTTACCCAAATTTTTTCCTTGGAAGGAGAATTTCCAGAGTTATCTCAAAATAAATATGGCAAACAAGTAACAGCACCACTGTTAGGTACAGCAAGTATATTTTATTGTTAATATGTCATAGTTCCTAACAAACTACTGGAAACACATACCTTGCCATCATAATCCAGTATGTATCACTGTGTCAAAGATTTTGGCTGCCTGAGGCAAACATTTAAATATCCCTGGTCTCATTTCAATGACACATGTTAAACAGTTCGCTACCCCTCGGGGAGTGAGGCAGTCTCACAGATAGGCAGGGCCCAGGCCATGTAAGGCTTTATAGGTGAAGACCAACACATTGAATCGAGCCCAGAAGACTATTGGCAGCCAGTGCAGCAATCGGAGCACCGATGTGATATGCTCTCGGCGGCCTAATCTCACCAAGGGTCAGGCCGCCGCATTCTGCACTAGCTGCAGCTTCCAAGCTGTCACCATAGGTAGCCCCACATAGAGCGCGTTACAGTAGTCTAACCGAGAGGTAATAAAAGTATGGATGATCGTGGCCAGGTGTCAGCTGCCGCAGCCGCTGCCCGGCGCAGCGGCCCCCCCCCGAATGCACAAGAAACCCCTTACCGGCAACAGCAGCCCAACGCCGCCTCCAGTACAGGCGCCCCCAGCCGGAAGCACCAAGGGTGAAAGCGGTGGGGAAAAAGGCTCCGGGACTGTGCGAGACGCTGAAGAGCCCCGCCCCCTGTTGCGGCACTCCGCGCGCCTCCAGGCACGCACGGGGGGGAGGGAGCCAACACTACAAAGGCCTGCACTGCATGGGTAACAGTGCCGGTGAACAGAGCGACAGACCCTGGAGAGACTGGCCCCCCCATGAGCTAAGTGGTGAAATGACTACCCTTTGCATTGAATTGCTGTGTGTGTTCCCTGACCCTGCTCCCTTCCTATCGTTTGTAAACAGAGTGTGTTTCCATCCTTCCTGAGATAATTGTGTATGTGTGAAACCCCCTGCCCCCTGATCCAGGTTGTTGAGTGAGTGACTGAGAGCCTGCGGGCTCGCACGGCTCGGCCTTCCCCTCCGTCCTGGGACCATCCCTTCCCTTCCTCTTTGGTGTGTGGAAGCCCTGTGAACTGTATCTGTGGACGTTGGGACACACTCTCCCCCTGTGGACCTGGCACTTCCCTCACGTCCCCTCCTTGCCATTTCCCTGACGAGTGCAAGCAGCGAGACTGAACCCCTTCCTTGTTCCCCAGCTCTGTGCCCTATGATGATAGGGGTCCATGTTCAGAGTGCGTAAGCACACGAACAGATCCAAACACTATCCTGACGGGCCTGCTTTCCTCGCATTTCGCAAACAGAGCTCCCTCGTGTGTGAGAGGTGTGAGTGGGTGGTGCTTCTCCCCTTCCTAACCCCTCCCACTGACACCAGGTCAGAAACTGAGATCAGCGGCCGAAGCCACCACACCAGATGTAACTGGTGAAAGGCACTCCTTGCCACAGTCTCCACCTGGACATCCAGGTGGAGCTGCGTATCGAGGAGCACCCCTAGGCTCCATACCTGGGAAGTCAGCGGAGGACAGATCCCATCCACTGAGGGAGCTGTTATCTTCACTGACTTACCCACTAACATCACCTCCATCTTGTCAGGATTCACTCACAGTTGGTTAGCCCTCATCCAGTCTCTCACAGCTGCCAAACACTGGGAAAGCACCGAGACTGCCAGGCCTGGGTCGGTCGAAAATGAGAGATACAGTTTGGTGTCATCAGCATATTTATGGCACCTCACCATGAACCCTCTGATCACCTCTCTGAGTGGCTGCATACACGTTGAACAGGAGAGGGGACAAAGCAGATCCCTGTGGAACCCCACATAGGAGGTCTCAGTAGGATGAAAAACAGTCACCGAGCACCACCTGCTGAGTTCTACCAGTCAGGAATGAGTGGAACCATTCAAGAACGATCCCGCACTTGATTCCAGCATCAATCGCACAGACGCACCACCAACATCTCATGGTCAATGGTATCAAATGCTGCCGAAAGATCTAACAGGACCAATAGGGTCGAACGACCCCGATTCTTCTCACGGCGGAGATCATCCACAAAAGACACAAGTGCTGTCTCAGTGCCATGACCCGGATGAAAGTCAGACTGAGAGGGATCAAGATAACTGTCAAGATACCCCTGAAGCTGCTGAGCCACTACCCATTCAATAACCTTCCCTAAAAAGGGAAGGTTAGAGACAGGCCAATAGCTGGCAGGGGAGTCAATGTAAAGCGATGACTTGTTGAGCAGAGGCCGTACCACTACCTCCTTGAGGCAGCCCAGAACTCTGCCTTCCTAAAGGGAGGTGTTGACCACCCCGGTCAGCAATGGCCCCATTGTCTCCTGGCAGCTCTTAACCAGCCAGGATGACCATGGATCTAATTTGCAAGATGTGGCTCGAACGGCCCCAAAGACACCCACCACATCAGCGGCTGTCACCGACTGAAATTGATCCCATGAAATTTGACAAGCTGGGGCTTTTACAGCCTCTACCTCCTCTACTGTATTAAATGCGGCATCGAGGTCATGGTGAATGCGAGCGATTTTATCCACAAAATAATCTGCAAAAATGTCACAATGGGCAGACGATGACTTGCCTCCAGGATTCAGGGAGGCTGGACTGACCAGCCCCCTCACAACCCGGAACAGCTCCACTGGATGGGATTTAGCAGATGCTATGAGGGCAGAAAAAACCTCCCTCTTTGCTGCCCGCATAGCCACAGCATAGGCTCGTAAACTAGCTCTACGCTGCAATCTGTCGGCTTCAGTACGAGAACGATGCCACCATCATTCCAACCATCGCCCATCTTGCTTCAGCATCCGGAGCTTCTTGGAGAACCAAGGAGGTCTGAGGAACCACTGCCTGGGTAACAGACGCCTGGGAGCCGTCTGATTAATGGTCTCCGTCAGCAAGATGTTCCACAGCCTAACGAGGTCATCAATGAAACGGTCATCAAGATCAGAGAGTATCTCCCCCAGAGCACCTAGAAACCGCACTGGGTCCAACAGCCTCCAGGGACGGACCATCCTAATAGATTCCACACCCTTCCGGGGGCAGATGTGTGCTAGAAGGGAGGTCTGCAGGAGGTAATGTGTCAGAACCCGTCCCAAGAAGCGCACCCACCGCAGCCTCCCTGGGCCACCGGCACCCCCAATGGGGGACACCCCCATAATGTCCCCCACTGGGGGAAAACCGTGGCTGTCAACAGCACCCCTACAAGGTACACACACGTCATCCACACCCCCACAGCCTCAGCCGGCTCCTACAGGTAGAATGCCAGAGCCGCAGCATGTAGAGACCACGCCCCCAGCCTTCCTTTCGGTGCCACAATGCTCAGTGTGTCTGCAGCATCAGCAGCTCAGCATGGATAAAAGCAGCGCCGCGACAGAGACTCAGCTCTGGTGATCAGTGCTGCAATGCCTCTGATACCGGTCCCCTTCATTGCCTCTTTTTGCCTTTGCTTGTGCGTGGATCTTGTGGGTGTGTGCATCTGTGGAGCAATTGGACTGCCTGGGTGAGTGAGTGTGTGGATGCAAGGATTCAAATCGGTAAGTCTGCTTCCTTGGTCTTGTGTATACACTCACCCAGGGACCCTTCTGGTAGTGAAAGACCTAGCCCGTTCCCCCTCCCCTGGGAGACCAAGCACCTCCCCCTTCCTCACTCTCTGCACGTCCGCCCCTAGCTGTTACCCTGTGCGTGTGGATAGTTCGAGGCGGGCTCAAGGCGTGTGCTATCCCCAACTACCCTGTGATGATATAGGCAGCAGATTGCTAATCCAGCAGCCCAATCCTATTCTGAGGGTTTGTGTCCAGGCACCCTTGTCGCCAAGTGAATGTGCGAGTGGTTGTGCTCCCCTGACTTGTTCCCTTCCCTGCCTGGGATCTCACATAATGATCTGTGCATGACAAAGGCACAGCTGATATCTCCCCCATTAAGCACCCGCCTCAAGGCCAGTGCAAAATATGACGTCCATGGTATGTCCTCCAAGATGTGTCGGGCCGTTGACCCTCTGGGATAGGCCCCTGGTTGCAATGGCGGCCATGAACTCACGCTAGGCTCCCCTGAGAACAGTGTTGGCATGCATATTAGGTCCCCCAAGACTATCGTTCTTGAGGACCGCAACACCACCTCTGACGCTGTCTCTACCAGAGCATGCAGGGAGGTTGCTGTACTGGTAGGTGCACGGTATATCAGCAAGAGTCCCAAACTGTCCCCCGCCAAATCAAACACAAGATGGAAACCTTCAATGCCTATCATGAATTGCACTGGATACCTCCTCACAGACCAACCCTCTTTAAAAATCATAGGTACACAGCCCCCCCATCCCTCCAACTGCGGCTGGTGCTGCACGGAATACCCAGCTGGAACAAGATCAGCCAGGATAGGCCCCGATTCATTGTCCAGCCAAGTTTCCGTGATACATGCGAGATTGGCGACATAGTTCAAGACTATCTCCTGGACCATTGTTGCCTTATTTGCCACCGACCTTGTGTTTAAAAACACCAGAACTTGGCCGGGGCCCCCCTGACCAAGTTCCAGCTGCTTACCTGCTGGTGGAGGGGTAAGCGGGATGTGCACTAGGCATCTATCCCGCCTCACCACTCCCACTCCCCTCCCTCTGAGACCATATCTCCCCTGACCTGTCATGACCCCAATAACCGCGCCCACCCCCCGGCTGCCCCCCCAGTCCCCCCTCCCCAGCTGTCCTGCCCGGGCTGCGGGGGAGATCCCCCCTCCTCCCCCCAACTCCTTTCCCAAAATATCCCCCCTGCCCCCCCATCTCACCGGGAGGCAAAGCTCGCTCCCCCTCCACTTCTCCTCCCTGGGTCTCCCTCTCTCACCAGGAGTCCTCTTTCCCTATTATTTGGGCAATGCCCCCCCCTCACAGGGAGGCCTCCCCCACCCTCCCCAAGGGTCACCCCCTCCTCTCACCAAGGGGTTTGGCCCCTTGCCCCCCCACCCCCATAAGACACATGCCTCACCCCCTCCCCCAAACCCCTTAAAAACACAAAACTAAAAATATAAATGAAAGCCTTCCACTCCTGGTCCCCTCAGGTCCCAATAAGGGTCACACCTTGTTACCCTCAGTTTTGACCTATGTGAGATATGTTTAACAGATTGACTATAGTCTGAACATATTGGCTTTAGTTTGGACATAAAGGCCTGGACATATTCGGTCTTCCGATAGCTTTTCCCCTGCTTAACTTTTAACCTTGTTAGTTAATGTTTAGAAAAATATGAGTAAGTTCACATTTAGGGAAGTAGAGGCATACACTCGATGGAACATCTTTGTTGCACAAATGGGTTGCAAGATTGAGGTTTAAAACAGTTTATAAAAACAGGATGTTTCATGGGCAGAGGTAACGACTTTAGTTCCCCAATATCTTAACCACAAACGTTGTCATACATTTATAATTTTATGCATGCATCAACCCTTTTCAACCATGCTATTGGCAGTTAATAATATATGAATTACTTAGCCTGAGTGTGACGTCAGTTTTCTTATAAAAGAGTAAGTCACCAAGGAAATGTTACCTTAGACGCCATGAACACTCTCGTGGTGCTCTTTGGTCACCATGGTGATCCTCTGGTCACATGATCTTCCTTCATCTTTCTTAAGCCTGTATGCCTGGGTAACTATGCTAGTTTTAAGTTTATTATTTTAACCTTTGTACTTTTAATACTTAAAACAATCTTAAGTTTAACTTTAATTCTATCCATGTAACATGTACCTTGAAATACTTTTATATAAACCACTTATTAAGGGTTTATTCTGTTTTGGGGTCTTGTCCCATAGAAAATGTTTTTCTATGTTTTCATAAATATTTTCAATTATATTCTTATTACTAATTATGTGTTTCTCTTTATTTATGTAGTCATTTTAATCTCTCTGGGTATTAGCATAATTTAGCTGTGTGTCCAGGTTTTGAACCTACGTAATTATTAATTAATTATCAATTAGGAAATGGATCCAAATAAATCAATATTACCTTAAAACCTGGCAACAGATTGGCGACGAGGATGGGATACCTGAGAGAGATTGGTGACCAATTGTTTTATAAAAAAAAAAGACACGTTTTGTATGCATGTTGTTTGTTTCGTTTATAGAGGGGTTTTTTTTTTAAAAAAAAAAAATAAATAATTCACTTGAACAAGGGAACATAAGCCCTGGCTGCGTGCCAGGCAATCTCCCAATCAAGGGAAAGTAAGTCCTTGACTGCGGTCAGGCATTTCCAATAAAAAAAAAAAAAATTAAATCATTTGAACCAGGGAATGTAAGTCGTGATTGCGTGTTACGCAGCCCGACCATTGCGTTTTGTTTTGACTTAAAAAACCGTTCCTTATTGGATCCACAAGGAACACGGGAGTAGGTTCGCCCAAAGGTTTTCTTCGGATCGGAGGGAATTCAGTAACGCAGAATTTTCAAGATAGGAGAGTCAGTAATTGATTAAAAGTTATTAATTCATTGAATAGTTGATCTTAGATAGGAGTCTAAGATTAGACTCTCTCAGACTGATTGAGGAAAGGACAGTTGTCTTGAAAACTTCTCAGTTCTTGGGAAAAAAAAAAAACCTGACAGACTGCGGTCGTCAGTGAAAAAGAGGAACTTAAACTCTGACTAGTTCCGAGGAACGTAGCAGAAAGGAAAAGTTCTACTTTTGTATATATATATATATTTACATAATAGAAGTAAACTGAAATAGTTTTATGTGTGTGTTTGTTTTAAGAGCATGTTTAACCTGTCAGTGACAAAAACAGGAAACGTGTTCTCATTAAGTAGAATAGGTTATAAGTAGACACCTGGAGATTTCATCTCCAGCTGTATGCTAAATAAAAAGCTTTGGGTCTGTACATAATGATTATTTCCCAAGGTATTAAAACCCCTGTCCAAATCACCCAAATCTTTTAGGTTAAAACCTAAACCTAAAAAAATGTGGTCAGGTATCAGCCTTTCCAGGCATAGTTGTAAATACAGGGTTTAAAAACATGAAAAATATTAAAAATGCCATACTGGGTCAGACAAATGGTTCATCTAGTCCAGTATTCTGTCTCTGACAGTGGCTAATCATGGTGGCTTGGGAAAAGCACCCAACAGGTCACAATGGGGGCCATGTTGTCTTCCCTCAGCTTCCGTCATGTTCCCTGATCCTGTCTGGCTAATAGCTGTATCTTCAAAAAATTTGTCCAAACCTCTTTCAACTCAGCTCTAGTACTGGCCCTTAATCACAGCCTTTGGCAGTAGATTCCACAACCTAATTATATGCTGAGTGGAAATAAATAAATAAATAAATAAATAAATAATTAAATTTTAGTCCTTTTAGTCCTTTTATTTGTTTTAAACTCGCCACCCATGAATTTTATGGAGTGCCCCCTAGTTCTAGTACTAGCTGGGAGGGTAAATAACTGCTCCTTGTTTTTCTCTTAATATCACCCGGGTAAAATGTCCACCTTTTTCCATACAGGGTGTCGCCCGAAATGAGAAATTAACAATAAATACAGTACTCCGGTATAATCTCTTGCCTGCTTCTTTTGCTTTAGTTCCTACACAGTTTTGGAATTTATTCCCTCTGGTAGGGCACCACTGTCACGGCATTGGGGGCTCACTACCCACTCTAGTCTGCCATGACTCAGTTTCCCTGGTTTGCAGTTCACTGGATCAGCTCTCTTTTGGAACTGATTGAGCCTGCAATGGGGGAACTCTCTTAGGGTGGATCATCCTAATAGGTCTACTACCCTGACAAGGACAGAACGGCAGGGATCTGTGCCTTCAGAAGGTAATGATCTGACCATGACAAAGGTATCATAACACAAACACACCCCGCGATAATTGGAACCCCTGTTCCTAGGCTGGTGGAAAACATCAAGTGCAATATGTGTCCGGTCTCATGTGTTGGGCCAGATATTACTTGGGGTTCCAGTGCCACTGCCTGCTTTTCCTGTTTTTGACTGTTGCCTGCCAGTGCCTGATGCTGCAGCTGTGTCCATGTGCTGCCTGCCAGTCTTTCTCTGTCCCATACTCTGCCCACTTGTGGCACTCTCTGCAAGATGACAACCTGTTACATCTAGGGTACTTCCAACTGTCCATGATTTCCTGCCATTATCTCTCTACCACATATGGCGTCTGGCCACTCTGGAGCACTCTTTGCAACTTTAAGCCCTGCCATACTTGGGGTGTTGTCTGTGCCTGCTGCTTCAGTGCCTGCCCAATGCCTGCTAGTGCTTTCTGCTTCTGTGTCCAGCTGCTGCCTGCCAGTTCCTTCCTTCTGCTGCTGCTGTGCCCGCTTGATGCCTTCAAGTCTCACTCATATTCTGTCACTCTGGAGCACTCTCTGCAAGTTTGGGGATGGGAAAGTGTCAGAGAGACAAAGTAAAACCACTATATAATCCAATGCCTTCAAAGTAACAACCATTGAAAATAATGGGAAACAAATTTAATTACTGAAACAAAATTGAATTAAAAATGAAAACAAATATATAACTAAATTTTTAAAACAAAAATGGATCAAAAATGAAAACAAAGCCGGTCCCTTCTGCAACCCCCTAGCCACCACTTCCTGCCCCTCTCTCCACTCTCACTGGTGCTAACTAAGGGTGGGACTACAGGATCATCTGGTATCCGATACTGCCGGTATTTTGGTGTACCAGCAGTATCGGATTATTCCGGTATTATTGGTTCCGGTACTGGATCCCCCGTGCTGGATTTTTTACATTGCGGCCATTCAAATTAATGGCCGCAATGTAAAAAGAAAAAAA
>QEPC01005117.1:1861227-1872567 GCA_003113815.1 Sphenodon punctatus
CGGCTTCTGGAGCTGGGGCATCTTCCGTGGCCCCCTTCTGCTGCCTGCTGTGTGCCTGAGCCTTCCACGGTGGAGATGTCGGCCCTGTTGGGGGTGTGGGCCCGTGTGGACGTCCAGCTGGCTCTCACCATGCCTGATCCCTTCGAGGCCTACTACCTGATCGCCCACTACATGTCCTTGCAGGGGTACTGCCGGGGCATGCTGCACTGGCCCCACCTGGTTCACAGGGCCCGGCACCCGGGCCCTGGCACCTCTGGGGCCCCCAGTGGCGGCCTGTTACAGCAGCATCACCTCCCTGCCCCCCCGGTGTCGTGCCCCCGTGTGGGCTCCCACCCCAGTCCGGGGGGGCGCCTGGTCCCCGCTGCCTGCTCCCGCCCTGGTGTCTCCGCCTCAGTGAGCTCCCGCCTGCTTTGTGGGGCGCTGCTGCCCCTGCCCGTGGCCCTGGGCCCCCTCCGGCCCCCCCACCCCGGTTGCCCATCCCGGTGGCTGGGTGGGGCGCTCCGTGTGGCCTCCCGCCCCACCCGTGTGCAGCTAGAGGTCCATTCCCGCGGACCCTGGCACCGACTGCACCCCCCCGGGTGCTTGCGTGACCTGGGGGTCGGACCCCCCCCCGGACTGGACTGTGTCCCTTCCCCGGGTGAGGGGTGTCGGAGTGTCGCTAGACCTGCAGAGGGGCTCCACCCATATCTGGGGGGGCTCCACCTCCATCTGCCCCCCTGTGACTGTGGGGCCCCCTTCCTCCACCTCCTCCTCCTGGACCCCTCCACTGGGGTCGCAGTGAATTGGGGGCCCCCATCGTGCCTTGTTCCGGGGGTCCCATTCCCCCCCTCCGAGACTGCCTCTGTTGCTGTGGGGATGCTTCTGTGGACTGGGGTGCTGTGGGGGTGGGGGTTGCTGCTACCTGTGCCTTGTCCCTTGGTGGTGCCCCCCCTCATTCCTCCCGTTGTTCCTCGTGCTGTTTTCCGGGTGCCCCTGCCCCCCCTTCCTGACCTTTCCCTTGTGTGTGTGCGCCCGGGCGTGAGGTCGTGCAGTGTGTCCCGCTGCGGGTCCGCTGTGTGTGTGTGCGTGCATGTGCTGTGTGTGTTGCCTGTCAACCTGTTCTCCCTCTTCCCCCCTCCCTTCCTGTTTCCCTTGTGTGGGCGTTCCCTTGTGTGCCTTGTGGCTTCGTTTGCCCTCAGGCGGCCATGTCTGAGTCCCGCCCCTGCCCGGTGCCTTGTGGGAGTTTTGCGCCCGGCAGGGGTTCGGCTGCATGTCTGTTGTGCTGACCCGGTCCGCGATGGTTCGGCCCGGTTCCCGGCCATGGTCCAGGTCCCGTCACGTCTGTTTGGCTCGTTTTTCCACCCTGGGCCGCGGTTGTGCTATTCACCCCCCCTGGGGGTTCGCTGTGGTGAACCGCCCACCCGTAACGTCTGAAAATACCCTCTGTCTCCACTTTTGTTTAATGTATATATGCAGTCCCTGGAGGAGATCGTGAGAGGGTCGGGGTGTGATGTCACCAATATGCTGATGATACTCAGCTGTATCTTTCATTTTTGACTGACCCAGGTCCCGCTGTCTCATTGCTTTCCCAATGTTTGGAGGCTGTGGCGGATTGGATGCAGCAGAGCAGCAGACTGAAGCTCAATCCTGATAAGATGGAGGTGATGGTGGTGGGTAGGGTGGGGGAGGTGCTGACCCCTCTGGTGGGGGGGTCTGCCCTCCCATAGCCCAGCAGGTTCGGAGTCTGGTGGTGGTTTTGGATCCAGGCCTCTGTCTTGATCGGCAGGTGGAGGCGGTGGCTAAAGCCACCTTTCAACAGCTGTATCTGGTGCGGAGGCTGTGCCCATACATCTCCGAGCCCGACCTTGCCACTCTTATTCACGCCTTCATCACCTCGACGCTAGACTACTGCAACACGCTCTACATGGGACTTCCCTTGATTCTGGTTCAGATGCTGCAGCTGGTGCAGAATGCAGCAGCCCATCTCCTTACTGGAATGAGATGATGGGAGAAATTTACACCTGTGCTCCGTGCTCTGTGCTGGCTGCTTATAGCGTACCGAGATAGGGTCAAGGTGTTGGTGTTGGTCTATAAAGTCCTATACGGTCTGGCCCCCTCATACCTTGGGGACCGCCTCACCTTCTGTGCCCCAGGGTAGCCCCTGAGGTCTGCTGGGGGCACCTTCCTGGAGGTCCCCCATGTTAAACAAAAGGCCACTGTCAGGGTTCAACCCCCTCCAAGGACCTACCTCGGTCGGCGGCATGGGGGCTCGAATCAGCAAGCCGCAGAGCCTCCCGCAGCACCAGGGGGAGTAGGAGAGGAGAGAGTTGGAGAGACTGCTGTTTGGAGTAGGAGAGAGTTGGAGAGACTGCTACCTGGAGCTAACGTTGCCCCTTAACCCTTCCATTACTCTTCCTTGGCCTTTCCTGTGCGACTGAGGAGCCTGACGAGTGACAGAGTGGTGAGTGAGTTCCCTTCCCCCTGTGGCCCTTTTCCTGAAGTGTGTAGGTGTTATTGGTATAGAGTGGTGAGTGAGTTCCCTTCCCCCTGTGGTCCTTTTCCTGAGAGTGTGTGGGTGTTATTGGTATACGTGGTTCCGTTTCCCCCTCCTGGGTTGTTAGTTCTCATCCTTGTGACTGCGTGGACCTGGTTCCTTCCTCCCCTGTGTTCCTGGGACCCAGAGCCTTCCTCACCCCATGCATGGCACCCTCTACCCTGCCCCCCTCATTGGTGGTGAGTGAAGGGTGTGTGTGGTGGGTGGTAGAGCAGGGGAACAAGTCCTGCACAGGTTAACTGGCGCCCAATGATGATAGTGGCCTGATCCCTCGTGGATTTAAAGGGCCAACACACTATCCTGATGGGCATTCTCAACCACATATGCTTGCCTCGTACCTGGAGCTAGGTTTGTTTCCCAGGGAAGGACGATTGGAGAAGAATGAGTGACCCCAGATCCCTGGTACCTCCTCCCTTGACCCCCCTCCTGTGACAGCCACGTTGGAGAGGGCGTTCTTGGTGGCTGGGCCACGGCTTTGGAATTCCCTCCTGGAGGAAGCTCACCTGGCCCCAGGTCTGATGGCTTTTTGCTTAGCCTGTAAGACCTGGCTGTTCGCCCAGGCGTTCGGAGGGGAGGGGGGGAGGGGAGGGGAGGGAAGGGAAGGGAGGCGGGGATTTGGGAATGTGGGTGGGACTGGGTAGTTTTAATTGTTTATACTGTTGACATTTTATGTATTTTAGTGTTGTTTTATCTGCTGTGAGCCACCCCAGGATGCCGTAGGCATGAGGGGTCAACCAATAAATAAATACAAATAAATAAATAATAATAAAATAAATAAATGTTGATGGGGTTGTTTTGGTAACAACAGAGGCCTGCAACTGGCAAAACTTTTTAAAAGGCCTGTTTCTTTGGACGGGCATTTGGCTTGGGATACAGTGTAAGTACTGGGGATGCTGATCTTGATAGGTCTGGTTTGGTGGCAATACAGCCTTGAAACTGGCCAAACTTTTTAAAAAGGCCTCTTTACTTGGACAGGTGTTTGGCGTTGGGGATAGGATGTAGCTACTAGGGATGCTAGTCTGTATGGGCCTGGTTTGGTTGCTATACAGACCTGCAACCGACCAAACTTTTAAAAGAAGACCTGTGTGTTTGGACGGGCATTTGGCTGCTGGGGATACAGTGTATGTACTAGGGATGCTAGTTTGGATGGAGAGTGTTTGGTTGCTATACATGCCTGCAACTGCTCTCCTTGTGAACAGAGGAGAAAGTAGGTAGGAGCATGACAGAAGACAAGGTTGCAGTCATCAAGGAGACCCCTTTCCCCTGTCCCCCACTGAACCTATCTCTTCCCCTTCCTCTTCTCGTACACCAAAACCAAACCCTTTCCCTCCTACTTCTCCTCTATCCTGTCCTTCTCTTCCCTTTCATTCTCTTCTGATTTGGCTTGTCACAGGACAGGGAGCTAACTCAGTCCTCCCAGTTTTCAAAGTCAGGAGGAAGGCTTGTCCCAAAGCCTACACCTTCATAAGACTACAGGTGACCAAGGATGCCATGAAAATTGAAGATTCGAGGATTCAGGATAAAGACAGGCAATGGCAATGTGATCTATTTTTGTAACCTGCTATGGTAAGGTTAATTTGGACCTGGTGGGAAAAAGAGAGTGGATGGGACCGCAGTAAGAGGACTCTCTATCCCTCAGTGGCAGTGCTTCACACAGCAGCAAGGAGTTCCCATCGTTAACTAATGTCCATCCAATGTTAACCCTGGTAACTCCTTGCTGCTGGGTTAAGTCACACCCCTGGATCCGCCTACCATTGCCCCTGGCTTCGCCTACCGTTGCCCCTGGCTCTGCCCCTAGACTTGCCGGCACGCCGGTGGCAGGTTCAACCCACCCACTGCCCCACCGACCTCAAAAACCACCAGCCACCACACAGTGGACATGGGTGGGTGTGTCCTGTTTGAAAGCGGAGGTGTCTGTGTGGGTGGGTGTGCTCTCACATAACGCATACTCCCACCCATCATTCCTGCATGAAGCAACCAGCAAAAACACAAGTTGCTCCATGTGGGGGCATGCTTGGAGATGTGTGGGGGATAGGTGTGCGCCTGTGCACACACACCCCACGCACAGCCCAGCAGTGGCGCACCCATGGACCCCCCTACCCAGCCGTGGCATTTGTCAACAATGCATAAAGTAGGGATGGGCGAACAGAATGGAGTTCAGAAATTTGGTTTGGTTCAGTTCGGTTTGAAATTCGAGTTCAGTTCGGAAGTTCAGTTCGGTCAACCAAACAGACCAAGTTCGGTCGAATTCCGAACTTCCAAACCAAGTTTGGCCATTCAAAACCAGGTTTTTTGGTGTGTGCTGCCACTAGGGATGGGCGAACAGAACAGAGTTCGGAAATTCGGTTCGGTTTGGTTCGGTTTGAAATTTGAATTTGGTTCGGAAGTTCAGTTCGGTCGACCAAACAGACCGAGTTCAGTCCGAACTCCGAACTTCCGAACCGTGTTCGCCCATCCCTAGCGTAAAGAAGCATGAGTCAACCTGACTCATAAGGTAACATGAATTGGCATAAGTTGGTCAAAATGACTAAGGCAATAAGACTAGCACAAGAGTAAAGTAATTGTCAGCATGAGTAAAGTTCTCAGGTTCTGGTCCTTTGTTGTGCTGGGGAAAAGACTTTGTTTATAAGAAGGAATACAAGCTAAACTGGATCATATAATCACTTTGTGAGGGGCATATGCTACCTGTTAATTATTTTTCCAATTAATTTTGAAGAAGAGCGTAATTGTGTATTTAGAAAATATACACAAGGGAGTTACAGTATAGTACAGTACTTTAGGAATGGCTTCTAGGGAATATATACATTACTAAAGTGAAATCATTTCAGCATAAGTGAATTGTACATGATTAAAATCAACATCCTCCTACAAGTTTTACCAGATAATTGAATTTTAGTTTATGGCTGTCGTGTTTTTGAATGAGATTCAATCGGTTCTCTTATGTTAGATCAATAAGAGTATTATAGAAACTTGATTTAGATTACTATTACAAATAGTACACTACTAGAGACCTCCAGTAAACCAATGCTTTTCTCTTACTAGAATGCAGGCAAGGAAATACATAATCTGTAACTATCACATTGACTCCCACTAAATGCCTCTTTGAATACAGGAAGAAATCCATCAAACTGAGAATAGGAAAGTCTTTATAAGTGAAGGTCACAAGAATGGGAAAAAATACACATGTAAAAAAGACAGGTCCCCATGAGAGTCCTGAAGTGTTTTTGTGTGTTTCTGCTAGGCTTGCTTATACTGTATCTGGAAGGGGTAGTCATAAAATGTTGATAGGCTTGCTCTACCAAAATAACTTAGAAAGACAGTCTGCATAGAAAACCAAATTGTTTGTATTAGGGTTCATATCCAAGACCGATTAAGATATAACTGACCAAATGTAAATCGTTTTTGGTTCATTCTTCATTCTTATGCTTTATGACTTTAAAGAAAAAAGCTGTTTTAAAATGTTGGATATCAGGGAGTGACTTGACGAATTCTACTTCATACCAGATGGTTATATTAGGAAAATGTCTGATTCAGCTTTTGGTTGCAATATTCATTAATGCTTGTTACACATATCATTGCACATTGTAAAATACTAATGTGAATTGGTTTTTAAAAGTGCTTGCTTTTGCTTTTTCCCGTCTGTTTATATGACCTAAAATTAGGGTACTCATCTTTAAAACACTTCATTTTGCTGCTTGAATGGCAAGCCTGCCTGTTAAAACTTGAAGTATCTACTGATGCTTTAGAAAGCTCTGTTAATTCAGAATGTTTATAAACCCATTTAAGGATCAGCAGAATAAGTGGCTTCTTATTATCTTATGTACATATGTGAGGAGAAAAATATTCCCGAAAGTGGTGTCTTTCAGCTGACATTTTCAAAAGAGCCTAAATGAATTAGGTGACTAACAATGAGACTTCGGTAGCTGCTTAAGGAGCCTTATGCTCATCAGGCTGCTTATATATATATATATATATATATATATATATATATATATATATATATAAAATATGCCAACCTCTTCTTGAATTGGGACTCAAGGTGTCAGCAGGTGGCCTCTGTGTTAATTTAGGTACCATTAAGCATTGAGCCAGGTTTTCTTGGGGTGGCTTCCTTAGATTCTTATGTTTTTTAATAAAGAGTAATGCCTCTAAACCCCACGTTTGTATCTTTGCCTCCTTCCATGATGCAGTGAAAAAACAGGCGTCTACTTCTCTGATGACCTGCAATGTTCTACTGTATGAAATCATTGATTTGAAAATTCAGTAGGGATGAACAAACGCGGTTCTGAAGTTCGGAGTTTGGACCGAACTTGATCTGTTCGGATGACCGAACCCGAACATGAATCCGAACACGAACTGACAGAACCAAATTAGATCAGAACGTTGGAATGACCGAACAGTTCGGTCAGTTTGGATCGCGTTCGGGTGGCAAAAAAAGTGTCACTGGAAGGTCAAACTTGACAGGGAGGGGAGTCAGCTGAGGAGCAGACTTCCAGACACCAGGGGTGGAGAGGCTTGGAGTAGCAACCAGCCTGCTGAATCACCATCCCTTTTTGCCTCAGACCACTGGCTTCACAGTCTGTGATTGGCCACGGGCTAGGCTGCACGGAGCCAATGAGGCTTGCGGTGAGGCGGGCGCAGCAAGAAACAAAACTGATTGCCTCCCCCACTTCCCAACACCGTCTGAGCTAGTCACTGTTCCTGAACAGCAGACGTTTCAGAAGGCTCCCTCTCTCCCAGCAATTCTTGTTCCTTCCTATTCCTAATCCATTGCCATCCTCCTATTTCACCCATCCAACCCATTTACCTCCATATTATCATTTATTTAGATTAAATTAGATAGATTTAGGTGTTAGTTTTTTGTTTTTACCCCTCCCCGTGTTCTCTGTGTTCAGTCTTCCTTCCTCCCTCCCCCCTCCATTGAATCCTTTCCCTCTCCCTATTATTCCATTCCTGATTCCCTTCCCCTGTTTTAAGTTTTGGATTTATTTAGAGTAGGAATATTATTAGATTGATTTTCATTTCAGTTTTGTACCCCTCCCTGTGTTCTTTGTGTTTACCCCTGTGTAATATTGTATATATATATATATATATAGATAGGTAGTTATTAGATAGGCAGTTACTAGGTAGATATACATAAAGTTAGCTTAGTTACAGAGATAGAGATACAGTGTGTTTGTAGGACAAGGCCTTTGTAGTTAATTATTAGGATATTCCATTTAGATCAATAGGTTTTAGAATACTTAATAGTAGTTAGATTTAGTGTAGAGAGAGAGAGAGAGATATATATAAAAAGAAACAGCCACTCCAGCCCCAGGATCCACCGTCAGGGTCCTGGGTCCTACGTTACAGGCAGGGACGGCTGTGGCCAATATGTACCTAGAAGCTGTCACTCTAGTCCCAAGACCCACCATCATGGGTCTGGGTCCATCATTCCTTGCACAGAGGTGATGTCATTTCAACATACCAAGAAACAGCCACTCCAGTCCCAGGACCCGCCATCAGGGTTCTGGGGCCAAGTTACAGGCAAGGAGGGATGTGGCCAATATGTACCTAGAAGCTGCCACTTTAGCCCCAAGACCCACCGTCATGGGTCTGGAGCCATCATTCCTTGAACAGATGTGATGTCATTCCAACGCAACAAGAAACATCCACTCCAGCTCCAGTACCTGCCTCCAGGGTTCTGGGGCCATGTTTCAGGCAGGGAGGGCTGTGGCCAATACCTAGAAGCTTCCATCATAGCCCCTGGACCCACCGTCATGGGTCTGGGGCCATCATTCCTCGCACGGAGGCGATGTCATTCCAACGCACCAAGAAACAGCCACTCCAGCCCCAGGACCCGCCATCAGGGTTCTGGGGCCAAGTTACAGGCAGGGAGGGCTGTGGCCAATATGTATCTAGAAGCTGCCACTCTAGCCCCAGGACCCACCATCATGGGTCTGGGGCCATCCTTCCTTGCACAGAGGCGTGTCATTCCAACGCACCAAGAAACAGCCACTCCAGCCCAAGGACCCACCACCAGGGTTCTGGGGCCAAGTTACAGGCAGGGAGGATTGTGGCCAATATCTAGAAGCTGCCACTCTTCTAGCCCCAGGACACACCAGCATATGTCTGGGGCCATCATTCCTCGCACAGGGGTGATGTCTTTCAACCGCACCAAGAAACAGCTACTCTAGTCCCAGAACTCACCACCAGGGTTCTGGGGCCAAATTACAGGCAGGGAGGACTGTGACCAATATCTACAAGCTGCCACTCTTCTAGACCCAGCACACACCATCATGGTTCTGGGGCTATCCTTCCTCGTACAGAGGTCTGTCATTTGAACGCACCAAGAAACAGCCACTCCAGCCCCAGGACCTGCCTCCAGGGTTCTGGGGCCAAGTTGTAGGTAGGGAGGGCTGTGGCCAATATCTACAAGCTGCCACCTTAGCCCCAGGACCCACCGTCATAGGTCTGGGGCCATCATTCCTCACACCAAGAGACTTCATTCAACCGCACCAAGAAACATCCACTCCTGCCCCAGGAGCCGCTGCCAGGGTACTGGGGCCAAATTACAGGCAGGGAGGGCTGTGACCAATATCTTTAAGCTACCATTCTAGCCTCAGGACCCACCGTCATGGGTCTGGGACCATCATGTCTTGCACAGAGAGCCTTTTTCTGAACGCCTGAACCGAACCGAACACGACAGAACCAAACGTCTGAATCCAAACGCAGCGAATGGACTGAACGGCTGAACTAAATGGGTGAACCAAACCGGACGAAACCAAACTGCCAAACCCGAACAGCGACCTGTTCACCCATCCCTAAAATTCAGATGGCTGGTCAAGGATAGGAAACTCATTGTTATGTCTACTACTGAACAGACAATAGCCATTATCCCAGTGAAAGCCACATGTATCAATGCAATATAATGAAAACTAAGAGGCAACATTGGGGCACTTCAGCCATTTAAAACCTCGGCATAGTCTTCTACTGCCCTTCACTTCTAATGCAGCCCAGCAACTGAAATAAATTAGCCATGGAACATAAACTTATCTTCTGTGCATTGAAGTCTTAGGGTAATTTCAGATGTTACGAGATCACAGTCAACCACCCTGAATCACAGTGGGTTCAGGGTGATTGCTATGATCCCATGAACGTCTGTTTGAGCCCTGCCAGTTATTCACCACGGTGAATTCCTGGCAGCCTAACCATGGTTCTGGAGGTGAAGCCGGCCTCACCTCCAGAACTGTGGTTAGGTTGGCCACGATCCAGGACAGGGCTGGGAATGGCCACGGGTAACAACTGTTACCCAGCCCCATCCTGGAATCATGTCCCAACAATGGGACTGGATCGGGCACAGCGGCATGATTGGCCGCTGTGCCTGCCCATCTCCCCAAAGGCGGGAGGCCATGGAAGCGCGGGGGGGGCCGGGATGAGTGGCCGCACGTCACACCGTGCAGTCCTACCCCCTCCCTGATACCCCTCTACGATCAGGCCAGCACATCTAAAGGATGGCTGGTCTGATCAGGGACTGGGATCCGAGATGGATCCTGGTCCACGGTTCAGCGTGGCGGGTCACATCAGAAATTACAATTATTCTGCCCTCTCCTTCCCCTTCCCAGAAACACTTCTTGGTACGGGAAGCTTTTTTGGTCAATGCTTTATGGTGGGTTCTCTCTGGCCCAGCACAAAATGGAGATAGAGATGGAGTTTGGGTCTATCAAAGACTCTAGATAGGAGAGAGACGGAGGGTATGCAGCTATGGGGATCCATGATTTGGCCTTTGTTTCTGAGGACCAATTAATGAAACAGTCGCTGAGGCTATTCCAGAAGTAGAAACCCCAAAACAGTTGTGTTTCTGATGCCTCTGAATCTCCCCTAAGGAATTCTATTCTAGCTACTTAGCTGTGTGTTGGAGACAGTATATGTCCTATTCAGCTTAACCATTAAGGATAGTGTTTATTTCACTTTTAGTGTGCTTCCCATTTCTCAGGCATTTGGGGACCTATAAAGTAGATACAATACAAAGAGTTATTGTATGGGCTTGCTTTTAAAGCGCTGCTAGAGTAAATTGATGTTTATTTCAAGAACAACATGCAATATATCTTTGTACCTACTTTTGTAGTTGGTTTGGGATAACAATTTAAGGCTTCTTGTTTTATGTCTGACAAATAAACCTAAAAAGTGGATTAGTAAGAGTTCTAAAACAATACCCCAGGATGTCTTTGAGTGGGCACCAGCTATAACATCCATGCCTCCCTATACTGAAAAGTATTTAGATCTATTCATCTTCCCTATGTTTCTATAGGACATTTTAAAATATTATTACCAATGGTAAATCATCTCTTTCAAAACTGATAATGCAAAAACATACTGATCCTTGTCTCAGATATTTTGCAAAAATAATTAACTTAATGATAGTGTCACAAATCTTTTATCTGAACTTTCTTTCCAACTATATTTGGAGGGCAGTATTTTAATATAGGGTATTTTCAGATGTTACGGGTGGCCGGTTCACCACAGTGAACCACCAGGGGGGGTGAGCAGCGCAACCATGCCCGGGGGTGGGAAAACGACCCAGGAACGGTACCACGGGCCGGAACCGGGCCGAACCATCGTGGACTGCGGCAGCACAACAGACGTGCAGCCGAACCCCCGCCGGGCGCTAAATCCCCACAATGCACCGGGCAGGGGCGGGACACAGACATGGCCGCCTGAGGGCAAACGAAGCCACAAGGCACACAAGGGAACGCCCACACAAGGGAAACGGGAAGGGAGGGGGGAAGAGCGAGAACAGGCTGACAGCCGGCACACACAGCGGACCC
>QEPC01005117.1:1875477-1918202 GCA_003113815.1 Sphenodon punctatus
CCTCCCTCCTCGCTCCATCCCGCCATGCTTGCTTGCTGCTGCTCTCGCTTTAAATCTCCCTCCGGTGGTTGTGTTGTTGCTGGTTGCCCAGCAGCGACGCTGCATGCCTTGTCCCCGGCTGGGGCTCGTTTTGTTTGGTTCTGCGTGGGGATTGGCATCCAGATGTTACTTTTCCTTGGTTCCCGGTGGGGGTTCATTTGACCACGCTTCCCGGGACCTACCCCCGGCTAGCCCGGGAAGCGTGGTTGAAACTGACCCCATGTGGGTATTGGGCGTGGTGAACATCTGGCGCGCGCCGTTCAGACGTTCAGGGCCCTTTGGCCCCACGGAGGGGTTGAGCGTGGTTCAGTGTGGTTGAGCGTGATCTCGTAACGTCTGAAGACACCCATAGTCTAAAGGGTGGGGGTGCCTAAAAAAAAAGATTGGTTGGAACAAGCAATGGGCACAAACTTCAAAGTAAGCTGGAAACTCAGTAACATGGTAAAATAACTACCTGATAAAGATATTATTGGCATTATCTGGTATTTCAGAAAGTCAGTTATCCAATAACGATCTTAACCAATATTTTGGAAAGTAGGCTAACCATCCTGGTATGCTGTTACCAATTGGTTAAACCAATTTGATATCTAGAATTTTGGTTATCAAACACGGTTATCGAATTAACTGTTCATTTCTGTTCCAGAACCATCACAGAGCTCTCTCAATGAAAATACTTACACTGCACCCTTTCCCCCAGGAAGTCAGTTAATCTCAGTGTGTTTTTACATGAGGGGAGGAATTCATGGTTTAAAAAAACTCCCACATCCCCCCTCTGCAGACTTGCAAGAGAAGGGAAATGCTTTTAAACAAGCAGCTCCCTCACATAAGAATGATGGAGGGAAGGGGCCCAGAGCATTGCATGCTCTCCCTGGATGCCCCAACAAACAGCTGATGGGGCGAAGGGTTTCAGAGCAGTGAAGTTCTTTCCCTGGGGCCCCGACAAAAAGATGATGAAGGCTAGGGGCCGAGATCAGTGAATGCGCTCTCCCTACCTGGCCGGACACAGCCGAGGAGAGGGTGTGCGCTGTTCCGGGCCCTCGGTCCCCATCAGCGGTTTGTTGAGGCAGCTGGGGAGACTCCAAAACTCTGAAACTTCTAATCCAGGAGTTTTTGACAGAGGATTCACAGGCGAAGCATTTAAACATATGTGTAATTTTATCTACGTATTTAGCTGCAGTCTCTCGGGTCTATGTCTCATCTAAAAATGCCCTCAGAATCAGGCCTCTGGAGGTTATCTTCACATTAGTGAAGATTATTAGTCCATTGACTAATAAAAGTCATTTATGTTTTATAGCTCACAATGTTGAAATTTAACAACGTTTATGCCCCTTAGAAACTGAACAATTGACACTCCTACCAGTATGAGAAAATCAAATAAAATTAGCTATAGAAGTATTACAAAAAACAAAAAACACCACCTTTGTTTCAAAATTTATAATGTGTGTGTTGCAGCTGAGGCAGAGCTCAAGTAAAGGCAGAGACATAAGTTGCTTTTTTAGAGAACAAAAATGTATAAGTGTGATCAGCTGAATTCCCTATCCCAAAGGGAGGATGAAGGAAGAAAAATGAGAAGAAATACAAAATATGCAAATACCACCCTACCTATTTGTATCTCTGAAACATTGTCCCCGTAGTGCCAAATCACTGAATACACAGAATATTAGGGATAAGTGCTTTTTTGTTGCTGCTATCAGAGAGAGTGTGAGTGGGAGATTATAAGAGAAAAAATGTTTAGAAGTGAGAAAATAAATCCCAGAAAATGAGAAAACGAACAAGGGGGAAAGGGCTGAACCAATTAAATTGGAAAGAAATGAAAAACACCTAAGCTTTCTACAGTTTTTCTATATATATATAAAAACAAGCAAACAAGAGGCACGTACATTCACTATTATAGTAGTAAAAGTATCTTTTCTTTATCTCGCTCTCTTTCTCTGCCTACGTGCTTAGCAAATCCATCTTCCCTTATATTGGATAAATATTCACTTTGTAGCCACCCTTGAGAACAAACTGAAAAGGGCTGGGTGTCCTAGCACGTGGAGATTTTTCTTAAGCATGATTTTTAGGGTAGACTACAAAAGGGGTTAATCCTTGTGATTTCTAATCCAGGCAGCTTGGAAATATATCATTGCTGGGTTCAAAATGTCACCCAAGGAAAAAAAGAGGGCGGGGGGAGAAGAAAATGCAATATTGCTATTGTACTTCCTGCATATGGGCAAGGACTATTTTAAAGGTACAGATGTACGTTTAGGGGAAAAACGATGGGGACAAAAAATATCTATCTATCTATCTATCTATCTATCCTTCTCAAACCATTGCTTGTAGATGGCTCAAATACAAAAAGACAGTTTAAAATGTGACAGAGACAGAAAATAAAAGCTGTACATTTAAATCTTATATCCCCCTCTCCCCCCAGTTTTACTAACATTCGGGAAAAACTATAATTTTCATATTGCACAGATCTTTAGAATATGCACTGTGCCAGAAAGAATAAGCATTTATCCTCAACAGTATGCAGTCATGTACACAGGCCATGTATCTAGCATCTACCAAAGCTGATGAGATTCCTAGCTACAGTTTTAATCTCATTGCCCTTGTACGGGTGCAAATAATGACCGAAAGACAAGAAGTGAGTTGAAATGGCCACACCCAGCTTTATCAAGCAGAAATGTAACTTGGTTACCAGCAGACCCCTAAACCCTAAACTGGCATGATTCATTTAAAACACCCTTGCCTTGCAAAGCACTCTGAAAGAGACTTGAGGAAGCCTGGGGTAAGAATTGGACAGAGCATGGGCAGGAGTGTGGCTGGGGTTAGATTTTGAGAACAAGCAATATTAAACTTAAAGTAAAACTTCATTGTGCATACACAAATGGCTACCACCCTTAACCAAAATGGTGGTGATGTTGTTCTCACCATTTTATTTAAGGGTGCCGACTAGGGATGTGCAAACGTGGTTCAGCTGTTCGGTGTTCAGCCTGAACTCGGCCCGTTCAGACGGCCGAACCGAACAACTGAACTGAACGCCCAAAACCCTAAACAGTTCAGCTGCCTTTGGCCGCGTTTGGCAGCATTCAGGTCGGAAAAACTGGGCTAGCGGGCCCAGGGAGGTGGGGGGGCAGCTGAGGAGCAGATTTCCTGACACCAGGGGTGGAGAGGCTTGGACTGGCAGGCAGCCTGACCAATCACCATCCCTCTTTTCCTCAGACCACTGGCTTCACAGTCTGTGATTGGCCATGGACTAGGCTGCACGGAGCCAATGGGACTTGTGGTAAGGCGAGCACAGCAAGTAACAGAAGTCATTGTCCTCCCCCCTTCCAACTCCTTCTGAGCTAACCACTAATCCTGTCAGCAGGCGTTTTCAGAAGTCTCCCTCTCCCAGCAGTTTGTGTTCCTAATCCATTGCCATCCTCCGCCTATTTCACCCATTTCCACACATTTACCTCTGTAGTTTCATTTATTTAGATTAGATTAGATAGATTTAGCTGTTATTTTTATTTTTTACCCCTTTCTCCCTACCCTCCATTGAATCCTTCCCTCCTCCCTGTATATATTCCATCCCTGATTCCCTTCCCCTGTTTTTGGATTGATTTAGAGTAACATTAGATTGATTTAGGTTTCATTTCAATTTTGTACCCACCCCTACCTGTGTTGTGAGCTGTCTGTATCTCCACCCCCCCATCCCTGTGTATAGATAGATAGATAGTTGTATGAGTTAGCTTAGTTATAAAGATAGATAGAGATAGTGTGTAGAGTTTCAGTTTTAATATTTTATAGTGTGTTTGTAGGACTAGGCCTTTGTAGATATTAGATAATATTCCATTTAGTTCCATAGGTTTTAGAATAGTTAATAGCAGTTAGAGTTAGTGTAGTAGATATATACGATATTCAAATTCTGAACAAATAAATAAATAAATAAAAAATCTTCCTCCGCGTAATTTGGAAAGGAAAAATGGAGAAGGGAAGCAGGAGAGGCCGGTCTGCTGCCCAGAAGGCAGGCAATGGGGCACGTAGCAGAGGCCGTGCCAGTGGAGTGGCAGGCATCAGCAGCAGCCCAAGCCCAAGCCCAAGCCCATCACCACACCCCAAACTGTACAGGCCTGATTTTGGCAGTTGGGCTTCAGAGGCTTCCAGAAGTGGCACTAGCTGGGGTGTGTTTGGTGGTGCCTCCTACCAGTGTCCTCCACTGCCGTGCAGGGCACTGTAAGACCTAGGGGTGGGACATCAGGCAAAATATCGGTTACCGGTTTTACCAGTTACCGGTTTACAAAAAAACGGATTACCAGATTAAAACTGGATTATCGGTGCCGGATTTATTGCATTGATTTCAATGGGGAACTTTCCCCATTGAAATCAATGGGGGAAAAAAAATACCTCCCCCTCCCAGGCTGTGCGGGTGGAAAGGGGGGCACCCCCCACCCACCCTGCCCAGCCTGGATTTTAAAATATATTTTTTTTACCCTAAATCCCTACTAGTGCGGGCTCCGGGCCACCGCTGGTGACCTGGAGCCTGCACCAGCAGGTACTAGGGTGATCCCTGGCATGGGGGGTGGTTTAACACACACCCCACCCCAGGGATCACCCTACCTCCCCACCCAGGGATCGCCTACCTTTGGCGCTCTGAGCAGCGGTGGTGGCGGTCCGGGGGCTTCAGCACTGGCTGTGGCTGCTGACTTCAGTGCTTTCTAGGCCTTCCAGGGAACTTCCGGAAGTTCCCCGGAAGACTTAGAAAGCGCTGAAGCCGCCGGACCTCCGCCGTCGCCGCCACCCAGAACGCAAAAGGTAGGCGATTCCTGGGTGGGGAGGTAGGGTGATCCCTGGGGTGGGGTGTGTGTTAAACCCCCCCACACCCCAGGGATCACCCTAGTACCACAGTACCTAACTGCTGGTGTGGGCTCTGGGTTGCCAGTCGCAGCCCGGAGCCCGCACTAACAGGGACTTTGGGGGAAAAATTTTTTAAAAAAAATCCAGGGTGGGCAGGGTGGGTGGGGGGTGTCCCTCCTTACACCCATGCAGCCTGAACTGGGGAGGGAAAGTGTTTGGGGGTTTTTTTTGTTTCTTTTTTTACATTGTGGCCATTCATTTCGGCACGGGAATCCGGTACCGGTACCCCCAAATATCAGAGTAATCTGATACTGCTGGTACACCAAAATACCAGCAGTATCGGATACCGGATGATCCAAACTTCCCACCCCTAGTAAGACCTGAAGTCCAGGAGGCTGTGGCTGTCTCTGCTGCGGCTGCAGGAGCAGGTGTAGGTGCTTTGGGGTCAGATGTTCCTCAAAGGCCACCAATGTCCCCCATTGTTGAGGTGATACCCAGAAGTCCAGGGCTGGTGGATCCCACCCCAGCTGCTAGAGGCAGGGCTTGATCCCTGGGCAATGGCAGCAGGGAGAGGAGGAGGAGCAGCAGCAGCTATAGGAGGAGCAGGAAGAGTGGCAGCAACATGGTGGGCAGTCCATCAGCCTCAGGGTCCCAGTACTCCCCTTCGCGGGGGGACATGACTCTGATTGGGGACAGCGAGGCAGACGCTAGTCCTGAGGAGATGTCTGATGCTGAGGCGATGGCTGTCCCTCTGAGAGCTGTTTCACCACCATGTTCTGCCCCTCCCAGCAGCGCTGTCAGCGGTGCATCACCCAGTGAGGGCCAGAAAGCATGAGGGGGCAAAAAATCCTCCACCTGGGCGCATTTTAAGTTGGTGCGGGCGGATGATTCCAGGGAGGTGCAGTGCACTTTGTGCCAGAAGGTGGTGAAGCGTGGGCAGGTGCTCACCAATCTTGGCACAAATGCCATGGTGAGGCACCTCAAGGGATGCCACAACGCTGTGCTGGTAAGCGGGCAGGAGGGGCAGTGGATGCCAGCGGGTTCCCAACTGCATCAGCCAGTCGTCCACCTCCATCAGTGGGCAAGCATCCTGCTTGAACAGCTGCCTCTCGCAGCAGTGGTATCGCTGCTAGGGGGGAGCAGCAGCAGCAGCAACAGCACCAGTGCACCATGGAGGAGCTGAGGTGGGGGCAGCTACTAGGTCCATCGGCAGCTGCAGGATGTGGAGGGCGGTGCGGCTTTCAACTGAAACCCACATGCATATTGGGGGAAATGATAGTGCTGGAAGGCCAGCCCTTCTCGGTGGTCGGGGACATGGGGTTTAGGCACCTGATTGGGTTCCTGGCCCCCCAGTTTAAGCTGCCCTTGTGCACCACCCTGAGTCAGCAGGTGGTGCCAGCCCTGTACCGGGCTTTAAAGGAGTGAGTGAGGGAGCAGCTGGAAAGGGCTGGGGGTGCCACCATCCACTTCACCACAGACCTGTGGTCAAACAGGAACGCACAGCATGCCTACCTGGCAATGATGGTCCACTGGTGGCAGGACCCAAGGCAGCATTTGGCAATGGCAGGAGGGGTCCCAAAGCAGGGTATAGGTGGGTCCTGCTTCAGGCAGAAGTAATAGACGGGCCCCACACCGCTCAGAACATCGAGGCAGCCCTGACCACTGTGGTGAGGGAGCGGGTCACGCCAGATGCGCCCTTCACCAAGAAGTGCATGGTGATGGACAACTCGGCCAACATATTGAGGGCAGTCCATGAGGGGGGCTTCACCAGCATCCCTTGCACCACACACACCCTTCACCTGGTGGTCAGGGATTCTCTGGGCTTGGGGGAGAAGGGGATTGGGGCAGGCACTCTTAGCTCCCTGATCAAGCAGGGGAGGAAGCTGGCAGGTTTCTTTAACCAGAGCGTGAAGGGCAGCGACCTCCTCTGGGCAAAGCAGGCCGAGCAAGGCTCCCCAGTGCACCAGCTGATGCAGGATGTGTCCACATGGTGGAATTCGACATTCCTGATGCTCGAGCGGCTTCTCGAGCAGAAAGTCACCTTGCATCAGGTTCAACTGGTTATGGACAGGGGGGTACCTCCAGGGTATGATGGGGAGGAAAGGGAGATCCTGGTTCACACGGTCTGCATGTTGAGACCATTCCTGGACATGACGGAGACCATCAGCTACTCCACGGCCACCATCAACCAGGTGACCCCTCTGGTCCAGAGCCTCCTGAGGAAGCTGGAGGAGATTCTCCAGGGGCGGGATTGTGGCAGGAAGCTGGCAGATGAGGCAGTTGACCTGGTGTGGCAGCTGAAGACAGGGCTGAAGGCGTGGTTTGATGAGCTCCTGAAGCGGGCGGAATACATTTCTGCAACCATGCTGGACCCCAGGGTCAAGGGCAGTGTGGCACTCCAGACAGCACTCTATGGGCACTGGAAGGGTGACCTGGTGGAGAGGGTCCGGCAGTCAGAGAGGGCTGTGAAGAGTGTATGGCAGCATCAGCAGGATGCCCCTGGGGATGGTGGGAGTGAGAGAAGCCACCCCTTTCAGACAGTGGGGTCTATCCCTGCCCCCAGTCCTAGCAGTAGCATCACCAGCATCAGGCTGAGCATCAGCAGCACCCCTATTGCCAGCATCAGAAGTTTGTATGTACAGGGCACTCTGGCAAGCATGGGCTCGTGCACAGCAGGGCAGGCAGCGTGGCTGAGGGCAGTGGTGAAGGTGGTGCCAAAGGACAGTTATGTGAGGGAGTACGACAGCACCTCAGCAGCAGTGGAGAGCTACCTGGAGGAGGAGCCGTGCATAGAAGCCAGCAGCAATCCCTTGGCCTACCGAGCCGACAAGACCAATGTGTGGCTGGCCCTGTCCAAAGTGACCAAGGGTCTCTTGTCCTACCCACCAACAAGTGTCCCCAGCGAGCAGGTGTTCTCCATGGCGGGGGACATTTGCTCGCCGCACTGCCTGAGACTGGGGGCCAAGTTGGTGGATCAGTTTTTTGTTTTTTTTTAGTAGTATATAAACTTTATTGATACAAGAGTTGGTACAATATATATAATAATAAGCAATATATAGTTAACAAACATAAACAAATAATGAAATATAAATTCTACATAAATAAGTTATACATATTGAAGTATCTCCATATTTACCCGCCCTTCATACCCAAACAACTAACTACTAACAACTAACAACAAAAACCGAATTCATAAGTCCATATCCCACTACCAGTGTAAGATTGCAACCTTATTGAATAATGTAACATGCTCAGGCCTGACCTCTCCTATTTGCTAGTGCCAGCAGAAAATTTGCAACCCTATACATCTTGCTTTCAGACTCATTTGCCAAAATATTTTGCAATCGATGGTCCGTGCAAGCCTAGGGGGTCTCAATCTGAGGCAAACATCTATATTTATAGCGGATGTCTGCCGAATCGGGACAATCAAACAAATAATGCACTTGGTCCTCTACCCCAACCTTACACTCACAAGTTCTTTCACAATAAGGCACCGCCTTTAATCTGCCCTCCAAAACACTGGAGGGCATTAACTGAAAGCGTACAAGTGTAACGGTCTGCCTCAGGGCAAATTTTGCGATATTATCGAAGTACTGTTCCAGTTTATGCACTGTTTTATATTTACCGTAATAGGGGGCTATCACGGAATCTGCCACCAAAGCCACATCATCTTGTTTACCAATGTTAAAGATTCATGACTTTAATAGGTTTTTAAGGGAGTTTCTGGGTTGACCCTCTAAAGCCCCCAGAGAAAACCCGATGTCCCTAAGAAGACAGACAAACAGGGATCTTCATGTCGGGCCAGCAGCCAAGTTCCCCTGCTCTTCCCAACAGGCCGAGCCCAGGCTGGTCCTGGGCATGACCATCAATCTAATCCAAAAATTGTTAATGGCCATACGAACTTGGACAGCAACAGAAACCACTCCCGTCTCTGTCCTTAGGCGTGCGCCCTGGGCACGCACCTACGGCACCGCTGGAAACTCCTCTTGCCTCTTTATCCTGTCGCCGCCAGGTGCTGCACTCTGCACCTTGCTTCTGACAGGCAGACTAACTGGCAGGTAATGGGAAAGGCTCTGGCAGTGGTTCCGTCGCATGGCCCCGCTCTCTCCACTCCCACAGCCACCGTAGACTCCTCTTGCCTCTTTATCCTGTCACTGCCAGGTGCTTCACTCTGCCCCTTGCTTCTGACAGGCAGGCTAACTGGCAGGTAATGTGAAGTGCTCCGGCAGTGGCTCCGCCCCACGGCCCCGCTCTCTCCACTCCCACCTGGTGGAGCAGTTGCTTTTTATCAAGGTAAACCTTCCTCTGCTGGGGTTCCCCGAGCTGCCCCTGCACATGGATTGATGGTGCAGTGGCACATGCCATCCCATGCCAGGGGCAGTCTTGGGATGGGGCTCCTCCTCAATCTGGGCTGCTGAGGTGCTGTCCCTCCCTTCAAATGCCTGGAGCTCGCCCTCGCCCTCTCTCTCTCTCTCTCTCTCCAGCCTAGGCCAGCCTATATGATGCAGGGTGGCATTGGGAATCTGAAAGCCTGCCAGATGGCCTCTGCCTAGATGACCTTGGTCCGCCTATCTGACTGGCTCTCTCTCGCGTGCACTGCAGTCTTCGCCAGTCTATCTGAGTGTCCTGCCAAGGTCCCATCCTGCCTTCCCTACTGCCTCTCATGCCATGCTGCCTGTCTGCCCACCCTGCTTGCCAACCTTGAATCCTGCCTGAGCCTGTCTTCTGATGCTCATGCCATGCTGCCTGTCTGCCCACCCTGCTTGCCAACCTTGAATCCTGCCTGAGCCTGCCTTCTGATGCTCATGCCATGCTGCCTGTCTGCTGCTGCCTCTGCTGTGTCATGGGTTCTGCTACTGGGCAATCCAATGTCTGCTACTGCTCCACCAATGCCTGGCAGCCTGAAATGCCTGGCCAAGTAGGGGTGCCAGGTCATCCCGGCCTTCCCGGCCTCTGCTGCTGCCACTGGGTCTCAGACGGCCTGCCATGGCACCATGGGCTCCACTGGGGGCCAGACGCCTAGCCTGCCTGCCCGGGCAAGCGAGGGTGCCAAGCACCAAGGCTTCCCGGTCTCTGCTGCTGCTGCTGCTGCTGTCTCCAACAGCCTGCCATGCCCCCACGGGCACCCCTGGAGTGCCTCAAGCCTTCCGGTGGGACCGAACTTTCTGAAAGTTTGGGGGGCCCGAACTCCACGGGACCAAATGCACGAACTCTAAATAAGTTTTCGGACCAAACATCCGAACCCTGTTCTGTTCACATATTCCTAGTGCCGACTATTTTGTGCATGCAAAATTAATTGTTGTAATAATAAGAATAATAATAATGAATTGGTGGCTGTGGGGGATTGGATGAGGGCGTGCTGTCTGAAGCTGAATCCTGATGATATGGAGGTGGCTGGTGGATGAGGCTGAGGGAGTGGTGGCACCCGTCATTGATGGGATTCACCCTCCATTGGTCCCTCAGGTCCGTAGTCTGGCAGTGCTCCTTGACTCACAGCTCTGCCTGGATATCCAGGTGGCAGCTGTGGCAAAGAGCGCATTTCGCCAGTTACATCTGGCACAGCAGCCTTGGCCATATGTCTAAGACTCAGACATGGGCACCATCATCCATGCTTTCATCACCTCGGAAATAGATTATTGCAACGTGCTCTACGTGGGGCTACCCATGGTGATGGTCCAGAGACTGCAGCTGATGTAGAGCGTGGTGGCCTGGCTCCTTACAGGGACAGGTTGCTGTGAGCACATTACACTGGTACTTAGTTCTTTGCAGTGGCTGCCTATAGTCTTCCTTGATTCAAGGTGTTGGTATTGACCTATAAAGTCCTACACAGCTTGGGCCTTGCCTACCTTCAGGACCGCTTCATTCCCCAGGTCCTGGATCAGTTCCTCTGGTCTGCCAGGAGTGCCTGTCTCAAGGTCCCCTGAGTATCTTGGGGATGGGGGGAGACTATGTGGCTGCACCTCGGCTGTGGAACTCCCTCCCTCTGCTTGGCCCCGGACCTTCCCTTTTTTGAAAGACAATGTAAAACCTGGCTGTTTTGCCTGGCTTTCCGTGATGGAAAATGGGTGGAGGAAGGGATTTCAGCTCCAGTTTGGGGATTTTGATGTAATTTTTATATCCAAGATGCTGTGGCAGGAGGGGGCGGTTATAGAAATGAAATGAAAGTAATTATAAATTATTGAGTATTAATTGTTAATTAATTATTACTTGATTATTAATAATTGTTAATTATTAACTATTATATTTTCTTGGTCAGACATTGAGAAATCAATGGGAATCAATCCCAGGAACAATTACTTAGGAGAATTCTTGCAAGCAGCAACATTGTTATTCATTTCAGCCCTACCTTAAGTCTCATAATACAGTCTTATTATGTATATCTGATTCATGATGGTAGTAAGGGTCCACTTCTTTTACAATTATTGCACTATTTTATCAGACTTTTTTTTTTTTTTACTCACAGCTATGGGTATTACCATCGAGCATGAAACTTCCAGTAGCTTAAACTTTGAGCTCTGTCATAACTATATCTCACCACCCTTTTAAATTCTCCTCCTGCTTATCTTTGTAGTTAGCTTTTACTTTGTTTGCTAAGCTGTGTTATTTTATTAATTCCCCCAAGACCAATTGCTCAGATGATCTTGTAGGTACATCCCTCATAATATTTGCTGACTGTGGGTTTCAAAATAAATTCTTCTCACTTTTTTATGTCTTCCATCATTTGAGGTCTGTACCCTTATACTGATAATGGCAGCTTTTCCATTTCATATGTACTCTACTAGTAACCCTCTTTTCAATTTTATTCTAAAAATCTTATATTAATCTCTCTCTCTCTCTCTCTCTCTCTCTCACACACACACACACACACACACACACACACACACACACACACACACACACACACACACACACAAATCCTGTCTAGTCTTAGGCCATAGATGAACTTTGGTTGTAGCTATACATTGCCAGTACCCCCCTCCCCCTGTCCCCAGCTGTACCCATTAGCATTGTTTGCAAAGCTGCAGTTAGAGCTGAAAAAAGTATCCACAAAAACAGGGACACTGAGTGAAATGACAGTATGTGACTCAACTCAGTAACGTTGGGTACTAACTATTGGTACCTGATTAGTGTCTGTTTTTCTGCTTTCTGTTACCAATTTTCATTACTGAAATAGTAAGTAAAACAGAAAATTGGTAGCTCTGTAACAGCAATACCTGGTACTTAGGGTAATCAGGTGTCCCCCTCAGTAATTGGATACTAATGGGGCACCGTAGAAGCGACCTGAAATTTCAGTTATTATCCACACATAGCAAATTAGTTACCCATTTCAGTTCTAGCTGCAGTCTTATTAGCTGGATGTTAGACAGACTAAAAGTCTTCATTTAGAGCCCTCTCAGGGTTCCAAAATATGGTATGGGACCCTCTAGGCCCACAGGAGAGAAACTGATGGGAGACTTGTTTGTAGATGAGGGGTAGTCCTCAAATATGTAACAATGTGAATGGTATTTACCGTTAGAAGAAGACTGGGCATCTCTGATTTTATCACTTCATTAATGTCTCTAAATAGATTTTTGGCACCTACAAAATATTTCTATATCTAAAAAGGCCATTTATTTGAAAGAGGGAAGCAGCCTGCAATTTGTGGCAGGAGAGAAATTAATGACTCAGTTTTGCAAAGGTGTAACTGGCTGGCTAATTTTGTTGAGTGGCCTGGTGAATGCAAACCTTTCTGCAGCATGGACCATTACTACAGATACAGTGAAGCTAATAGACCAATGATAACATGTGAATGATCAGCGCAGACTCTGGGTGAAATCCAATAGCCCACATATGCAGCCTGCAGGCACAGTGCTCGGGGTAGAATGTGTGCATGTAGCAGAGCCGTGCAAGGTAAGGGGGCTCAACTCAGGTCAATGTGACCCCCGAGCCCTCACACCCTGTGGCCTGGGGGATGGAGCAGGTATGGCTCCTGATCCATCCCCTGGGCAGCAGGGTGTAGGGGGTTGGGGAAGGGATGCATTGGTCTGGATTGCACCTTTGCCCCACATGGCACAGATGTGTGCCTGAGTGTGCACATTCTGGCTGTGCAGTGCAAGTACAGGGCAGCATATGCAAGCTATTGGAATGCACCCTCAGAGTTTAGCCCAGATGTTCAGCTCCTGCCACTGGAACAATTATGACATAGCCTTTTTGTACTTTTTGCACTTAACGTTTTGTTCTTTAGAAACATCTGCAGGTATGGCAAAGACATGTACTTTGATTGTTTTAACAATCTTACTTCCACATATATCAGCCTGAAACTACCAGCCAGTTACCTGTCAGTTACACCTTTGCAAAACTGAGTCACCTACCCTAAGACGTGCCAACATCTGGTGATGCGTGCACACATGTGCAGATGGGTCCTGGGCTACAGCATGTCAAAGTGGGACACAGCATGCCAAGGTCACATCTGTTTTTACCCAAAGTTTTTTTTAAAAAAGTAATACCATATTTGTACTTTTCTGTAAGGAACTTCTCTCTGTTCACACTCTTGGAATACTTCAGTAACATTTTTATTTCCTAATCTGAAGAGCCCAGAGCTGTGAGTGCAAGCCAAATAGAGTCTGCTGGCAACAATGGGAAAAGTCTAACATGGGGAGGAACCTGCCAAATCTTGACATCCTTTAATTGAAGCCAACATAATTCAACATACCAAGCCCTTCTGAAAGAGCAGTTTTACTTTCAGTTGTTTGACAGGACATAAACAAAAGCAACAGGTCAGTCTTATTATTCATGAAGGAGATAAAACAATTCCCTCATTCCAACCCCCACCTCAGCTGCTGTTGGGAGAGAGGAAGGCATGACTGGAAGAGGCAGCATGGAGCAAAATACCTTGGCAAACAGTATAGTAAATCAAAAGCTTAGCTGCTAAGTCAATGGATGGTGCTGCATACTTAATCCCTTACCTCAGATCAGTGCCTCCCAACTCTGCTCTCCTTACCTTACATCAGGAGTGGGGAACCTTAGGCCCAGGGTCTAAATGTGGCCATGGCAAATTTTTATTTGGTCCCTTTCCACATCCTGTATCTGGCCCCTATATCCAGTTCTTTCCCTCAAAAATTGAAAATCTGAGTTCAGGATAAGGGAGCAGAGATGAGGGCATGCACACACAAGGACAGGGGACAGATCCATGTGACTTCAGATTCCAAAACCAAAACCTCTGGGAAAATAAATCAATTTTTAATACTTTTTAAAATGAATCATAATTTTGGAGGCCCAACACCTGATTCTGGAAGATTTGGGATTTGCTGCCTTGCATACAGGGTCTAGGTTTCCTCCCTCAAAAGTCTGACTTGACTGATATCCACATTTGGGGTATCACATCAGGTACCCAACAAGTTACCTGAGTACCAACTGGGTATCTGGTAACCTGAAAAATTGGTAACTTCTTGTACCAATTTTTCAACGTATATTGGTAAACCAATTGGTATATCAGATTGGAAAATTGAAAATCAGCACAAAAAATTAAAAAGAAATGTGATCAGAAGTAGATTTTCCAGGGCCATAAATGTTACCAATGAGTACTCAATGGGTGGTGGGTCAATTTGGGTACCAGAAATTTGACAGGTTACCCATTTTTGTGAATACTTCACATCTAGATGAAATGTCTTCTCTCATTGAATGACCACTGCTAAGTTTTGTTTTTCAACCTATCTGCAGAACCGCCTCACCCTCCGGGACCTGGAGCAGCCCCTGCGGTAGGCTGGGGGCGCCCTCCTCGAGGTCCCCTGGATTTCCCAGGTGTCCACTATGAGGAGGACGTTCTCCGTGACTGCCCGGCAGCTGTGGAAATCCCTCCCATTGGAGATCCGCTTGGCTGCCGGCCTCCCGTCTTTCCACAGACAATGGGTATTTTCAGACGTTATGATACCACACTCAACCACGGTGAATCCCCCGTGGTGGTGGATGGTCCCTTAACATCTGGTTGCTCACCACCAGATGTTCACCATGGTGAACCACCAGTGGTGAGCAAAATAACCACGCTTTCAAGGATGGTCCGGGCACCATCCCCGAAAGTGTGGTTAATTGAACCATGGCCAGGAATCGGCGGACGGTAACGTCTGTTACTTCCGCTGATTCCGGGCCATGGCCCAGGCCCCGGATTGGAATTGGGCGCTGCACCCGCCTGTCTCCCAGAGGGCTGGTGGCTGGAGGAGTGGGGGGGGCTGGGGCTGTGTGGCCACACGTTGCGCCGCGCAGCCCCCCCCCAGATTCCCCGCCAAAATCAGTCGGCATGTCTGTTGAATGTGACTTTTTGATTCCGGCAGGGAATCAAAGGTGATTCCATGACGGGGTCAATAGGCACCCCATCACATCTGAAATCACCCAAAGTAAGACCTGGCTGTTCTGCCAGACCTTTCCCGAGGGAGATGGGGTGGGTGGGTTGGGGTAGGGTAGGGTAGGGGATGGGGTTTTATGTTGTTTTTTAATTGAATTGTTATTGTTTGTTTTAATGTTTTAAAATGTTTTTAATATGTGGTGAGTCACCCCGAGATGCCTGAAGCAGGAGGGGGAGGCATAAATTTTTTTAATATAAATAAATTAATTAATTAATTAAATAAAACAAACCAAGGTAGTGTTTAGTGCAATGACAGAAAACCTTAAGCTCAGGTGCTAAAGATAGACCACATCTAGTTTTTATTTGTCTCTGCAATTCCTGAATTTGGACTCTGGATATAATTCCTAGCCCCAAGTAGTGAAAGGCTGCACTCAGGGAAAAGAGGCAGAGATGAGAGCATGCACACAAGGAGAGGGGACAGATCCAGGGGACAGATCCATAAGCTGGACCTTCCTCTTTCTGAGTGCACCATGTAGCTATAACTTTTATGTAACTCTCAGAGTTTGTACTAATTTTTAATTGGTCTCTGAGATGGAAAATGTTCCCTAGCTCTGATATAGCTCTTTCAGCATCCTTCTTACAAGCTCCCAGACCAGTGAATAAGACAGAAAAAAATACATCAGATTGCTTGTAGAGTGGGGGACAAAATTAAAAGAGGCTAACACAATTTTCCCATTTCAAAAACACTAAAACCACACAAGGCTATGTGCAAACTGCAAAGCAAGTATTTTCTGAAGCATTCATACTGCAACAGAAAGACTGACTATAACAAGTCACCAAATAAATCCTTTGGAAAAGCTTCTATATATTGTCTGTAATTTTTTCTACTGTATGAGCCTAGAAAAATATCCCAACCAATTTAAACATTCAAAATTCAACAAAAAGTCTCTAAAGCATCAGATCACTCAGGAAGACAGACAAAATGCACAAGGCACTACCACACGAAAGAGTACCATTATTTTCTCCTTTCAGAAACACTAAGTTCACATGAAAAGCAAGTATTTTTGAAGTGTTCATCACACTGCTGCATATAAAAAGTTTGCAAGTAAAGCTTTTGGAAAAACTTATAAATTGTGTTTGCATTTTCCCCTGCTGCACTCAGTCAATACACAAAATATCCAAGCCAAATATCCAACATCCAAGCAAAATGCAAAGAAATTATATAAAAAATATTTAAAATATCAAAACATCAAAATATAAAATAGATCCAAAAATATATTTAGTCAATGCACAAAATATCAAAACCAAAAATAAAAAAAATATTAAAAATATCAAAACATTACTTGGGGGTGGCGGGAGGGGAGCAATTAAATGGTATGTATCAGTAGTGAAGGGAAAAATAGTAAAATAACTAACAAAAATAAAATAAGAAATGAAAAGAAATAGGGGGTGGGTGTGCAGCCACAGTGGGTGGAGGTCCCATCCATGGAGTATTAGGACCTCCATGGATACTCCATCCATGGAGTATTGGGACCTCCATGGATACTCCATCCATGGAGTATTGGGCATTGGAGCCCATTCCTCTGGCCATGGGTGATGGGTGGTGGTGGTTGTTGTGTGGGAGCACACACACCACGCACACCCATCCCCCGCATCATTCACACGGGCATCTCCATGCAGCAAAACTGGGCCAAAGTTGTGAAACCCTGTCTGCTCTCTGCTGCAATGGCCACCAAATGGATCCAGACTGGTTTCAGTCTTCTGCTCATTCCCCTCTCCTAAAAAAGGGAGGGGGGAGCTTCTTAGCATGTTGTTTGATTTTAGGGTGCCTGGAAAAGGTGCCCTAAGCTAAAACCATCCTGATTAAATAGAATCTTTCATTGGAAACCATGCCTTTGTGCCCTGCCCCCTCTCTTTGCCTTTAAAATACCAGTGCCTTGCGGGCGGCCATCCTTACTGCTCTTGGGACATCAGCCCATCGAAAGAAAGGGGAAGGACCCTCATGCTGCTGCTGCCCTGGTCCGTTCACACTGCTCTCTGAGGTGCAGGTGCAGAAGTGCACAGAGCATTTCATCCCTTTATGCTTTTCCACATATGTGGACCAGTTGTGGGGTGCCACATCTGGCCAGTGGAACACTGGCTGCAGGGGAGGGAGAGCAAGGGAATCTATGCCAGAGCCAGGTTGGCTGTGGGGCACTTCAGCAGCCCAGATGTGGGAATAGGGAGACAGGGGTGTAGAAGGCAGTCCTCCCCCAACCTGGGCCAATCAGTCACCCCTGCAGCGAACTCACCAGACATCTCAGTATCAGGGATACCCCAGTTCAATTTTTTTAAGTTTCTGTTGCACCCATAACAGCTACCAATTTATTTAAAATAAATAAATAAATGCATTAAATAAAAATAATTATGGAAATAGTTTCTGGAAATTAATGAATGAATGAATGAATGTTATTGTTGGGCCATAGCCATCACAATATCTACAGGCCTAGAATGATCAACAGTATGCAGTACCATAGGGTGTTTTCAGACGTTACGGGGCCGCTTGGCCCCGTACCGAAAACAACCAAATCATCCCCCGCCGGGATGACCCCATCATGCCCTAACAGACGTGCCGGGGGATCCCGGTGGGGAATCTGGGAGGGGGCGGGGTCCCGTGGTGCAACGTGCGGCCCCACAGTCCCGCCCCCTCCATGCTCCCCGCCGCCCACCCTCTGGGGAGACGGGCGGGCAGCGGGGCAAATGCGGCCACAGCGTCTGGCCGAAATTGCCACGGCCCAGGATCCCACCAGTGATACCGGGCCGTGGCGCCTGACCAGACGTGATTTTTTTTTGGTCCCTGCCGGGGATCACTTTCACCACGCTTCCTGGGAAAGTCCCCCGGGAAGCGTGGTTGAAAATGATCCCGTGTGGGTATTGACCATGGCAAACATCTGGCAGCTGCCAAACAGACGTTCGAGGCACAGTGACCACAGATGGGTATTCACCGTGGTTCACTGTGATCTCGTAACGTCTGAAATCACCCATTGTTTCTGGAAAGTAAGATGGTAGCATCAGAGTGGTTCTGGCATGGTGAATATTTTCTGTTTCTGAGCTCCCAAGATCCAGCTACCTAACAGTGGGTATTAACAGACATCACAATTGCATCTGTCTCACCAAGGGGAGGACTTCTGGCAGCCAGGTGAGCTTCAGTCACAAGCACAAACGTTTAGGCATCACGCTGGCCCATTAGGTTCAAAGCGGGCCAAACCCAGCCAACATGACATCTGTTAACACCCAATAAATCAATAGACTTATGAGGCATAGACAAAGTCTAGTGCAAGAATAAGAAGAGGTTTTTTAAAATGGTTTATTTATTGCTGAAGTCTTCCATTGAAGTACCTAAAAGAATCAAGCTGATCCCAGCATATGCAAAATAGCTAACTCATAAATCATGGGAGAAGTCGACCACTTGAAATGCTACAATGCACAAATCTATCATCAGTGATCTGAACACAAACGTTTTGTAGTAATGACTGATGACTTAACAGCTCTGTCCAAGAAGGAGAAAATTAGGCTGGATTCTGAATGTGCAAATAACTGCTCAAAATTACAAGACTGGTTAATTTATCTGCATGGAACAAAAAGTATGATGCAACAGTTAATATGAACAGGTGTTCTAATGATGGATCACACTTGGTTAGGCAAATTCATTTAAAACTTACTCCTAATTCCCATAGTTTATTTTGAAAATTATTATTGTGTTCTTCTCCAGTAACCTCCCATTCTGTTAATTTTTTTCAAAACCTATTGTACCAATGGGCTTTTATTGTCTTCCCACTTCAGCTCCTGTGGCATAATTTGAGAAGTTCATATATTAGTTTCAAGACAAAGGGACAAAACTGTCTGCAGCAATAAGATAAATAAAGATGACAAAAATTACCCCCTCACCCGCCCCCTTTTCCCTAGCACAAGGTTCTGTTTGCCCATCCCTATAAGATAATATTCCATTTAGTTCAATGGGGTTTGAATTTCCGAACTCTGTTCAGAAGTTTGGAGTTCAGACCGAACTCGAATATTTCAGTTGACCACACTGAATTTCCTAAACGAACTCAATTTTTGTACCGAACTGAATTTCTGAACTCAGTTCTGTTCGCCCATCCCTAAAAGTGGCCAGATGCAGGTGGTCGCTCAGCCCAGAGTTGCACAGGCAACTCCCAGCAGTCGTGCAAATCTGTGGAACCTAGCCAGGGTTGCTAGGCAATCCAGCCAGGGGTGGGGAAAGTAGTTTTGCATAGCAAGACTTCAGGACCCAACACTTTGCCGGACATGAGCTCCAGTGCAGCAGGACATGGGGAACTGGCAAACAAAACCCACCCACCTACCCCCTTCTCTATTAAGCACTGTGAACCTCTGTCGGTTGCCTATTGGGGTCAGGATATAATTTTTAAAGGAACCCCCAACTGGATTGAGGGATTCCTGGTTTTCTTCTTCCCAAATCCCCAGAGTGTTGTTTCAATTGACTTGTTAGGGGCCTTTGGAAGGCCGTGGATTGTTTGTTCAGTTATAACTTGTTGCACTCTTGTGGGGGTCTAGTAGATTTTGCTGCAGTTCCTGATAGTCTAGAATAAAATATGGAGACATCTCCTTATGAGATGGGGAATCATAACCTGGTGCAGAGGCAGGGTGTGGCAAGCGCTAGGGTTACATCCTTGGGAGAGGTAAATTTTATGCCAACAAGGGGGCATATGCTGCTTTACCTTCGGCACTCTACTCCTTGCTCTGGTCCCTTAGGGGATATTTTCATCTTCTCTCACGCTTGAGTTGTATTCTGGGATGGTTGGGGAGGCTTAGTTAATTAAGGTTTAGAGGTGAGTACCTGAGACTGCATCAGGATCCTTACCCCCAGGTTTAATAGTTAACATTTGATGCCTTTACTATTGGACCCTAATTGCCTTGGGCAATTCCCCACCCAGATTATGGAATTGAATAAAGAGTGCAGGCATTAAAATCCAATATATTGTGGTGTTGTCTCATTCCTGGATGCAACGACAAATGCAATTCTTTTTTTTTTAAAAAAAAAAGAGGTGACATGACATTTTCTTGTATTGAACCATAGAACTATGAAAAAAAGACATTCAAAATATATTTTTGTTCTGAAATCAGCACATTGATTTTATTTTAACTCAAGTGGCAAAAACTTTCCACTGATTAAATGATTATTATTATAGGCATTTATATAGTGCTAGCAATGCAACTGGTGCTTTACAGAGAATAAAATAGACACGGTCCCTGCCTGAAAGCTTACAATCTAAGGACAGGGGGAGGGGAGGGGGAACAGAGGGATAGACAAAGGGTGCAACATTCATGAGGATGCGAGAACTCAGGTACACCTTCTTGGCTTCGTTACAGTAAATTAGGAGTTTGCAGATAACAGGTGGGGGATAATTCTGGGTGGGGATGATTAGCAGGAGTTAGGAAGGGCAGAGTGGAAGAGGTGTGTTTTTAGGAGGGACTTGAAGGTGTGGAGGGTGGGGGCAAGGCGGACGAGGGCAGTGAGGGAGAAGGAACGAAGGTGGTGGGGGAGCAGGGGAGGTGTGGGAGGGTGAGGGAGGGGATGGAAGAGGATCGGAGTGCTCAAGCAGGGTTTGGAGGGAGATCAGGGCAGAGAGGTAGCGGGGAGCAAGGTTGTGAAGGGCTTTGTAGGTGAAGACGAGGAGCTTGTGCAGAATGCGCTCAGGAAAGGGGAGTCAGTGGAGGGAGGAGAGGAGAGGCTGCACATGGTCAAAGCGATGGGCTAGGTGGATGATCCTGGCAGCAGAGTTTTGAACAGAGATTAGGGAAGAAACGTGAGAGCGGGGAAGGCCAGCAAGGATGGGGTTAGAATAGTCGAGATGTGAGATGACTAGGGCATGGATGAGAGTTTTGGCAGAGGAGACAGACAGAAAAGGGCGGATCTTAGCAATGTTGTGGAGGGAGAAGCGGCAGGATTTGGCCACAGAGTCAATGTGGGGTTTGAAGGTAAGGTGCAAGTCGAAGATGAAGCCCAGCTATGGGCTTGGGGGACAGGGAGGATGGAGACCCCGTCAATGGCAATTGACAGGGATGTGGGAGAGGAAGGATTGGGAGGGAAGATAAGGAGTTCAGTTTTCGCCATGTTCAGTTTGAGTTGGCGTTGATACATCCAGGCAGAGATATCGGAGAGACAGTTGGTGATACGAGCTTGAACAGAGGGGGAGAGGGAAGGAGTGGAGAGAAAGAGTTGAATGTTGTCAGCGTATAGGTGGTATTGGAAACCATGGGAGGCAATGAGTTTGCAAAAGGATTGGGTGTGGATAGAGAAGAGGAGAGGGCCAAGAATGGAGCCTTGGAGAACCCCGACCGAGAGGGGTAGGGAGGGGGAGGAGTTAGGAAGAGATACATTGAAGGAGTGGTCAGAAAGATAGGAGGAGAACCAGTCGAGGACAAAGTCCCGGAATCCCAGGGAGTGAAGCGATTCAAGCAGGAGCGAGGGTCAACAGTGTCAAAGGCAGCAGAGAGATCAAGGAGGACAAAAATAAAGGTGGTTGGATTTAGCCACAAGAAGATCATTGGTGATCTTAGCAAGAGTGGTTTCACTGGAGTGAATCCCATTAATGTTGTTAAAAAAAAGTGACAAGCGACATGTGGAGGGTGAAGACAACTGCTGGAGTTCCTCCATCTCATAGTCACCACAGCCTCATCGTAGTCAACTCTTTATAAAAAGAAAGCAAAGGAGCATATCCTGATTAAGTGGGAAGGAGTCAATAACTTGTTTCCTTACCTTGCTTGTTAAATTGGAGCATTATCTCACAACACCCTATTAGAGTGGGAAGTAGCACAAATATATATATTTTCAGTGTTGTGTGACATCTTCACCAAGTCCTGTGCTCCTTGATTATCCTGTTTTCTGCCACCTTAGGTCAATGATGTCCCACTGAAATGCAAGGAAATAATCAGTTCTGCAAAAGCACTGCTTTGGGAGAAGACAAATACAGATTAACGAACGAGTTTCATTTTCATTAATGTTGTTAATGAAATTTCATTTTTCATAACCGGTGTTGTATCGGTATTGATTTCAAGAGATAACAAATATTTTGTTTTCGGTATCGCTTCCATTGTAGGCTGCCACTAGTGGCAGAAGTGCCATCAGACATCTGCCCCAGACTTCTCCGAAGTTGAACTCCTTTCTCCCTTTCTCATTTATAATGCAGTAGTAATAATAAGTTCACAAGGACAATATGAAAAATTACTAATATCAGGGGTATAGCTACCATTGAACAAACAGGGACATTCGTACTGGGGCCCGTACTCGTTGGGGGCCCAATATCCAAGGTAGCTAAGCCACCCTTAACCCCCCTTTTTTTCTTTTTTAAATTGTCACCTGAGCTGGCTGGGGGCCCGTCCGGCTGCTGCATGGGTCCCCTTCCCCTCTCTGCCTGCAGTTGCAATATTGTGTCTGATGCAATGTTGCAAATGCAGGCAGGGAGGGGCTCCATGCAGCAGTCTGTATCAGGCCAGGTCATACAAGCCTTGTGGCTCGGCTTGCTCCCCTAGCACAATGGAGGAGGCATTGTCCCCACCAGTCTGGACCTGGTCTGGGCAGGGCTGACTCAAGGGAGGTCCAGCCCAAGCAGAAAGGTGCCCAGTGGTGGTTCCACTCAGTAACTGAGTGGAAATGCCACTGGGCACCTTCCTGCTCTGGAGCTCCCTGCATTGAGCCAGTCTGCTCGACCAGTCACCGGCCTCCAGGGCTGGTCAGGTGGGCCAGGGCAGCAATGGCACTGCTGCTGCTGTCTGCGCTCGGCCCCAGCATGTTAGCAGTGAGCCAAGAGGGACAGAGTGCACTGTGGGACCAGCTCGCCGCTGGCTCAGAAGATGGATGGGCTCAGCAGCAGGCCACCAGAAGCACACCGCAGACTCTGTAGAAAGCAAGTAAATCCCAAGCACCAGCAGCCCAGCACTCCTAGGCTCAGCTGGGAGGTGTTTGTAGACCAGCTGGCAGCATTGGGAAAAAAGAGGGGGGGGGGCACATGGACATTTCTTGTCCCTGGGCCCATCCCAAGCTAGCTATGCTCCTGACTAATATGTATGTCTAACCTAAACCTACAACTAATAACTTATACTATATGCAATTTAATTCTACCTGAGTATCTATATCAATAAACTTCTATCTGCTATGTGTTCTATCTAAGGGCGTTTATAGACAAGACACAAAAGGCGGCTGATCCTTTGATCAGCCGCCTTTCTTGGCGCTCGTCTACTTGCTGGGGCTGCTTTTTAATCCGCGTCGGAGGGGGCAGGCGAGCCTGTCCCCTCCGACGTGGATTCCCGAAGTGCCGGCTTTACAGAAGGGCGCGCATGCTCACTCGCACTCTGTGCCGTGCCTGATCAGAAGACACGGCATGCAGAGACCACGCGGGGGGAAAATCTGGCATTTAGCGATCCCGCTTGTAAGCGGGATCGTCTATAAACACCCTAAGTCTCTATCCTATTCCTATCCTATAATGCTAATATATATATTAGCCTTCCATCCATCCATCCATCCATCCAGGGGGAGACAGACGAGAAGGGAAAGTTTAAAATAAAGGGTATAAGAAAAGGTCAGGTATAATACTGAGGGTTGAGGAAGATTTTCTTGCAAGCACCAGAGTTCTGTAAATGCAACCTGCCAGAGCAAGAGCTAACACAGAATAAGAGTCAAATAGCCTGGCCCTGCAACATAACGGGTTGCAGTGCCCTCCCCAGAGCCCCCATGATTGGTTCTTGGAGGCAGGAGGCATTGAGCATCCCAGAGTGCCATTCTGCTGTCTGAGACCTGCTTGCGCTGCTCATTGGCCAGCAGTTACATCGATCAGGTCCTTGCTCGCCCATCAAGAGTTCCCAGTTCAAGAGTTCAACACTGTTTCTGGCTCCGCGATTCTGCTCCCTCCTCCCCTCTCCACATTTTCCTCCAAAAAACACCTGCCAGGCAATAATGAAATCAATAACGACTGTCGTTATCGTTATTGGTTTCATTATTTATCTTCATTATCGTTATTGCAATAATGATAATGAAAATGTGAATGTTATCGTTATCAATATAACAAAAGAGAAGTGCACGTCCCTAGTCCAATAGCAATTGCTACAGAGGGCTTTGACAATATGAGGATAATTCATAGAGCTAAAAGGGCATTAGTTTTTAACATATTCATGTCACATAACCATACAACTCCATTTAATCTATAATGCATAATTTCACAAACATATTCATACAACTTACAGCTGATGCATGTGCAGACAGTGGGTATTTTTAGAAAAGTCCCTCCCTACCCATTAATCACCCATCATCCATGTTGCATGGCTGTATTGGCATCCTTTGGCTCATTGGCCAGCCATTGGCTAGCCCTGCAATGTGCATGATGGGTGGGTGGGTGGGTGATAGGTGGGGGAAGAAGTGTTTGTTTAAAAACACCCAGGATTTTAAACCCTTCACTTTGACATGTCTCAGGTATTGTGTCTTTTCTAGGAATATTTTTGTTATTTTTCATCGTCTCTGTTGACAATTGTTACAAGGTTCTTTTCACCTGTATATTTTAACATTCTTCAGAAAAAGCTATAAAAATTAAGGAAGTTGATTTTTTCTAGGCTGCTTTGATATGAGATGTTTTATTTTTGTTCCTTTATAATGTTTTAATTAATTTTTTGTATCAAAGTATTTCATATGAAGTATTAATGGGTTTTCAGGTACAATGTGTGTTTAGGAGGAAATTGAATACATTCATATGATTTGCTTCTTAAAACCTTAAGATTTGAAGCCAATTATTTTTACACTTTTGAAGTGTAATCCTCATTCATCCAGGTGTGCAAGGGCTGGTGTGTGTGCCAGATCCTCATTTACAGTGAAAGGAATGATTTCCCATCAGCCACTGATTTGTACATGCAATGTCATCTCCCACCTTCACCCTCAGAGCCCAGTACAGTTCTTCCATGTGGACAGCACCATGGGTGCCCAGAATGCTTTGCAGCAGGGTCAAGGGGTATGATTACATCAGAAAAGGATGTGAAGAGACTCTCTTGCACTTTTTCTGACATGATGTGGGGGAGCGGATATCCTTGACCTGGTCTTCAGTTCTGGCCTTGAGGCGGGTGGTCCGTTAGTGGGGGATGTGAGATCTGTTCCCTTGTCATGGATGGACCATTATCTCCTGCAGACCAGCCTCCTAGCGCACCCCCTCCAGAAGGGGAATGGACCAGTTAGGTTGGTCCGCACTCGGAGGCTGATGGAACCACAGCAGTTCCAGGAGGCTCTGAGGGAGTTATCCCTGGACTCTGACGGCCACTCTGTTGATGTGCTGGTACAGCATTGGAACATCTTGCTGGGGGAGCCATCGATAGGGTGGCTCTGAGACGTCCCCTGCCCCCATCTTGTTAGGCATGGGCGAACAGATCGCGGTTCGTGTTCGGCCGTTCGGTTCGGCCGCGTTCGGTTCGTGTGTTCGTGTTCGGTCGTCCGGTCGTATCGCACGTTCGTGTTCACCCGTTCGGTTCGGTAGCGTTCGTGTTCGGTTGTTCGGGCAGGTCGTGCGTTCGTGGTCGGACGTTCGGTTCGTTCGCGATCGGGTTGTGCGTTCGTGTTCGGACGTTCAGTTCGTTCGCCATCGGGTTGTACGTTCGTGTTCGGTCGTTCGGTGTTCGGGTGGTTCGCGCGTTCAAATATTTATATCTCTATACCTACACTAATAACTAACTAACTACCTAACTAATAAATGTATTCTAAATGCTATGAATAACTCCAACAAACCCTAAAGCTGACTTGTGGTGTTCCGCAGGGTTTGATTCTGTCTCCACTTTTGTTTAATGTATATATGCAGCCCTTGGGGGAGATCATGAGAGGGTTCGGGGTGCATTGTCACCAATATGCTGATGATACTCAGCTGTACCTCTTGTTTTCAACCGACCCAGGTCCCGCTGTCTCATTGCTTTCCCAATGTTTGGAGGCTGTGGCGGATTGGATGCGGCAGAGCAGACTGAAGCTCAATCATGATAAGACAGAGGTGATGGTGGTGGGTAGGGCGGGGGAGGTGCCGACCCCTCTGGGGGTGGGGTTGGGGGGTCTGCCCTCCCATAGCCCAGCAGATTCAGAGTCTGGGGGTGGTGTTGGATCCGGGCCTCCGTCTGGATCGGCAGGTGGAGGTGGTGACTAAAGCCGCCTTTCACCAGCTGTATCTGGCGTGGAGGCTGCACCCATACATCTCCGTGCCTGACCTGGCCACTCTTATTCACGCCTTCATCACCTCGAGGCTAGACTACTGCAACGTGCTCTACATGGGACTTCCCTTGGTTCTGATTCGGAGGCTGCAGTTGGTGCAGAATGCAGTGGCCCATCTCATTACGGAGACAAGGTGACGGAAGCATATTACACCTATTACACTCTGCACTGACTGCCTATAGCATACTGAGCCAGATTCAAGGTGTTGGTGTTGGTTTATAAAGGCCTATATGGTCTGGGCCCCTCATACCTTGGGGACCGCCTCACCTTCCGTGCCCCAGGGTGGCCCCTGCGGTCTACTGGGGGCACCTTCCTGGAGGTCCCCCATGTTAAATGGGGGGCCACGATGGAGAGGGCCTTCTCGGTGGCCGGGCCGCGGCTTTGGAACTCCCTCCCGGAGGAAGCTTGCCTGGCCACAGGTCTGATGGCTTTTTGCCAAGCCTGTAAGACCTGGCTGTTCGCCCAGGCCTTTGGAGTGGAAGGTGGGAGGGGAGGGCGGGGAATGTTTGGGGGGGGGGTTAGTTTTAAATAATATATATTGTGGTTTTATGTATTTTATTATTGTTTTAGTTGTGAGCCACCCTGAGATCCCGTGGGCATGAGGGATCTCATTATTTAAATTTACATTTAAATAATGTAAATTATTTAAATTTACATTTAAATAAATACATTTATTTAAATGTAAATAAATAAATAAACAAATCCCACACCTGAATATTGTTAAAATGTCACAGCCATTCAAAAGGAGGCCTACAGTTGAAATGAGCTATTTTCCCCCATCATTTTTTATAGTTGACCACACCCCTTACAGCATGTTGTGACATTATGGTGCTCCAAAGGGGCAGGGTTTGTGAAGTCTTATATGAAGCAGGTGTTCCCATTATATCCCCCTCCTCCCTTGGTGCCTAGAGTTATTACTTAGGTGTGATCTTTAGGGGCGTGCACCAGGCCCCCATGTCATTTTTGTTTTTTGTTTTCATTTTCATTATTCAAAAATGTCATTTTTGTTAATAACGACAATGTCATTTTCGTTTTTGTTGTTATCATTTTTGTTATCATTTTTGTTATTTTTTATATATTGTTTTCATTATCAGTATCAGTATTGGTATTGTTTTTGTTATCAGTATCAATATTCATTATTGTTATTGATATCGTTATTGATATCGGTACCATTTCAAAGAAAGATTTTATTTTTTTGTATCAGTATCATTATTGATTCCTGTGCATAACTAATATTTTTCTAAATCTAAGGGAGACATGGGAAAGTGAAAGGAAAACTATATATTATCTAATCAATTATCTATGTAACTATTCTAATCTAATCTATATGTCTATAATATATATCTATATCTAATATATACTACCTATCTCTATATAATGTACAGGGGGGAAAGGGCAGGGAAAGGGAGACGGTAAAATGTAGGGTATGAGGAAGGAAAGTATTGGTGGGAATACCTAATAAATAAATATATAAATAATACAATGAGGGCTGGGGAGGATTTTTTATGTGCAAGTTCTGTAAACACAACCTGACAAGCAGAGCTCTCATACAACAGAGAGAAAAAACCTGGCCCTCCCATTATAAAGGGTTGCAGTGCCCTTGCCACAGAGCCCCTCTGATTGCTTGTAGGAGACAGCAGGCATTGAGCAATCACAGAGTCCCATGAGACTGCTGGGGCCTGCTTGTGCTGCTCATTGGCCAGGGATCCATTCATCAGATACTGCTGAACTGCTCGCCCTTCCCAAGACTGGCACAGTTCAAGAGTTCAACCCTGTTAAGACTCTGAGATGTCTGCTCCCTCCTCCCCTCTATGGGTGATTTCAGACATGACGGGGCACATTCGCCCCATCATGAAATGAAATCTGAATTCCCCGCTGGGATGACCCCGTCACGCCGTAACAGATGTGCCGGGGGATCCCGGCGGGGAATCGGGGAGGGGGCGGGGCCACGTGGCACACCGTGGGGCCGCATGGGCCGCCCCCTCCATGCTCCCCGCTGCCCGCCTTCTGGGGAGACGGGCGGGCGCCGTGGCCAATGCCGCTGCAGCGCTCGCCCGCTATGGCCACAGGCTGGACTCCCTGCAGGAATTCCGACCCATGGCCGCCGTCCAGACATGACGGCGGGGGTCACCGCGGTGGGGAATCACATTCGCCGCGTGAGGACCTCCGGCCCTGCCGCTTCAGCTGTTCACGTGGCGAATGTGATTCCCCGCTGTGGTAACATCTGGGGGGAAACATCCGTTTCCCCCAACAGACGTTACGTGGTCGCTGCCACCACAAGGGATTGACTGTGGTGGCCTTTGACCACATAACGTCTGAAATCACCCTATGTTTTCCCTCCCAAACCCAACTGCCACAACACTAATAATAACGACAACGATAATGACAGTGTCATTTTTATTTCTTGTTATTGTTTTTGTTATCATTTTTGTTAACATTTTTGGTATTGTGTTTGGTATCATTTTTGGTATGTTTTTAATATCGATACCAGTATCGCTATCGGTATTAGTATCGATACCAGTATGAGTATTCTTGGTTGTTGTTTTTGTTATCGTTGTCATTATTCTCGGTTGTCATTTTTGTTATTGCAATAACGAAAATGACAATTTCGTTATTGTTATTGTAATAATGAAAATGACATGCACACCCCTACTGCCCATTCATAAGTATGTCCCAGGTACAGAGGGGCATTCCACGCTCCCACAGTACAGGCAGGAGCCCAATGACTGTAGTTATGATGCACAAATTATGCCCGATACGATAGAAGTTTATGAAATAATGTGTGGTGTGGAATGAGTGAATAGGACATTGTTATATTTACCCTCTTAAATAGTACTAGAACTCCATGAAACTAACTGGCAGCAGATTTAAACAAATAAAAGAAAGTATTTTTTCACACAACACACAATTGACTTGTGGAATTTTTTGCCAGAGGAGGTGGTCAATGCCAGTAGTATAGCTGGCTCTAAAAAAGGATTTAATCTGTTCTTGAACGGTAGGTTCCTTAATGGTTGTTAGCCAGGTAGGTTTGTGGATGTAACCTCTGACTGTTGGGAGCAGGAAGTGAACAGCAAGGAATGGATGACCTCATTATGACCTGTTGAGTACTTCCTTCAAAGCAACCAAGAATGGCCACTGTTGGAGACAGTATGCTTGGCTTAATGGACTATACCCTGATCAAGTATGGCACTTATTTTCTTATTATCTAACAAAAAAACTACCATTTTAGAAGAAATAGTTACGGTGGGTTCTTCCTACTAAGGCCCTTTTCACACGAGACGCCTCCACCCATTCCCACACATCTCCACACAGTTTTGCTGCATGGAGGTGGGTGGAAGTGCCCATGTGAAAACCATGACAGATGGGTGGAGGTGCGTGCATGCATGCTACACCCACCTCCACCCATGTCCACTCGTCACCCACCCATGGAGCAATGGGCTCCACTGCTCCATGGGGAGAGGTGGGTGAGAACCCTTGGGAATGGGTGCACATCCACCTCCACCCACCACGGCCACCCACCGCGATTCATTTAAAAAGGGCCTAAAACTAATCCCCAAAACCAAGGGGTTTTGTTTCCTTTGTTCTGTTGGTCTTCTCATTGGCCAAATTGTTGGGTTTCTTTCTTTTCTTTCCCCAGTGTGGTATTTTGTTAGCTTGGTTTTTCTGAATCAGTTAATATATTTTCCTCTCTAAGGGTTTTATTTGTGCCGTGTCTCATTATCTGATGATGTGATACTTTTTCTAAGTATCTGAGAAGACAGGTGAAAAATATCCTGTATTAAACTTTTTAATCTTACTGTTTCATTTGGTGGTTTTCGCTTTTCATTTGCATAGTCGTTAAGGCAGGCATAACGGGAGTTTTGGAGATGCATAAAGGGCTGGGTTTTTGTGATTTCAAATTTTGTCTTTGGTTGCTGAGTGTAGGAAATATTAATTTCCTTGGTTTGGGGAGCTTGTTTTAGTAGGAAGAACCCACCATAACTATTTCTTCTAAACTGGTAGGTTTTTTGTTAGACAACATCTTTGGTTTGGGGGCAAGTAATGGCAGTGTGTATATTATAAGGTTTATAATACCTTACAGTATAAGAATTTTGATTGGTAACGCTCTTGGCAAAATGACTCTAGCTGTCACAGTACAATGCTGTCCTGTGTAATTGGGCAGTGGAAGGGTTTGCCCTTGGATGTTTTGCAGTGGCTGGAAAGTGGAAAGGCTGGCCCTGGGATGTTTGGCAGAGAGGGAAATCATTCCAGGGTAATCACTGTAGCTTTGCCCTGACTTGCATGTTACCCCATCTGTCGTAGGGATTTCTTATTTGCACCTAGGAAATAGAGCTGTTTTAATCCCCCCCCCAACACACATTCTTCCTCCCTCTTCCAACATATGGACACTCACTCACTCCCCCCCAACATGCACGCACGCACACACACACACACACACACACACACACACACACACACTAAGTCACTCACTGGCCCTCTCCCTCTCTCACAGCACACACACACGCATACATGCACACACACTCCTGTTCTTCCACTTTCCTGCCTGTTGCCACAACTTGGAAAGCCCCCACACCTCCAGTCTGCTCATCTGGATGCCAGCACAACTTTCAAAGTCCACATGCTGCTGGCCTATGTCCTGGTCCATGCTGGGACTGCTGGCATGTTTTCTAGTGTGGCATACATGGGACTTCAGGTCCCAGCATGTGTCACTAGAGAATATGGCAGCGGCCCAACTGCGCATTGGCTGGGGCCAGCATCAGCACTTCTGTGAGGCAAAGAAGGAGAGCACTGCTGCTGCTGAAGCTTTCCTAGACATCTGGTTGCCTGCCTGGCCACTGCCGCCACTTCAATTTTCAGTTTGGAAACACAAATGCACGTGCGCGCACACACTCCCGCTCTTCCACTTGCCTGCCTGCTGCCACAACTTAGAAAGCCCCCACACCGCCAGTCCGCTTGCCTGGCTGTCGGGGCAACTTTCAAAGCCCACATGCTGGCAGCCCACAACCGGGCTCATGCTGGGGCCGCCGGGATGTTTTCTAGTGAGGCATACTTGGACTTCAGTTCCCAGCATGCCTCACAAGAGAACATGATGATGGCCCCACTGCGCATGGGCCAGAACCTGCACCACTGTGAGGAGCAGGACAAGAGCACCACTGCTGCTGAAGCTTTCCTAGGCATCTGGTCGCCTGCCTGGCCGCTGCCGCTGCCACTCCAGTTTTCAAACACCATAGCACACATGTGTGCACTCATTGTTGGGCCAACACCATGTTCTCTAGTGAGGCATTCTGGGATTTCTCAAACCACTTACTCTGGAGAACACCCATTGAAGCTCAACTGGGCTTCAGTTGGGGCTATTACAAAGTACGTGATTTGTGGATCATGACCAGAGTCTGTATTAAGCCTGCTACTTAATTTCTCTCAAATTAAGGAGAGAAAATCAATCCTCATCAGTCTCTCCTTGTGTTTTTTTTTTCTACAAGAGGACAGAAAATATTGCTGTTGCCATCCCATAATGCTGAATGTGTTTGATTTTAAAGCTTTGTGGTATGCTACTATGAGTCAGTCCTGGTTCATATGACACATCTTCATAAAGCAGTGCATCATAAAGCAGACATTCCCAAACTTGAATTCTAAAAGATCTAATAACAATATCAATGTTCAAAAGGCTTGCTCCACCAGTGTTCACTAACTTAATGCAGCAAGCATATATTCGTAGCATAATGGCAGAAAATATTATTTGGTACCAGTGAGAGATGCTGATTATCGGGTCATTCATCAGTGCACCTTTTATAAGAGGGTTTATTCAGCTTTTCCTCTTAATTATCTAGAAAATGGAGCTCCACCAAAGTGTTCATTCATATTCCTATGCAAAGTAGGTGTGACAATACTGTTCAGATCTATAATATCTTATACCCTCTTGGAACAGATATAAGTGACTATACAAGATATAAGTGCTGGAAAATTGGGTGCATTTTGGTGGATATTTCACAAATGTCTCATGTTATTGGTGACTTTTATTACTCTTTCCAGAATCTTTTCTTCTGCAACAAACAAAAACTGATGGCACAGCAGGAAAGAGACTTAGAAACCAAATTCATACCCAAAGGACTGGAACTGAAATAATATTCCATCTTCCATCTCCTTTAAAATCTCTCTGTTGTTGGATATTTTGTACAGAATGTGCTCACATAGAGACAAATTAGTCCATATTTTATGGGCTTCTCTGGGGGGCGGGGGAGGAGGATTGCTAGAATTAAGTTTCTGTTGTTATTGAACAAATACTAAAAGTTTTTCCTGCTTGAAGTGTTTGGTTGAAAAGAGCCCTTTCACAACTCTCGGAGTCTCTGAACACAACAAGATATTGGCAGCTGTGCTGACAGCTGGAAGGATACTCATAATACACATATCAAAATTACTCCTTTGTGCAATAGTTTCCATTGGCTTGTCAGCTAGCTGACCTCTTAAAGTTGACACACTCTAGGGATAAGCACATACAACAATACCCTTAATGGAAGTAATAAAAAGCCTGTAGTCGATTTTTTATTATTATTATTATTATTATTCCTTAGTTTGCTTTTATGAAGCTGTCCTTCTTATGTGCCTGCCAGAGAATAACAGCAAATTCATTGCACTTGGTCTTGCCACAGTCTAAATATCTACTGCAGGGGTGGCAAGAGAGAGATCATGATGATCTACTGGTAGATCCCAAGTTAGTCTCCAGTAGATCACAGTGTGGGGAGGGGGGTACCAACCTCTTAGAAATCACTTCTAAAGAGGAGACTTAGACCAGTGCCCCAAGGGAGGAGGAGGGCTAGGAGAGCTCTTTCAGTGTTGTGGGGAAGGCTCTCTCTTAAGGTGAGTGTTCCTCTCCACACCTGAGACCAGTTACTGAGGTAGCCTAGAGCTGGGAACTAAAACAAAGTTTCCTGGCTTGGAGTATCAGAGCCAGCGGGGAGGAGTCCTGCTAGATCACCTGATGTTGCCACCTGGATCGAGTGTATCACATGCACCATTAGTCTGTTCACCCTGGATAGGCACTGAGCAAGTGTTTCAACTTACCTTGACTGTGCTAGAATGCATCTACCCTAGATAGGAAGGCATAGGAAGACCAGGAGGTAGCCAAATGCATTGTAAGAGATCTTGTTCTAGAGATACTCTTGTTTCTCCACTCCAAAACATAAAATAAAAAATGCAACAGATTAGTCTCTGATGTGGAGATATTTTGCACTGAATGTACAATGTCTTACATTTTGGCCCCGATCCATGGTCCATGTGCACAACATGCAGACCAAACTCACACTGTGTCTACATATGGTGTGGCAGCTGGAATCTGCTGCTGTCTGACATTGCTGTCACCTGAGTCCTCCACCGCAGCCCTGCCTTTTACTCTGCTAACCAAGTCAGCCTCTGCCCCCCACTTCTCACCCCAGGAGAAAGGGATTTGAGTGCGGCTGTGTGGCTTGGCAGAAGGAGAGGCAGGGTATGGTGCAGACAGACTCAATGGTGGCACAATCAAGCAGTGGTGGACTCAAGTGTCAGTCTCATGTGCACATGGTGTGAGCTTAGTCTGCGTGTTGCACACAAATGGACCATATACAGGGAACCATGTTCCCTGTGTTTTCCCCATTGCTGCCATTGGGAAAAATGCAGGGTCCCTGCCCATAGATCAGGGCCTAAATGTGTTTAGTAATCTTCATATTGCTGTCTTGATTTTGGTCCATAGCAATACCTCATGAGTACTGGTGGCACAAAACAATATTGAGAAGTTCTGATGGCACAAAGCAATACTGAGAACAGTTATTTTGCACATGAAACAACAGTTTTTGCCAAGGTACCACTTTTAAAAAAAACAATCTTGAAACTTTTTTTGGAACCACAAAAATTGGTAATTCCAAAAAAATGTCTAATTAGTTCTTATTTTTCCCAGTTATCTGGTCAGACTATCTGTTGTGTAAGTAGATTTTTCATGCTAATCTTTGCAAGTGGGTACCAAGTGTCAAATATGTGCTTAGCAAAAAATTCCACTCCCTAAATCATGACGGCACTGTGCATGGCCCCCCCACCCCAATGCAGACTTCCATTGTTTCTCAGATACAGGCACTTACTTTTTTAGGTCTCTTGCTGACGAGAGCTCCCTTGCCAGCTGATAGGCACCAAACCTTTGAGAGTTAGACCAATTTTACACAAGGCACTTAGAAGTGCCTCTGGAGCCCTTTATTCAAAAGGAAAGCTGAGCGGGGAGTGTTTACATGCTCCCCGCACTACCGGAAGTGACGTGCCACCCATTCTCTTCAGCGACTGCAGACGCGGGGCTTTCAAGAGGCACATTCTGTAGATTTCAATTTTCAGGTGTACAGAATATGCCTGTTGAAAGCCCCATGTTTGCAGTCGCTGAAGATAATGGGCAGCATGTCACTTCTGGTAGTGCGGGGAGCATGTAAACTCTCCCTGTGCGGCTTTCCTCTTGAATACGGGGCTCCAGAGACACTTTTAAGAGACTTGTGTTAAAGTGGCCTGAGATTCCACAGCATTGAAGGGAAAGCTGGAGCAATTAAATGATGATTGGGGGTATGACCCTCATTGTCAACAGCAGTTTCCCCATTGATTTAAATGGAGTCAGGATTGTGCCCATAGTAACTGTTGTCTCGCCCAACTAAGTCCTTTACAGTTGGTGAGGGTGTTGGTTATTTGATCATCCTGCTACCTTGGAATGCACAGCTTCCTTGCTTTTTTCACCATTCCTGAAGGGCAGCATTTTAAAAATAATTTTGTTTTAACAACAGTTTAGAAAGATAAAACATTTCCCACAAATAATAATGTAAGGAAAGGGGATACTTACTGTTATGAATAAACGTGCTTTTCCTTGATAGGTCTTAATCATCCCCATGCTTTTTTTCCCTCCAGTTGCAGATGTACAGCAGGCTGGACAGGACCACAGTGCAGTGAAGATATAAATGAATGCGATTCTCACCCATGCTTGAACGGAGCCACCTGCTATGAGTCTGCTATCCAAGGACAGTTTCAGTGTATTTGTCCTCCATTTTATACTGGTGATCTTTGTCAGCACCGCTACAATCCCTGCAGCCCACCCTACAATCCATGCATAAACAACTCCACCTGCTTGGCACAATTTGATGGGAATCCACTGTGCATCTGTCAAAAAGGTAAGAAACAGTATGATCTATGCAATATTATGAAATAGCCAGTAATTGGTGTGTCAGGCATTCTGTTCCTTCTGAATCATGTGGGGAGGTGGGAATCACAGCTGTATGTGTTAGATTTAAAGTCATCTGAAGCAATTCTGAATTCATTGAAGTTGGTGGAGCTGATACCATGCCCATGCATGGTGCGCGCATTTATGCGTGCAGATCCCAGGTGGGAATTGCACGCACCCCCATTATCAGGGGATTGTGCCACCTGGATCTGCATGGGTACACACACAGAGCACAGAGGGGAGGTTGGGATTGCAGCCAGTGACACAGCTACCATTGACTTTAACAGGTGAGGATTTCACCCATATTTAGCAATACTTTAACAGTTTGCATTAACAGTTTGAATTAATTTCATTCACTGAACTAAAACTACACTGCCAATTTTAACAAATTAAGTCTTGCAACATTCTGTTGCAATCGCGTAAGATTAAAAGTTTATGACCACTGTCATACTCTCTAGAATTAAATTTATATTATAATACACATCACAGTCCACCATCCAAGACCAGACCCATTCACTTCATACCAAAGTCAGAAACCTGCTCCATTAGTTGTCTGCACATAGGGAAAGACCAGATCCCTACCTTGCAGAGCTTGCAGCCTAGTGGGGGTGCATGTTGTTTTTGTTATTACAATAACGATAATGAAAATTGTCATTTTCATTATCATTATTGCAATAGTGAAAGCAACAAATAATAATAACAAAATAGAAACAAAAATATTTTGTTTTTGAAATAAAGGGGGGTGGGAAATGTATTTCTGCATATACCTTTTTGGTTTCTTAGTAAATTCTGATGAAACTCAGGGCAATTGTACCCCCAATGGAGGGCACTATGTGTGCCAATTTCCAAAACGATTAGATAAAGGAAACTGATTGTAGAAGCAATTGAACATTTTGATTTTAACAAAAGCTCCACGCACATTCACCACTACAATTCTTTATCTTCCATCCAATTTGCATGAAACCTTTGAATATTATTTTCCTCCACAACCTTAACACTTCTGTCAATTTTCAGAAAGATTGGATAAAGGGACTTGATGGTATAAGACATTACCTTTAAAATACATTTCTAGCTGTAACATTTGTATTGTCCATCCTGTTTACAAGATATTTGGCAGGAATGTGTCACATACCTTCCCTGTCATCTCTGCAAAACTACAGGATAATTTTATAGGGACCCAATTTCATAAGCAATTGGTGTTGTCCCCTTGAAGACCATTATTCAGATAAATAGCAGCACACGTAGTGCAGTTAGAGGCAGGAACCTGTCATGGCAGGGGGAGAGAGGATGTAGGAGGGAGGATGTGGAGCAACCCAAAAGACTGACCTACACATTCACTGACCAATTAATGCATTCTTCCAGTTTTTCAGGACCAATCAGTAGTGGTTTTGAGTCGGGCATAGGGGGTGGCCCTCAGGCAGACATAGAAGGGACATAACTGGGACTTTGGAGATAGCATCCCAGAAATCAGGAGACACAGTTTACACATCCAGGCTGGCCAATAATCATCACAATCACATCCTGCAGCACTGTGACAGAGGACATAAGAGAATCTCCATTGGCTCTTTCCTAAACAAATGCTTCTGACTTCCCAGTAACAAGTGGGGGAGAGATGTTGGGATGGTCACAGCACAGAATGAGGATATTTGGTTGACATTTCTGCTGGACAATTGGCATCATAAACAGATCTTATACCACAGTGACATGTAAGAGGATCCCTGGAATAGGCTCCTTCTCTGCATATGTTGTGCAGGCATATAAAATTGGGACCCTTTATCACATCTTTCTGATATTTGGCAGAGATGATTGTGAAAGTGGGTGTTTTTACACACACATTTCTCCTGCATGTTTGCTGTTACATCCTGAATTTTCCGTGTGTCTAAATCACTCATCCAGATCTTAAACATCTGGCTCTTTGAACTTCTGCATAGAACTTCTCCTAGAACTTTTGTGTGTAAAAAGTTCTTCTGTTAAACTGCATTGCTCCAGGCAGCTGTGGTCACTTGGTTTCCATGTCAGGCTGTCACAACTACAGCTGCGGCTACTTTAGACTGCCTCAGGGCAGTGTTTGTGTGAAGAATGCATCCAGGAACTGCCTCAGGGCAGTGTGTGTGTGTGTGTGTGTGTGTGAAAAATGCATCTGGTATTTACTTGTGGACTTGTAAATCCAGAAGATTGAAAAACCTGGAACTTTAAGGTGTGTGTAAAAATGCCCACTATAGGTCCCTGCCAAATGTCATGTACACTGGTTGGAATACAAAGATGTTAGTCAGATATGCATTTATACCTTAATTGCTTATACCACCAGGACCCTTTATCCAATACTTCTGAAAGTTAGCATATATAGTTAATATGGGAAGGGGTATAAACTGGCCAAGTGTACAGGCAAAAAAGTTACACTTAAGAATGTATATGAAGATTTTTGCAAAATAAAATAATACAAATGCTTCTAAAATTTGATTCCTGTATCCAATCCTTTTGTAATTTGGTACACATAATGCCTTCCACTGTAGGTATAAGTAACCCAAGTGTCAGCCCATTATAGTGAAAAACAAAAATGTTATAGCTGAAAATGTTTTTTCCATTGAAACCAATGGAAAACAAAAACGAAAGCGAAAATGAAAACAATTTGATATTTATGAAAATGACAGATTTAAATAATGAAAACAAAAAACTAAAATGACATGGGCCCTTGGTGCACACCTTTACAAATTGCTGAAAAATACAGGTTAAAGCCAGAATGTGCCTGATTTCTGGACAACAGTGGAAGTCCTGCCATTCCCACTCTGCCTGTATATAAGGTGAGACAAGGCAGAGAGTCTCTTTTAGGGAGCTGGAGGAGCAACATCTCCCTGAAGAAAACTTCCTGCTCTACGCTCTCCAAGTTGCTGAAGGTTGAAGAACCAGAGGGACCCAGGCAAGTGGAAGAGGCTGTGCCCAGTAGGGAGCCTCTTGCCTGTGGAAGGCTTGGTCAAAGCCTGGGGGGGCTTAGAGGCCTGACTGGCTGGACTTCGGGAGTTGATGGTCTGTGGTGCTCCTGAGCCTGGAGAGATTGACCTGAGTCTGCAGGGTGGAGGCGACTGATCCGGCAGCCCCAGGTACATTGGACACAGAGTCAAATAAAGGACTGTGGACTAATACCCTAATAGAAAAGCCCGACCTGGAGTGACAACGCGGCAAGCGAAGTTTAACTTACCAATCAATGACTTCAGCGCTCTTAACGTTACCTTACTGGCAGCTCTACAAGCTTGTACCTCCTTCTGCAACTCGACAAGCTTACCCTCAGGCAGCCGCGACAACTCCCTAACCGAGTCTAACTCTATGCCTAGATAAGTCATCACAGGTGCAGGTCCCTCAGTTTTCTCCTCTGCTAAAGGCACCCCGACTAACTGAGCCACGTCCCTAAACAAACCTAACAAATCACCACACGTCGAGGCTCCCACCTCCCCTACGAACAAATAATCGTCTAAATAATGTGTCACGCGACCAGACCGCGCCCTCTGCTTCACAATCCACTCCAATGCCGTGCTAAATTTCTCAAAGGCCACACATGAGATGGAACATTCCATGGGCATAGCCTTGTCATAATAGAACTGGCCCCGAAATGCAAACCCCAGCAGGTCAAAATCCCTAGGGTGGACTGGCAAAAGGCGAAATGCAGATTTGATGTCGCTCTTTGCCATCAGGGCCCCCTTTCCACATTCACAAACCAGCTCTACTGCCACATCGAATGAAGCGTACTGCACCGTGCATATATCATGAGGTATCTCATCGTTCACAGAAGACCCCCGGGGATATGACAAATGGTGAATAAGCCTGTACTCCCCGGGTGCCTTCTTAGGAACAATACCTAACAGTGAAACTCTTAAATTATCCAACGGCAAACTGTTAAACGGGCCAGCAACTCTGCCCTCCAAAACTTCTTTATGTATCTTCCTTCCAACAACTTCCTCCAAACCCTTCACCGATTTCAGGTTTTGCGCAAACATGCGCTCGCGAACCCCTTGGAATGGAATCTGAAAACCGTAACGGAACCCATCAACTACATAACACGCGACCCCCTTTAACGGGTAATCGACCAACAACTCCTTAAGAACCCACCACTTAACTGGCGTTGGTGCCCTTGTTAGCACCTGCTTGGGGGGGACCGCCACCTCGTGTTCCTCCCCCAGGAAAGGGGCGCTTACCCCTCTGTCCCCCACCCTTTCGTCTATTGCAGGTAGAAATGGGGTGGGGCCCACCGCACTGCAGGCAGGAGTGCCGAAACCTGCAATTGGCACGAAAACACCTAGATCCTTCATTAAAGTCCCAGCATGCCAACCCAGGACCACCTCTTTTGGGCACCTCGCCTCGAAAATTATCTGTGGGCTGTCCCCCACCTTTCACTATGACATGACCACTATCTGTTCTGGCGACATCTTTCTCCTGGATGCACTCTATCCAGAGGTCATGATCTTTTACATCCCATTGTACGTCCGGCGTGATGGAGGCATTTTGCTGAAACACCTCGTTGTATCTTAGCCACCCAAACCCTTCCTTAGTCAGGTAGGCCCGCCTCACAATATCAAAATATTTCCAGAGGGCCACCGCCCACTCTGGAAACGCCTGCATGAGTACGCCGGCATATATTATAAATGCCGACTCCCAGTTGGCCCAGTTCCTGTCTATCTTTCTTCTCTTTGCCCTTTCATACTCCCTGGACTCGAGTTTCGCATTAGGATCCGGCACCAGATCACAAAACAAAATTGTAAATAAATCAATGTACTCCCCTTTCCAAATCTTTTCGCGTGTGGGCTGAGATAGGTGCACACCTAAGGGAGCAGAGACCCTCGCGTAACCTCCACGCAACGGGGGGACTTCACCAGCTGGCACTACCGGCGCCGCTGACGTCCCCGCTGTACTTCCTGTTACTACCTGAGCTTGCCCTTGGGGAGTCAGACTGAGCCCAGCCTGACCCGGTCCCCCTCCTGCCGCTTCTGGCTGGCCAACTAAGCCCACCTCAGATTGCGGGCACCACACATTGCCCACCCACATTAACCTGTTTGGGTCCTGTTGCACCCGCAGTTGACCCAAACCACCTTGCCCCAATGATGGCATGACTGGTGCAGGCTGCTGCACTAGTGCCCCAGCTCCCAGGCCCACCATCCCCTCTGCTTGTGAGGGTGGCACCTGGATGGCAATGGGCGGGCACACCGTCTCAGTTTCCCTTCCCAACAATTGGGACCCCCGAGACGCTACACGGTCCCCCATCACTGAACCACTCAGACTGACATACTCACCATCCATTGCATTTGTGACCACCTGCGCAGGTAATCCCATTTGGGGCGGTGCGACGTGAGGCACACTCGCTGTCGCCACTCGACCCCCTGCCTCCAGTAAGGCTGCAATCCAGGACATCTGTTGCTCCATGCGGTCCACCTTCCTTGCAAGCTCCTCAACAGCTTGTCTACTCACCCCAGCGGCACCATCAGCTGCTGCTTGACCATGCACACCTGCTGCACTCATGCTAGGCTGAGACAGAACAGAGCCAGGGTTACTGACAACTCCCGTTGCCGCTGCACCCCCCATTTGCCTAGGGGCAGCATTCAAAAAACCAGCCTCTATCATTCTCCCCATGACTCCATCCCATGTGCTCATCCTAGCCTCCAACGTCTGCAACAACCCATGCTCCTGACTGTCCTGGCACGCATCACCTGATGCAGCCTGGCCTGGCTGCCAGGATTGCGCTGCCACTAAAAGCCCACCAGGTGGCGCGGGACCCCCTGTTTGCAAGGCGGCACCAGCTTCACCCAAACCGCAGTGGGCACACCACCCTAATCCAGATGCGTCCCCCCACTACCCCATGGCAGGATAGAGTGGTTGGGCCCTTCTCTCAAAGCAGAGGGGAGGGGGGCTTTTAAGGGCACCCTCGCTTGACTGCCCCCTCCGCCCCGCCGCGAGACAATTCCCTGAGCCCCGATCTCAACCGGAGGGAGGGGGGGACCCCTGCCCGACAAACAAACTCCCCAGTTCAAACAATCCCCTCTTCCCTGAAAACAGCTCCACGTGTAGCCAATGGGGGGGGCGGTCAAGCGGGAAACCCCGGAGCGCTGACACAACCGTCCTCTTCAGCAGCGCGCCACCAACCAAGTGAGGGGCTGCCTGGCACGCTGCACCACGTGGCCTCTACCGGCCAATCAGCAGAACGCATTTTCGCGCCACAAACCCTGCCGCTGCAAGCTGCAATCCAAGATGGATTGCAGCTTGTTCCTCCTGCGGCCAGCTTGCTCTGTCCCCGCGCGCAGCGGGAACGAACAGGACACCACCCTGAAGCCTCATTCCTGTTAGAGGTGGGCCCAAACTTCCCTCCGCAGCACACAAGGCGCTTAGCGGGGGGCGAGTGTGCAAGCTATTTCTCTTTAATGAATAGAGCAGGAGCTCTGCACAGGGAGCTGTCACTATTGTGTGAAGGTGGTTGAAAAGCCATGGTCTAGTCCAAGAAATAAAAGCATCCCTAGGATAGATCACACAAGTGCATAGCAGTTGTGCACAGTTTATCAAAGGAAATGAAAAAGGAATCTCCTATCCAGTCTCGGTATGGGGAACTTGATCTGGAATTTAGCCAGGACACAGCTGCTGATTGGATGAGCACCCACACTTGTACCTTTGCTGAGATGAATAAATAAACTAATAATACCACCTGATTTCATTGCAAGATATGTTGTCTACAATTATATAATGGAGATAACTGACCAGAAATGATTTTTATATATATAAAATTTCAATAATTTACTACTTCTGATGTGAACATTAGTACTTTGTAGTAGGGGTGGGAATACCGGTAAATCCGGTCCCGTTACCGGATTCCGGGTACAGGATTTTTTTACATTGCAGCCATTTAAATGAATGGCTGCAATGTAAGTCCCACCAAAAAAGTAAAAAAAAAAAAAACCTCCCCGAGTCCAGGCTGCGCGGGTGGAAGGGGGGACACCCCCCACCCACCCTGCCCAGCCTGGATTTTTGTTAAAAAAAAGAGCCCACCCCCCAGCACCAGCGGGCGCGGCGTCCCCGCAGCCGCCGGTAAGTATAGACCCGATCCCTGGGGGGGG